>CM066329.1:369482902-369985402 GCA_033807585.1 Hydrophis major
TAGATAGATAGATAGATAGATAGATAGATAGATAGATAGAAAGAAAGAAAGACAGAGAGACAATTAAACATGACATAGATAGATGCTAAATAGAACAGATAGATGATGGATGGATGGATGGATGCATAGGTATGACAGATGATAGATAAATATAAACGGATGGATGGATGGAGCTGAAGAAGCTTCTTGGATGAGAAGCAAAATTCCTTCAAAGAAAAACCAGAAAGTCTAGTTGCCTCTTGGAAAAAGCACCTTTGGGACAATCGTGACCTAAATGATTGAGATTCTCCAAAGATGCTTAAAAGATCTATTTCCTTAATTTTTTTTAAGTGCAAACAAAAACTTGGGAAAATTACATTGCTTTACTGGGCGTCTGTGGTTTTACAGATTTTTACACTGCAATTCTGGGGTCCAAAGACAGCTCGGGGAGCTATAGCATCAATACGGCCCTCCTCCCCTGATCTCCTCCCTCCCCCCACCTGCCAGCATTGCCCCCTCCCCCCAGCTAAACGGATAAATTCAGGAGATTCACAAGCAAAGGACAGGCTTGGTTTTCCCTAAACAACATATTCGCATCCTAGAATCATCTGAATCAAAAGCCAGCGTAATTCTAAATCCATGTTTCAGTACATCCCATGGAAATGAATGTAGGATTGCAAGTAAAAAGCAGAATCTCCCTTCAAGCCGAGCTGGTTTTCTTGCTAGAAATATGTAGTCCTTGATTTACAACCACAATTGAGCCCGAAATTTTTCTTGCAGAGCCAGACAGGCGTTAACAGGGATTTGCCCCATTTTACGACCTTTCTTGCCACTGTTTAAACAAATCCCTGCAGTTGCTAAGTTAGTAACACAGGCTGTTCAGTGAATCTGGCTTCCCCATTGACTTTGCTTATCAAAAGGTTGCAAAGGGGGATCACTGTGACCCCGGGACACTGTGACAGTCGTAAATACAAGTCACTTGCCAAGTGGCTGAATTTTGATCACGTGACCATGGTGATGCTACAACGGTCATAAGAGTGATAAACAATCCTAAGTCAGCTTTTTTTCCCCAGTGCCATTGTAACTTTAGACCAGTGATCTCCAACCAATGAGCCAGGGACCATTGGTGGTCTGCGAGAAAATTTTGGTGGTCCGCAGAGAAATGTCACCCCCAAAGCAATTAATCCAGGCTGCGCAGAAACACAAAGCTACGCTGCCCACATGGCCCATGGGAACACATAAGGCTTGCATCGTTTGCATTGTGAACAATACGAGGTGGTGAGGGGAAGGGGGAAAGGGCGGAGGGGGGAATTCGCCGCATGTGCCTTGCCTGGCCACCAGGCTGCTTCTTCTGCTTTTGGCTGTATACAAGGAAAACAGTAAAAGTCTTTCTTTGTCTCCCCCAAACTCTGCCAGAAATGAGTCTTTGGGACCCTGAAAGGCATCCTGTTCCAAGAAGCTGCACCGGCAAAGACTCATTTCTGGCGGAGTTTGGGGAGAGAAAGAAAGACTTCTGCTGCTTCTGCTGCTTTCCTTGCATGAAGTCAAAAGTCTCCCTCCCTCCCTCCCTCCCTCCCTCCCTCCCTCCCTCCCTCCCTCTCAGAACGGAGCTGGAAATGGAATCCTGCAATCCCAAATAAAGAATGATTGATCAGTAGGAAAACGGGATTGGAAATTTCCCTGCAGACTTTTTTGGGGATTTTCCCAGGGTCTCTGGTCTGCATGGTTTAAAATTATGAGTTTTGTGGTCCCTGAGCTCCAAAAGGTTGGCGACCCTTGCTTTAGACAGTCACTAAATGACTGTTGTAAGTTGAGGACTGCCTATAGTTAGAAACATTCATTTAGCAACTGTTCAAAGTCACAAGGGAGCTGTAAAAAAAGTGAGTTATAACTGTTCCTTGCACTTTGGATCATTCCAGCATCCCCATGTTCACATGATAAAGGAAATATTTAATAAAGGAAAATATTTGTAGCTCAGGGTTGACATCAGGGGTCTTTGTTGCTCTCTGAGCTTGGTGGTTTTCTTGCAGACATCTCATTACCCAAACTAGGTAAGGTAATGAAACATCTTCAAGAAAACAAACAAGCTCAGAGAGCAACAAGGACCCCTCGTTCACACCATCAAAATTCAGGTCCTTGGGAACCGGCACATATTTACAATGTGTTTGCAGCATCCTGGAGTCACGTGATCATCAATTACGAATGTATCTGTCAGTTTCTGAGAAACAAAGTTCAATGGAGGAAACCAGATTCGCTTAACGACCATGCAACTCACTTAAGAATTGCTGTAATTGGCTTAAGCACACCGGCAAAAAAAACCAGGGGGGACTTTGAATTGGGCACAAGTCACTGAATGCCTTGCTTAGCAATGGAAATTCTGGCATCTGGAAATGGTAGGTGTTAAGTTTAGGACTCCTTGTAATAAATGCATTTTGCAAAAGGTCTCGTTTCTGTTAATTTTGAACTGAAACAACTATTTCAGAATCACAATGTAGTCACCGGAGCCAAAGGCAGCATCTGGAGTAAACCCGACGTGTAAGTAAACTTGCTTCCAAAGCCCAAAATTATCTATTTTTCTTCCTCCCCATCCGCCTTGGCCTCAGCGTGCAAAGACCATGTTCTAATGCTGCATATTCTAGCTAGGTCAGATCCATCTTTTCTGGCGAGTCTATCTAACCCTCTCGATGGACACATTTATATCCCATTTACACTAATGGAACTTGCACAGGGGAATCGAGGAGAGCAAAATATAACTCAGCTCTGTCATCCTTTACGGCTCTCCGACTGAATTTCTGAAAGTCTCTGTGCTGATGATCCCAGGAAATAGAAAACAGGAGCTCTTGAGGACATAAAATCTGCCTCTCCCCAGCTATCACCCTCTTCCAAATTCCTGCACACACAAATGGGATTCTTTTTTTTTTTTTTAAGTGCAGGAAGAGGATTAGTTTTTGGGTCTACAGTGGTCTACTTTCAATCAATCAAAATACATCTGAAAGGAACCTTGGAGGTCTTCTGAAGACAAGTTGTTCCGCTGGTTAATTGTCCTCTCTTTTAGGACGTTTATCCTTCGTTCCAGGTTGCTTCTCTCCTTGATGAGTTTCCATCGGTTGTTTCTTGTCTTGCCTTCTGGTGCTTTGGAAAATAAGTTGAGCCCCTTTTCTTTCTGGCAAGCTCTCAAATACTGGAATATTGCTATCATGTCCCACCAAATCCTTCTTTTCTCTACACTAGCAAAACCCAAATAGATTCCATCCATATTAAGGAATTGTATGTGGAAAGAATGGAATGGAATAGAAATGGAACAGAACAGAACAGAATAGAACTGGAAGGGACTTTGGAGGTCTTCTAAGCCAACCCTCTGGAGGCCAACCCTATACTATTTCAGATAACTGACTGTTTAGACTCTTCTTAAAATCCCTCCAGTGATGAAGCACCCACAATTTCTGAAGGCAACTTCTGTTCCACTGGTTAATTGTCCTCACTGTTAGGAAGTTTCTCCTGATTTCAACTTGCTTCTCTCCTTGATTAGTTTCCATCCATTGTTTCTTGTCCTGCCCTCTGGTGCTTTGGAAAATAAGTTGACCCCCTCTTCTTTTTTTTTGAAACAAATTTTATTAATTTTAAAGACAAACAAACCATCATTAACCATTGAATACATAAACCCTCTTTCCATTATAAATTTTACAAGTCGAATAAGACATTATTTTATCCAACATAATTCTGTTTTACACCATTTCCATATGAATATATAAATATCTCTTAGCAAATTTCTCATTATTTCTCTTTACTCTTATTCAATTTCGTTATTATTATTATTTTTTCCTATATTTATCCAATTTATAATCGTCATCTACATTTCTCTCTGACTTGGTTACCATTATTCTCATTCAACATTCCTCCGAGGTTTTATTAATTCTCAAACAAACATGAACACACAAAACACACAATAATAAAACTTCTTTTAAGAAAGTAGTTTGGACCCAGATTACCTCTCTTTATATGGACTTCAATTAGCTTCGTGCTCATCTTATATACCATTACCTATTTTATTTACCATTCTATATCTTCTATATAACTTCTCCCCGCTTTTCACTCTTCTTAATTCTATTTTATTTAATTCATTTTAATTTAAATCATTGTGTTTGTATCTTTTGTCCATTTTCCAAATTATCCATTTATCTCATTCCCTACAAAAAAAAAGATTTCTCCTGAAATCACTGATCAGAGTATGATGCCTTTCTATCCTCCCCCTAAATTAATATTTAGAATAACGCCCATTACCTAATCTGATTCTGCCTAGTACATTCTACCAGCTAACTTTTAAAAAGAGGAAAGAATAATAAATCCAAAATGATTAATATAGTTAAATAATAAATCTAAATGTTAAATCTTGTAACATTCCAGTTATCTATTTCAAAAACAAATGCTACAAATAGTAAATTTATAGTAACATCAATACAACAATCTATTAAACTCTTCAATTAAACTCAATATTTTAAACATTCCTTTTAATATTTTGTTGAATTTTAAAGTCTATCATTACTAAACATTTCAATATTTTAATCTTTTATTAATTCTTATAACATTCTAGTTTTCTATTTCTAATACAAATATTACAATACCATCTTATGTACCTTGCAGAATCTTCTTTTTTTAAAAAAATTATACATTACCCTTTATCTCTAAAAAAAATTCCTTTTTTTCCATCTTGTTTCATACCTTTGTGGCTTTTCCCGCCCCTTTCCCTTCCTTTCTTATCCCACCTGGCCCTTTTACCCCCCCCTCCTATCTTCTGCCTTTTTAGCTTCCCCTCTCTGCTGTATTCCTTTTTTCTTTTGCTTACTAACATTGTGTTGATTTTGCATCTTATTTTTCTCTTTCTTGGGTGTTTTTTTAAGTCTTAAGTCCTTCATTTTCCTTCCTCTCTTTCTCCTTTCTTTCTTAATTAAGTTTTGAGATTCATTGAAGATGGCGTCGTCTTCTTCTTCTTCTGTTTCCTCCATCTGTTGTTGTGTTTGCTGGTAAATAGCAAGCACCATTTCTAAAAAAAGGAAGGCTTCTTTCACAGCGTCCTTGCCTTCTTTTTTTATTTTTCCATATTCCTTTCTAAGTTCATCAACAGGTAAAGCCATTGTCAATCTTTTCTTTATTCTTCTTCTTAAAACAACCAAGATGTTTCAAAAGTTAGAACAGTTCCCCAAGGTCCCAGAGACATCAATTAGTCCAAACAAAGCACAAAGTTCTCACTTTCTCTTCCTGGTGTAATATGAATAGAAGGGAAAAGAAAAAAAGCCTAATCTATATTTTAAAGCCTTATTGCAATTAATTTCTAGTCTCAAAATCTTCAAGGTATCTCCTCCAGCAAGATCTTAATATTTTCTTTTTTTTGTCCTCTCCCTTCCCACTTATAACAAGAAGCCAAGTTTTTACCTTTTATAAAAAGACAGGTTTCTCAATGGCCATTTGTTGATTCCATAGGGAAGGAGAGTAAACTTTCCCTTTCAGCACTTCAAATTTGACTTGAGATTCTCCTTTGGGAACAAAGTATTGTTCCAAAATAGTCATAGTTTTCAGGATGTTAGGCGTCTCTTAAAGTCCTGGGTCAGCCAAAAAACTTTCTCTTGTAAACTTTCTCCCCGCTTCCTCCTGCTCAGTCTTACCCAGCTGCCGGCTTCTTTGTGGCGGCCATTACAGACAGCTGCTCCACCGTCTTGAGAAAAGGGGTTTTGCTGGCTGGGGAGGGGGTCTGCAACACCCCTAAACCCCTCTCCGGCTCCCCCCTATCTTCGGCTGCCTCTGCGGGGCAGCCTTAGCCTCCAGACCTGTCAGGATCGGAGGCACCAAGACGGCTAGCGCCGCAGGGATCACGCAAGATCACGAATCCCTGCCACTGCCGAAGCTGACAAACTGGAAGTTCCGACCCCCTCTTCTTTATGGCAGCCCCGCAAGTACTTGAATACTGCTACCATGTCACCCCTAATTATTCTTTTATTTAGACGAGCCAGACCCAAAACCTGCAGCCGTTCTTCATATGGTTTAGTCCCCAGCCCTTTCATCATCTCAGTTGTTCTTCTCTGCACTTTTTCCAAAGTCTCAACATCTTTTTTGTAGTATGGTGATCAAAATTGGTTGCAGTATTTCAGCTGTGTTCTTGTTAAGGTTTTACAAAGTGGTAGTTTGTTTAGTGACTGTTCAAAGTTACAGCAGCACTGAAAAAAGTGACTTAAGACCGTTTCACACAACCATTGTGGCATTCCCATGGTCACATGATTTATATTTGGATGCTTGACAACTGGCTCACATTTATGACGGCTGCAGTGTCCCGGGGTCATGGGGTCACCTTTTGTGAACTTCACACAAACAAAGTCAATGGGGAAGCCAGATTCACTTCACAGCCGTGTTACTAACTTAACAACTGCAGTGATTCACTTAAAGTTCACTTTAACTTAACGTGAAAAGAAAGGTGGTAAAATGGCACAAAACTCACTTTACAACTTTCACTTAGCAACAGAAATTCTGGGCTTAATTGCGGCCATCAAGAACTATCTGTACTGTGTCAATCCACAGCTGTCCCCTAGCAGGAGCAAAAACACCCAGGGGTGGGATTCAAAAATCCCAGCAACTGGTTCGCTGCCTGGTTGCTGAGTGGGCGTGGCCATGGTGGGCAGGGCCTACCGGAACTTCTTGTTTCCGGATTCCGGTGGGCCTGCAGAGCCTGGGAGAAGCTGTTTTCATTCTCCCAAGGGCCTCCTCCAGGCCTCTGGAGGCCCACCGGAAGATGGAACCAGGCCCGTTTTGTACCTTCTGAATTTTCCAGGAAGGCCGTTTTTCGTCCTCCCAGAGCCTCCACGCGGACGCTGCCTTTACCTCCATCAAAAATGGGCCATGTGGAGACTCCTGGGAGGGGAGGGGAGAGGAGGGGCCAGCGGTCGGTTGAAATACCGGTTAAGCAAAGCAGCTGTAACTTTAACATCCGGTTCGTTTGAACCGGTCCAAACCGGTAGAATCCCATCCCTGCTTACACCCATGTTCCACTGTCTCACTACTGTGTATCAGTGTCAAACAAATCGTCCTCTCCAAGCAGCGTAATATCAGTTGGCATGATTGAGTAATAAAACCTGCCCATCATTCAGAATTAAGGCATTCGTACATCCTGCAATTATTACAAAATAAAAATCACCATGATAATGATCAGAACTCAGCTGCCAATCAAAATGCAAGGCAGGCGAAGAAGAACATGCATCTTTATGCATCGTTAGCGGCATAATATCTGCCTGCTCCTTTTATGATTTGCTTTGTTATTATCTATATTACAGAACTGCCCAGAAGCCACATAGAGTTGATACAGCGCAAGACATAATTGTTTCAGCCTAGAAACAGTTATTAATCTTGACACCTGCATTTGGGGTAAATAACAATTAGGACCTGATGAGATTTTTAATTACGACTTCAAACGCTATTTACACCAGTCGTTGTTTGGTGTATGTGCTTTTTTTCCTTTCTCTTTTTAATTGGATGTTTTTAATTGTTGAACAGAGATGCTGTGCTTTCTACAGTTGTGCTCTGGGCTCTTTTAAGAGAAAGGATGGTCGGTGCCAACAAAATAAAAATGAGGCCATAATGAAATTAATCAGCTAAATATCATAGTACTGCTACTTAAACCAAATGTAGTGAATTAACAATATTTAAAAACTATCCAAGCATTAAAGCAATGGATATATGAGCCCTAATTAAGGCATAATTTTGCTTCTTATTTTAAGGGGTACACCATAAAATAGATTTCCCAGAATCTCTGAAAAATAAAAGTAGCTTATTGAGGCTTTATGGATGCTTTCGGTATTTTCAATCAGTTAAACAGGGGAAAGGTTTGTGACCTAAGCCGGCATTATAGGTAGTCCTTGACTTATGATCACAAGTGAGTCCAAGGTTTCTGTTGCAAAACAAGCAACAATTCTTAAGTGAATTTTGCCCCATTTTGCAACCTTGCTTGCCACAGTTGTTAAGTGAATCACTGCCGTTCTTCATAGTATGGTTATTAAGCAAATCTGGCTTCCCCATTGACTTTGTCCGAAGGTTGCAAAAAGAGATCACTGCAAAAGTAATAAATGTGAATCAGTGAATTTGAATTTTGACCATGTGACCCTGGGAATGCTGCAATGGTACTTAAATGTGAAAAATGGTCACTTTTTTCAGTCCCGTTGTAATTTTAGACGGTCACTAAACAAATGGTTTTAAATTGAGGGCTACTTTGTAATCTGGGTCTTTTTTAACCTAACTCTTCTGGGATTTCCAGATGGCAATGCAAACCCAGAATATTCCTAGTCTAACCACCATGTGTATGGGATATGTAATGTATATGTGTATATGTATGAGTATATTTACATACACATATGTATATATATTATACATACAGATTACAGATTATCAGAGTTGGAAGGGACCTTGCAGGTCATCTAGTCCAACCCCCACCCAAGCAGGAGACCTTACACCATTTCTGACAAATGACAGTCCAATCTTTTCTTTAAAGCTTCCAGTGCTGAAGCTCCCACAACTTCTGAAGGCAACTTCTGTTCCATCAGTTGATTGTTCTCACTGTCAGAACATTTCTCCTTATTTCTAGGTTGAATTTCTCCTTGATCAGTTTCCATCCATTATTCCTTGTCTGGCCTTCGGATGCCTTGGAAAGTAGCTTGATCCCTTCCTCTCTGTGGAATTGAGATACTGTACATCAGAAATTAAACATTAGGTTGGGGTGTATAACTAGATTATATAAATAGTGTTTTCATTCAAGACTGAAATGACAAGGCTCAAATTATTCCACTTGGACACAAGATATTAAAGTCCAGCTCGCTGGAGAAGTCCGTAACATTAGGAAAGGTGGAAGGCAAGAACAGAGGACAACCACCAGCAAGAAAGGTGATAGGTACACCCATGGAATACCTGAAGGACTATGTTAGGAACAGATCATCATGGAGAAAATCTATCTAGGTGGTCTATAGGAGCTGGCACTGATTTAAAAAGCACATATCTAATCTGTCAATCAATGCAAGGACCCAATTTCCTTTGAAGTTCCTTTGATAAAACTGGGAAAGCTGGAAGAAAAGAGAAGAGAAGGATAACCAGGACCACAGTGGATGAACTCAATTGTAATGGTGATGGGTGCACCATTGGAAGATTTGAAGGACTAGGTTAGAAACAGATCAACATGGAAAAAAAATCTATGACCCAGAGGAGCTGATACTGACTTAAATTGCACATATGTAATCTGCCAATCAATATGCAACATAGACCTCTCAATATCCCTTTGAGAGGTCTATATTGCTGTGAAAGTGGAAGAAAAGAGAAGAAGATGACCAGCAACAAGATGGATGGACTTGGTTATAGATGATGGGCCACACCATTGGAAGACCAGAAGGACCAAGTTAGGAACAGATCATCATGGGAAAAAATCTGTGTAATCTGTCAGTACAAGGAACCAATTTTCTTTGAGAAGTTCATAATGCTGGGGAAAATGGAAAGAAAGAGAAGACAACCTAAGGTGGATTGATTGTCATAAATGGTGGGTGCATCATTAGAGGATTTGAAGGACTAGGTGAAGAGGGATGGAGAAAACTCATCTTTGCCAATCACTAAGAGTCAGCAATAACTTCTTAGCAGATAAGGAAGCATTTCTATGTTTCTACAAAATGCTAAACCAGGACAATAGAGTCGCTCAATGTCTATTGGAGATTCTAAGTCATCCAGGTCATGGTTGTCCCAAAGGTGGTTTTTCAAGAGGCAACTGGACTTTCTTGGTTTTTCTTTGAAGACGTTTCGCTTCTCATCTAGTGCTGAAGAAGCTTCTTGGATGAGAAGCAAAATGTCTTCAAAGAAAAACCAGAAAGTCCAGTTGCCTCTTGAAAAACCACCTTTGGGGGCTTAATAGAGGTTTTTTAAAGGTAGGACATCCTATTGTTGGGGTAATTTATGGTTGGTTATCTTGTCTAAATCCAGAAAGTGGAATAAGGTTCCAACAAACGTATTAACGCTTCACGGGAGCCTTTTAATCAAATAGGAAGCACTGCTGCTGCAAACACCCCAAGTGGCCACCAGGGGCAGCTCAGAAAGAGAGAGAGTGTAAGAAAACCAGCGCTGCTGCCCCCTGGCGGCCACTCAGAACATTGCAAGGCAGGGCACCGAAATGTTTGGGTATATTACCTCAAAGTGAAACATTCCCAACTTTCAAAAGGCAGGATAAACGTCAAAATATAAAGTTTCCCCCAGCCTTGCAGAGGAAGGATTCTCGGACAAAGGACCCCACGAGCCTTTTCGCTCGTTTTATGAGGTAGAAGTCGAGCTTCAACTCATCCCAACGTTCTCCTGAGGGGTGAGAAGCGTCAGAAACGAGGATCCTGGTTGTTGTGGGGAAACAATAAGCTGACTCTGTAAAGCGCTTCGAGGGAGCTGTAAAGCATCGCGAACCGATATGAAAGTGCGATATTGCTATTCTCGTCCACCGTCGCCCGAGGGCGCCAGATTGAAGAAGGGAGGGAGGCTGCAGGCTTAAGGGCCCCGCCGGCCCCGCCCTCTCTATTTCTTTCCTCTCTCTGGCGCGCATGGGAAGTGGGGGCGTGGCTCTTACGGGCCGCCCCCTCCTCTGTGACGTTCTCTCCGCCCTGCCCCCGCCACGTTCCGGGCGTGCTCCGCGCGTGCGCAGAGGCTCAGCCGGTGACGGCGGCGGCGCTGGCGCTGCCGGAATGGCGTTCACGCTGTATTCGTTGCTGCAGGCCGCGCTGCTCTTCGTCAACGCCATCGCGGTGCTGCACGAGGAGCGCTTCCTCCGCAGGAGTGAGTCTGCCGCAACCCCCCTGGGAGGGGAGGGAGGGGGGGTCCCCATCTCTGGGTCCCGGGCGGGGCGGGCTGATGGAGGAAATACAGGTAGTCCTCGAGTTACGACCACGATGGAGCGCCCCCCCCCCCCCCCCGCTCAAGCTTATGTGGCAAGTGAGACCTGTGTCTCGTCCCATTTTGCGACCTTTCTTGACACGGCTGTTAAGTGAATCGTCGCAGTTGTGTAGTGAGTCAACACAATTGGTAAAGGGAAATCTGGCTCCCCCATTGACTTGGCCAGTCAGGAAGGTCGCAAAAGTGGATTCCGTGAGCTGCGACCATCGTAAATATGAGTCAATGGCCAAAGGTCCTGAATTTGGATGGTGTGACTGGGGATGCTGCCAAAATGTGAAAAACTATCATAAGTCACTATTATTGTTATTAAATTTTCGGTGAGATTCACAGCCTTTGGGGCTGGTTGGTAGCTCAACCAAGGACCTAGGAGCTGTTAAAGTAGCGTCAGAGGATATAAGCTGTTCCAAATAGGGTGATTTTTTGTAGAATCAAGGTATTCAAGTCTGATAAATTCAGAATTTCCAAATAGTGAGGCAGGTCTTTAGGTATTGCTCCAAGGGCTCCAATTACAATTGGGATAACACACAATTTCTTTTCCAAACTCGCTCAACTTCAGTTTGTAAGTCCCAATACTTAGTGATTTTTTTTCTTGCTGCTTGTCTTCAATTTGTGCATCACCAGGTATTGCAATGTCAATGAACCAACCTTTTTCTTTTCAACTATTGTTATGTCAGGTGTGCTGTGGGCCAAGTGCTTGTCTGTCTGAATTCTGAAGTCCCACAAGATCTCCAGGACCTTCTCAATCTGATGTTCCCAGTAGTTGTTACTATACTCAAATCCAAACTTTTGGCACAGTTTCCAGTGAATGATTTTTAGCAACTTGGTTATGGTGTTTTAGGTAGTCAGTTTGTAAAATTTTGCTGCACCCACTGATTAAATGGTCAACTGTTTCATCACCATCATTATTATTATTCACAAAAAAACAACAGCATATGAGATAACTATGCTGGGTTTCGTATCACAAACCACTGGTCAAACACTTCCCAAGCATTTAGGACTGCATCGTGTATCGGCAGGTTATACAAGCAGATCCCAGTAAGGGATTAACCTGGGCGATGACCGAGCCAGTATAGGCTTCATTTGGTTGTGTTTCACCATGATTCATTAATTTGCATGGGTTGTTGGACGCACTCAGTTCTGCTCCTCAGCCGAGATTTCTCTGGCATGGTTGAACCTGCTGGTACTTTGCACTACCGCCAGCGCACTCTCAGCTTCATTGGAGTGGTTAAGCCCCCCGCCACGTCAAGATGGCACCCCATGGGATTATTATTATATGATTATGATTATTATTTTCTCAGGGCCGTTGTAATTTTGAACAGTCACTGAGTGAAATCTGGTAAGTAGAAGGCTACCTGGGTTGGAGAATAGTTGTAGCTCCAGGGTTGGAATGGAGGGGGGTGTCTACTGAAGATGTTACCTAGTTAAGATAAATGAAACATCTGCAAGAAAGCAAGAAAACTCGCAAGAAAACTCAGCACCAAGGACCCCTCATGTCAACTCTGAGCTATAAATATTCTCCTTGATTGATGCAGATACAGATTAACAGAGTTGGAAGGGACCTTGGAGGTCGTCTAGTCCAGCCCCCTGCTTGAGCTTAAATTTATTTTTCTTCTATTTATATAGCTGCCCATTTTCTGAAAAAGGTGACATTAGGTGTGGGGCACAATAAAAAATAAATCATAAATCTTCAGCTTTGCTTTTTTTACCAGTAGCTTTTACATATACTCCATGACTCTTAAACAGTTTAATTGCCTTTCGAAGTTACTGCCATACGGAAAAAAGTGACCTGACCATTTTCCAGACTTAAAACTGTTGCAGCATCTCCATGGCCACATGATCAAAATTCAGACTCTTTGCAACTGACTCGCATTTATGACAGTTGCAGCATTCCAGGATCATGTGATCCGTATCACCCATCCCCTCTCACTTGTGACTGTATGACTGTAACTTTGTCGCTTGCATCCTTACGATTTATATTGACTGTTTCCTAGTATGATACGATTGCTTATTGTACCCTATGACTGTCATTAAGTGTTGTACCTGATGATTCTTAACTTTCGACAAATGTATCTTTTCTTTTATGGACACTGAGAGCATTTGCACCAAGATAAATTCCTTGTGTGTCCAATCACACTTGGCCAATAAAGAATTCTATTCTATTCTATTCCCTTTTGCAAACTTCTGACAAGCAAAGTCGATAGGGATGCCAAATTTAGCTAACCATCTTCCTAACTTAACAACTGTATGTGGGTATATGCATAATGCTTATCCTTTGAGAGAGGAATTGCAGCAAAATTTCATTTTAACATATGCTGATTTATATACGTTTAAAGTGACAAAGTTCTATTCTAACTGCAGTGATTCATTTAAACTATGTCAAGAAAGGTCATAAAATGGGGCGAAATTCACTCAACTGTCTTGCTTAACAGCAGAAATGTTGGGCTCAGTAAATTGAGGATTACCTGTATTAATTAAGAATTCTTAGCACTTAAGATGATTCCTAGTACGGTAATGAAACAACTACCAGAAAACTACCAAGGAGTCCACAGTTTCACCCTGAGCTGCAAATATTCCCTTCTGTTGGTGCGAGTTACAAGGTTGTGCAAACCAAATGTTGTGCAAACTGCTGAACTGTTTGCTAACTGTCTCTAACAACTACACTTGCGATTTCTGAACTTTTAGGTAGCCAAGCAACCAAATTTTGACCCCGTGACTGAGGTTCTGTAACAACTGTGTGAGAACCAGTTGTAAATCACTTTTTTCCCCGCTGTAACTAAATGAAGGATTTGTAAGTCATGGAATACTTATGTTTGCTAGTTCCCACAAACACATAGTCCTCGAATTAACAACAGTTAATTTAGTGACCGTTCAAAGTTACAACAGCACTGAAAAAGTGACTTAAAACTGTTTTTCACGCTTACGATGGTTCCAGCATCCCCATGGCCCTGTGATCAAAATTCAGGCACTTGACTCATATTTATGATGGTTTCGTGAACTACCTTTGGCAACCTTCTGACAAGCCAAATAAATGGAGCAGCCAGATTCATTGAGCAGCTATGTTGCCAGCTTAACAGCTGCAATGATTCACTTAACAAATGTGGCAAAAAAGGTTGTAACATGGGACAAAACCCACTTGAACAATTGTCTCACTTAGCAACAGAAATGTTGGTCTCAATTGCGGTCGTAAGTCAAATGCTACCTGAATCTTGTAAGTTTGTAGTCAAGCTCAGCTCCCATCCATTTTCTCAGATGCTGTGGAGATGTGGTAGAACTGGATTCCATGTGGTAATATTGAGTGGGTGGTGATGGCTGTGACTTAAGTCCGGAGGCTTCTCAAGAGCTCCAAACCATGAAAAGAAATCTTTATTGGTCTTTCCACCTTTGTTACTGAAGTAATACTAAAATAAGAATAGAACAGGAATAGAATAGAACAGGAATAGAACAGAACAGAAACAACAGAATACAGAATAGAATAGAAGGATTGGATTGGATTGGATTCTTTGTTGACCAAGTTCAATTGAACACACAAGGAATTTGTCTCCAGTGCATAAGCTCACAGTGTACATATAAACAGCAAGTAATAGATCGTCATAGGTCATAATCCTAGTTACAATCATTAATCATGAAGTTACAAATAACAATTGATAGGAGAAGATAGTAGGAAATCTGAGAAGATGAGAAAAGATTTGAAAAGAGACAGTGCTGTGGGGATGAAGTATTATTAAATAAATAGTGTTTTGGTATAGAATTTTAAGCTCTAAAAACTAGCATTCTTTAGAATACCAAAATTCTGAAGTAACATCATATATATTCTAGCAATCACTACTACTATGTTTGAGATTTAAGAACTTTCTGATATTTATCAGATTTAAACAGTGGTGCTTCTCAATAATGATGGGATCATTTGGTATTTTAATTTTCTCTGATCAGTTTTCCAAGGAAAACTAATTTTCTGCTGCTTTTCTGATTCCTGGAAATTCTGCTCTTTGGCCATTATGAACGTTCTGGTTCATTTTATGTGCTTATTTCTGCTTGTTTTGTTCATTCCTTTAATGTTTAAAAAAAGAATGAAGAATTTCTCTTATTAGGTTTGAGTTTGAAACGGGCCTTTCTTTCTAAGAGAAATTATTGATTTGTATCACTGATTATTTATCTTATGTTCGCTTTAACCAAAAATAAAACTTTTCCATACAGTTGGCTGGGGAACTGATCAGGGTATCAGAGGATTTGGGAAGAGCCTGGAATTAAAGGGCAGTTAATGAATCTAATCCGATCTGTACGGACGGTTATGAGAGGTAAGATTGACATAATATTATTGGTACAAAACAGCTGGGAATTAATTGAATTCTTTATTGTCATTGTACATATATACACCAGAGGTGCTATTCGACCAGTTCACACCTATTCGGGCGAACTGGTAGTGGTTATTTGGCATGGGTCGCCGAACTGGTGGCAATCCCTGACTGGCCACGCCCCCAACCCGGTCACCCGGTGGCTCACTTGGGATCGCTCTCCTAGCTTTCCATTCCCCACGTCCTCTTTCTCCCAGGGGAAAAGGAAGAAAGGCATGGACGCTGCAAGTATCACTTTCCCCGTGTGAGTTAAAGTGTCGGGAGTGAGAAATAGTGCAGTCTGACAGAGGGGGTGGAGGTGAATGGAGCCTTGGAGCACTTTTGCAGGTAGAAGAATCCACTCAAGCCTTGGAGAAATTTAAAGGAGCTGCTTCCAAAATGCTTGTCTGTTAAGTGCTGTGTGTGTGTGTGAGAGAGAGAGAGAGAGGGAAAGTGAAAGAAGGAAAGTGAAAGAAAGAAAGGAAAGAAAGAGGAAAGTGAAAGAAAGAAAGAAAAAAATAGGAAGAGAGAGAGAGATAAAAAAAACTCTGTGCTATTATTTTTAATTGTTCCATTATTTATCATGTGTTAATATTTTACACTGTCCCGACACCTTGAGTGATTTTTCTGCCTTTTTTTTTGCCCAGGGCTATCACATATTTTTCAGGGTTTACATGCATTCAATGTCAATAGTCCAGAGCATAAAAATACACATGTGTTTAACAAGAGTTGAAAGAGACCTTGGAGGTCTTCTAGTCCAACCCCCACCTCAGGCAAGAAAACTAAAGATGCCAAACTCTGAGTAGAAATCCTGGGAAAGGTGTCAGAATAATACTTAGAAGGGACTTCTGGGGGAACCCGACACCATTTCAGAGAAATGGCTATCCAGTCTTTTCTTAAAAACTTCCAGTGATTGAGCACCCAGAACTTCTGGAGACAGGCAGTTCCACTGGTTAATTGTTCTCACTCACAGGAAGTTTCTCCTTAGTTTTAGGTTGTTTCTCTGTTCAGTTTCCATCCATTGCTTCTTGTTTGCATTCTGTTTCTTTGGAAAATACGTTGCCCCGCTTCTTTCTGGCAGCCCCTTAAAAGCCTGTTGCCTATCACACTCTTGAGCAAAGCATGTGAGCCATTTCCTCCTTTCCGTGGTCCATGAAAGGACATCTATAATATGCAAATAATAAAGTCAAAAAAGGTGAACAACATTTTTATAGAACTATAGATAAGTTACGGCTGGGTGACAAGGAAGACCTGGGAGGGGAGGGGCCAGGTGAGGCACCCCTTGATGTGAGTGACATTGAGTTGGCCACGCCCACCCAGTCACATGCACGCCCACCCAGTCACATGACCACAAGCCACACCCACCAAATAAGCCACGCCGACAGAACTGGTAGTAAAAAAAAAAAATTGAATTCCACCACTGATATACACAATATACACATACAATGAAATTCACGTAACACCCAGAGACCAAATCCAATACGCACACACATATGACAATTCTCAAACACCTCCCCACTGGCCAAAATTCCCCACCCCCTAAAAACACACAAGCATCCACACAACACACCAAGTAATACTGTCCAACAGCTCACTGATGGTGGTCCTTATATTTATTGTTAAATGCAATTATAGCTCTGGGATAAAAAAAATGTTCAGAAAACATGTAGTCCAAGTTTTAATTGTTCCGTATCTTCTGCCAGAAAGCAACAGTTTACAAAGATTGTAAGCAGGATGGGAAGAGTCTCTGAGAATGTTGTGCAACTTCCTCAAACAGAAAGATGCGAAGATGTCGTCCAGGGCTGGTAGCTGGAGCCCGATTATATTCTGGGCAGTTTTAATGATTCTCTGTAGAGCTTTTTTGTCCGCTACAGAGCTGCTCCCATACCATGCAAGAATGCGATATGTCAGGGCACTCTCAATGGTGCTGTCATGCCCTTGTTGGAGTCTGATTCTGAGGAGGAGGTTGAGCAGCTGACAAGGAGTGGCAGTGTGGCTCCAGTGGCTGTGGAAGAAATGGGGGAAGGGCAGAGTCCAGCTGGGCATTCAGAGGAAGACCCAGAGCCACCGCCTCTTCATCCTAGTGCACACAGGGAGGAACGGAGAAGGGAGCAACATGGCTTACGGGAGAGAAAAAGGCCCTGATCCCTTTCATTAGCTGCAGCTGGGAGAACAGGATGTAAGAGGGGCGTTTGCACACAGCTCTTTGCCAGAAGCAAAGTGTGCATTATCTTTGTCGAGGCTTATCTGGGTTTTGGCGTCCTCCCAACTGTGGATGCTGCGTTATCCTGTGGAAGTCTGCAATTTATCATCCTGGCCTGTTGTGTTAATTACTTCAGTGTGGTTTGTGTTGGGTTTTTTTTTATTTCTAATTTAATCTGTACTTTGGGTTTGGACTGCATTTCTTCCCTTCATAGACTGTTTTTGGAAGAGTTTGATATCCAGCCAAGGATAATTGGACATTGGGGGCCAAGTTGGGGGCATTAAAGGGAATTTATTCTGCTTTTGTGACTTTGTTATTTTTGTGTCACGCCCCGGGTCATCACAGGTGCTGTGGTAGTAGGACAGAAGTACAGATAGTCTACGACTTACAGCCATTCGTTCAGTGACCATTCAAAGTTACAATGGCACTGAGAAATTCCTTCCAGCATCCCCAGGATCACGTGACCAAAATTGGGATGCTTGGCCACCGGTTCATATTTATTTGACAGTCGCAGTGTCCTGGGGTCATGTGGTCAACTTTGGCGACCTTTTGACCAAGCACAAATCAATTGGGAAAACAGATTCACTTAACAACTGGGGCAAAATTCACTGAAACACTTAGCAACAGAAATGTGGGGTTCGGTGGGGGTTGTATGTCGAGGACTAGTTACAACTTTTTGCTTCTTTGAATCAGTCTTGGCTCCTTGGAAAGGCAGGCCAGGACAAATCCATGCAATTTTCATTGTAGTATTTTTCTTTTTCTTTTTAAATGGTTTGCTTTTGCTTTCTTCCTGGGTTGAGAGAGGAGGGTTGGCCCCAAGATCAGTCAGCCAGCCTCACCCCCTAAGGCAGGACTAGAACTCACATCTTCCTAATTCTAGTCCCAGTGTCTTTAACAACGACACCAAACTGGCTTTTCCCCAGACAACTCGGTATTAACTAAATGTTAATGCTCTCCTAACAGGCTAATTTCAAACTGCTGTACATTAATGGCACATTTGATTGCACGAATGCATCTAATCTTATGACAACTTGCATCTAATGACCTGTTCCATTCTTAAGAACCGAGCAGATCATTAGCAAAAGATATTATTATTTATAAGGTCTGTGTGCTTTTTAGAAGAAATTTAGTGGAGCATCATTGCTTCCCTGTTTCCAGATCTCTAAATTGTCTAAGAACTCTCCTTCTTCTAAAGAGGAAAAGATTCTCTAACCATTACATCAACCTCCAAATCTATTTTAATGAGTTATTTATTCTAGCACGAAGTGAACATAAGAATGTTGTATTTAGTCAGCTTTCAGTTGCTACTCAAAAAGTACGACTTACTTTTAATATAAGTGCATCATAATGCAGAGTGTAATATTATATACCACAATAATAGTAGAATGGTGCAATGAAGCCCAAGGTTTAGGAGGCAACTGGACTTTCTTTGTTTTTTTTCCTTCAAGACGTTTCCTTTCTCAACCAAGAAGCTCAGTTCTGAACTGAAGAAGCTTCTTGGATGAGAAGGAAAAATCCTGCAATGGGTGGGAGGGAAATCCAGTTGTCTCTTGAAGAAGCCTTTTTGGGACAACCATGACTTGGGTGACTGAGAATCTTCATAGACATTTAGCTGGGCGCTAAACTTTTCAAAATAGGAAAACTATTCTTCAGCCTTGAAACATGTTCTTGGTACTTTTAGCAGCTGTTGCCTTTTTTTGTCGTCGTTTACATGATTTAACTCCCATTAAGCTGGGTATTGTATGTTGTAAAAAGCAAGAAAGAATATAAACACTCATGAAATATTTCTATGGTCTTTTTAGAATTGCCAACAGAAAGGGAGGGGGGAGCAGTGCAGCCGCTTGCAAACTGAAACCGCATTCCATAAATGTTTTCAAAGACAGTAACCAGGTGACGGAAGTTTGTGCTGAGCAAAATTCTAACTGGAGATCATGATTGGTGACTCTTGGCTATGGATGTGTCCCGCTGGTGAATAGGAATTACGATCCACCCAGGGGGTGGGAGGAAAACCAGGGTCAAGGGTGACAATGAATGATGTGCTTCAGAGTTGGCTACACCCAGGCAGTGCTGGCATGTTTACTCCTAATAAATCCTTTTGAAGTTTTGGGAGTTTGGCTCGAGACTCATGGTTTAAATGGGAGTAACTGTCGTAATCCTGACAGCTAGCCAACTCTGAGACACCATCATTCGTTGTGTGACACACGGGTACAGATAACCTGTCCTTAGAAGACAAGCCATAAAGGCCATCCTCAACTTAGCAACCATCCTCCATTTAGCAACTGTTCAAAGTTAAAACAGCACTGAAAAAAAAGTTACTTAGAACCAGTCTTCATATTTAGGACTGTTGCAACTTCCCCACAGTGAGATGATCAAAATCCAGGCACTTGGCATGTATTCACAATGGTTGCAGCATCACAGGGTCAAAAGCAATTTAGAAATATTTTTTGCGAAGTGAACTTTGTCGTGGACCGTTTCATTAAAGTATTATTCTTGTCCTATTTAAGTTTTGTTCTGAAAAATTATCAAAACCACAAAGGAATGGAGAAAGAGAAATGATGTTTTTCTTCCCTTAGCTATTCTTTTGAGTTCAACACAATAGGCTGTTGTTTAAATGATGCTTTTCTTCCTTTCTGTTTTTTCCCAGTGCCATTAATTGGAGTGAATGCAGTGACAATTGTGCTGTTGTTATTATTTGGTTAAAATTGTCTTCAGAAAATCTGGATCGCGTCTAAAGCAAACAGACTGCAGACCGATTTGCACGTGGGATCCAATCTGAGGGAACTGCTGAAGAAGCCGCCTATATGTCTCAATAAAGATGCAGTTTATATTTATTGTATTGCTTAATATGCACTCCGTTTCATTAAATCCAATGATTAAATTGAACCAGTTTTTTTTCCCCCTCTATGTATTGTGGCAGTAGTCTAAAGGTGCTATTCTTTCATTCCTTTAAGCTTAGGGCTGAACATTCAGTCACTGAGGATTTCCCTCACAAAAAATGATTTACTGTTGGTTTATATATATATATATATACTAGCTCTATACCTGTGCTTCGCTACGAAACTATGTGGTCGGGCTTAGTTTTTGGGGAGGAAAATAAGGGGGGGGGGGGAATTCTGCTTCTGCCTACCAGTATCCATCGGTATTCATCAGGCTAGCGTCCTGTCAGTGTGTGAGAGAGTTGAGGGCTGTTTGGAAACTGAAACAGTCATTGCTATATGAGCAAGAAGGAGACAGCAAGGAGCCTGGGCGTGGCTTAGCTCAACTGTTCTGTACAAAGCTGCTTTCTAAACTGAAACTGAAACTCCTCTGCTTGTGTTTTGCATTTGGAAGAGATTTCTTTCCAGGTGGGGAAGGGGAGTAGAACTCCTTAGCATCAGAGCGTGTTAATAATAATAATAATATAGGAAATACTAATGCTTTGATGGTCATTTTGAAAATTCCTTAGTGAGCACTTAGAAGCCAAGAGGAACATACGTTTCAAGTTTCTAGCCTTTACGGTTCTGGAGATTTTGTGATCCATTCCCCACTGTTAGAGCTGAAGAAGCTTGGATAAGAAATGAAACGTCCTCAAAAGAAAAAAAAACAGTCCAGTTGCCTCCTGGAAAAAGCACCTTAGAAACAACTGTGACCTGGAGGACTGAGAATCTCTCTACACGTTTACAGTGGTTTGCAGCATCCTGTAACTGAAAAACAGTCGTAAGTCACATTTTTCAGTGCTGTTGTAACTTTGAACAGTCACTAAATGAACTGTCATCAGCCAAGTATTTCATAAGAGTCTTTTAAGGATCCTACTGATCTCACCTAAATCCCAATTCAGCTTCCTGGGTTCCATGACCCAGCTTTCCCCCCTCAATCAACTCCCTGCAACCACTATATTCCTTTAACTCGGAGGGATTTTCTTCTTTCTCACAGCCTCTGGATTTGCACAAAACAAAACAAAACAGGTCCAGGAGAGCCCAGCAGGTTCATATTGTACAGCACGATAAATTCGGTTCAATTTAGTGCAGTGTTAGGAAGGAAGATGCAAGGCACGGCACAGCTGGTCTCAGGAAGTTGGATAATGCACTGTCAGCAATTCTTTTTATCAGTTTAGAAGTGCCCTGTCTAAATAGAAATTATGTTGGCAGAGTTTCAAACACTCGGTACAGAACAAAAATCTTGACAAGTGTTGAATTACCTATCACGAGAAATTTGATCACTCGACAACATAAATGGATTCTCCAAGCTGCTATTATAGCTAAAAGATGGATATTGTTATATTGGAAAGATACATCCATGGCCTTTCGCTCAACCGATTGAAAACCTGATCGTATTTGCTGCCTGTGGGTGGATTGTGTGTAGATGTGGACCTTGTATGGATAAATGTAGGGAAATATGAGACTCAAAGAACAGTAGATTCAAAATAGTCATATGAGTATTACAGACACATAATGATGAGAATATTTGTAGCTCAGGTTGACGTGAGGATCCTCCTCTACTAGCACTGATGATGTTACATAGTTTGGGTAATGAAACGTCTGCAACAAAAGCTCAGAGAGCACCAAGGATCCTTCTTCACACACACCAATGTTTGTACCAGATAATTACACATAGAACTTTAACTGCTTATTGTTCTAAACCAGAGGTCCCCAAACTTGGCAACTTTAAGACTTGTGGACTTCAACTCCCAGAATTCTCCAGCCAACTATGCTGGCTGGGGAATTCTGGGAATTGAAGTCCACAAGTCTTAAAGTTGCCAAATTTGGAGACCTATGTTCTAATCTAATAACATACTCTGCATCTTATTCTTTCATATGGTTTCATTTATTTTTAAATAGGAATTTTTAATAATGTATATGTGTTTTGCTTTTGCTTCTTTTGTTACTATTTTTTAAAAGCAATGCAAATTTTATTTTATAAAACTACCCTGAAAATTGGCTATGCTTTGTCTGTCTGTGCCAAATTAATCACAGGTCAAAACTGGGAGTCTGCCTTGATCACAATAGGCTGTGTTTCTTTCTTTCTTTCTGCCGTTATTCCCAGATTGACCACAGGGAATCGTGGGGTTGGAAGAAATGTTCATCTGGGTTCAATTCCAAGGGGGCGGGGGGAGAAAGACATTGGAAACAAGGAGGCTGCTTGGAAGGATGGTTTAATGGTGGACAGGACCACATGGGTTTGAAGTCCTGTGTAGCTGGCCACATGGAGTGAAGAGTGAATGTTATTTATACTCTCTCTTGGGCTTTGAACTTGAGCTTCCTGTTCCTGTGGCAAGGAATGTATTCAATTGGTTGCGGTAAGACTCCCATGTGGAGTCATGTTTGTCTGAATCAAGTTTGGTTGAACCTGATGTAATGGGCTTGGTTGTGCCATGTGGTAAGATCCGCTAATAGATAATCCTATTATGTCCTGGAGGGCCATGTCTTAATCCCATCACCCTGGAACTGAAGGTCTTTTGTCTTGCAGATAGGCTGGCCCAGTCTTAACGGGCACCAAATATCTGTTGGGGGGGCAGGGAGCTGCTTTTTGTCTCCTTTTCTCATCCAGGGAAATATAATATTCTGCCTTTTTAATATTTCCTAAACTATTTCATTCACCCAAGAGCGGTAGATGCTAACATTCTTCAGTGGCTTAGCAGCACTTGGATGTTGATCTGATATCATAATTACTGTTTCTGTATTGCTCTTTCTCCCCAGGTGATTGGTCCAAAGTCAGCCAGAGCAGTTGACAAGAGAAAGGAAAAAGTCTTCCTGCCATTGCAATAAAAAGAAAAATTTAAAATATAACCACAGCAAACTCAAAGGCAGCTGTGTGAACAAGAGTGTCTTTAGTTTAGTCTTTAGTCCGATCTAAGTATAGTATATAAAATCATACATTGCGGTAGGTGCTAACTTTCCTACCTGTCAAAATCATACATTGCGGTAGGTGCTAACTGTCCTACCTGTCAATGAATACTTCAGCTTCAACCATAACACAAGAGCAAACAATAGATACAAACTCAAGGTTAATTGCACCAAACTTGATTGCAGAAAGTACGACTTGAGCAACAGAGTGGTCGATGTCTGGAATACTCTACCTGACTCTGTGGTTTCTTCCCCAAACTCCCCAAACTTTAACCTTAGACTGTCTACTATTGACCTCACCCCTTTCCTAAGAGGCCTGTAGGGTGTGTGCATAAGCGCACCAATGTGCCTACCATCCCTGTCCTATTGGTTTTTTTATTTCTTTTATTTTTCTTACATGTATCCATGTATTGATAACTATGTTTTTACTTGTACCTATTATCTTGTAAACAATTGACAAAAATAAATAAATAAAGAGTTTAGAGTTTGTAAAATGGAGCAGTATCTGCTGCTATTCCCTGGTTTACACCAGAGATCCCTGTATACCATCTCCTTTAGGATCTAGGGTCCCATATACAGGTAGAAATTCAACCGGAATGTATTTTTTTTACTGTAGTAGAAAATAGATCATGATCTGTACATAGCATCAATGAAATTGATGTGAAATAGGTGTTTATCTAACCGCCTGTTCAAAAATGTTAGCGTCGAGCAGGATACAAAGTAAGCGTTATCTCGATTAATGGACACGTTTATTTGTGCTATTTAGGAAAAATATATCTCAATTGCTGAAGAGAACAAGAAAAAGAAACGAAAGCCCATACAGGCAATTTTTTTAGACGACTCCAAAGCTCCTTAAGCGACAGGACCTTCCGCCAAATCCCAATGACGGATCAGAGCGAGAGCAGGCTGGCTCGTCCCTCCTACATATCGTAATAGTACAGCCCAATCCGAGACGTCCCCCATAGTGGGGACGGTACCAATGGTATGAAAGAGGGGGAAGTGTTGCCTCCTGTCTCCTTACTTAGGGTCTCACCAAGGGCTCAGTCCGCAGAGCATTTCTCAGCAGCAAAGGGAGAGACTGTCTGGGGTGTCGAGGTACGGAAGGAAGGAGGGCAGCGGGCGATTTTCCTTTCCCCTTGTGACATTGGCAAGGAGTTGGGGCTGCTTTCCTCCTTAATAGGGCAGGTGTGTGTAGTAAGGCTGAATGGGGGTAATGATGAAGTTGGTAAAAGAGTTAAGATCGAAGAATGCAACGATGGGGAGGGTGCATGTTGTGCCTTTGCATGCATCTCTGATCTTGCCATAGCTCCTTCCAAACTTTTTTGGGAACAGGCCTGGTGCCTGCTGCATCAATTGCTGAATGGGATAGATTTTAATGCCCCAAAGGGAGTGCCGTCTGCCACTCCCCACCATTGTCTCTGTATGAGTCCCCGTTCCTGCTTTGCATTCCAACACTTTCGGCTCCTTCCTTGGAGCTGCACAGAACAAAAAGGAACATCCTGCTTCTTCCTTACAATCTCGTTTCTCAACCTGAGCCAACCTTTTTTTAAGATGTGTGGATTATGGGAATTGAAGTCCATGCATCTCCCAATAAAGAGTGGCATCTTAACTGCTGTTTGAATCGTGTACTGGGGCTACGCTTAGAACAGCTTGTTTCTCTTGTAGCAAGAGAATTTATGAAATAGGTGAGTTCAGCTTAGGCAGTTCTCCTCTGAAACTGAAGCTGGACGTGATGTCCATTTCCAGATTTTGTGTTCTGTGTAACTTTTTCTGTTTAAAAGAAAATGCATTTTTATTTTTATTTTTGGGGATTGGAGGAGAAGTTTCTGATGGATCAATTATTGATTTATTTTTTATGCCCCCCCCCCTGCCCTTCTTCTGAGCGGGCTCATCTACTTAGCAGGAAGATTCCTCCAAAAGATGCTTTTTTTTCCAGGACAACCATGACCTGGATGACTGAGAATCTCTGTAGCTATTTAGCAGGGAGATGTAGGGGAGAAGTCTCCTGCTTATTTTAACCATCTGTTGTTACCTAACCATTTATGTTCTTTTTCCTCCCTTCTACCACCTCCATCTTCCCCTTGGCTTGAAGGATGGCAGCTCGGCATGCAATAAAAGCAGTCTTGGTGGATCTCAGTGGTACGCTTCATATAGAAGACTCAGCTGTGCCAGGAGCCCAGGAAGCTCTTAAAAAGCAAGTTATTTCTTCCAAGTTCCATTAGAAGGTTGGGCGGGAAAGTGACAATTTTACCAATCCCATTTCTTAGCTGAGAAGATGCTTTTGCAGGCAGGAGGTATCACTTCCTCCCCTGCCCCTTGTTCATATAGTTGCATCTCAAATTCCAAAATTGTCCTCTTGCACCAAAAGCAGCAAATATTTAAGACTCTTGTTTCTTTAGTTATTAATTGCTCTTTTGGGAAGGAAAAATCCACCTGGTTCAACTCTTAAGCTGGGAGAAAGGCACTAGAAATAAATTGGAGGCTGGAGGCTGGTTGGAATGAAGGTCCATTTATTGATGAACAGAACCACCTGGGATATGGTTCTGGGACAGCTGACAAAATAGAGTTTAGAGTGAATGGATTTTTATACCTTCTGGATTCCTATGGGGTCATTTAGGGGTCATGGCTGGCTCTATAGGCAAAAGGGAAAATGCAAATCCTAGGTGTCTGAGCTAATTTTGTCAAGCTTTTGTTTGTTGCTTATCTGAGTTTGTATCTTGACTCAATCTTTCTGAATGGATTACCAAATCTGCATTTCTAAAAGCTGGCCTCCTCAGTTTCTGTTTGGGACAGGGAAACTGGGGCTGGTTTTTGCTTCCCTTAAGATTTTTTTTCATTTTTCCTTTAGGGGAAATGTTCAATCCTGCCTTTTTAATATCTCCCAAAATATTTTATTCTTCGGGAGGTGGGGGGCTTCCCACAGGTTTATTTATTTATTGGTCAATTTAGATACTACCTCTCTCACTCACTGAGTAGTTCTGGGCAGTGTGCAATTAAAACCTAAAAATCTAAAAACCATATAAAAATAAAACACATCAGTAAAAGAGCCAGGTAAAAAAAACAGAATAAAATAAAAGTTAAAAAGCAAGGGGAGAGCTATTAAGGCATCAACCACCTCCAGGGTTGAATGCTGCTAGGGCCCTGATGGCGAACCTATGGCACGCATGCCATGGGTGGTACGCAGAATAATTTGTGCAAGCACGTGAGCCCCAGCCAAACATACCTGCACTGCGCATGCGCACGCCTCCCAGCTGATTTTTGGCCTGTTTGAGGCCATTTTCGCCCTCCCGGAGACTCGAGGGAAGCTCTGCAGCTTTGGGAGGCCAAAAAACAGGCCTTCTGGAAATACCAGAAGTGCCAAAACGGGCCCCTTATTCGGCCTCCCAAGGCTGCAGAGGCCCTCCAGAGGCTGAAAACAGGCACTTCTGGTATTTCCGAAAGGCTCATTTTTTTGGCCGCCCATGGTTGCAGAGGCTTCCCGGGAGGATTCAAACGGGCCGAAAACCAGTTGGGAGGAGAATGCATGCACAGTGCAGGTAAGGAGCCGGAGTGGGGGTGTTGTACAGGCATGCGCAGCGGGGCACATTGCATGGTGGGTGCCAGTGTCCGTGTGTGCTTTTGGCACACCACAACCAAAAGGATCGCCATCACTGTGCTAAGGGAATCCCGTGTGAGTTAGCCTAGCTAGGTCTTCAAACACTTGAAAGGCCAGGAGAGTCGAGGCCCAACCTCACCTCAAGAGAGAGTATTCCAGAGGGTGGGAGACACGGCACAGAAGGCTCACTTCCTGGATTCTGCTAGTTGTAATCCTTTAACCGATTGGATCCATAACAACTTTCCAACCTGACCTGGAGGCACCTGTTGCTGGCCAGGAAAACTTATAAAAGATGCAGTGAGTTCCTGTAAAAAACAGTATTTGATAAAATTCTCTTTTTGTGTTCGTCTCAGCTTGATGCAACCGTGATATAGCAAAAGCATTAGCACTTAAGACTTATATGCCACTTTACAGTGGTCTTACAACCCTCTCTAAGCAACGTACAGAGTCAGCCTATGGCCCCCAACAAGTTGGGTCCTCATTTTATCCACCTCGGAAGGATGGAAGGCTGAGTCCACTTTGAGCCTGGTGGGATTTGAACTGCCAAACTCTAGGCAGCTGACTGAAGAAGTAGCTTGCAGCACTGCACTCTAATCACGGCGCCACAGAGGCTCCGTGTAGTACCTTGGTATTCAATTGTTTCCAAACTCTTCAAATTTGATCCTTGATGCATCTTGATGTCAAAATGTTGTCCCAATACTCGTGAATCTTTGGTATTTGACACTCTGCAAAAAAGGAGGGAGGGGCAGCTGCAGAGGGAGGGCAGGCCATGCTGGGAAGGTCTCTGATAGGAAAAAGGATAGACAGAACGTCCTTCCCGGCAAAAAAAAAAAAAGAAGAAGGATCATGTTACAGGCTACCTGGCACGCATAGTTTTTAGTACTCATTGGGCCTTCTGGAACCAATTAACGTTGACTGTTGAGGTACCATTGTACAGATAGTCCTCAACTTACAATAGCATCGGTTTAGTGAGCGTTCGAAGTTACAATAAGAGCCTCGGTGGCGCAGTGGTTAGAGTGCAGTACTGCAGGCTGCTTCTGCTGTCTGCCAGCGGCCTGCAATTTGGTAGTTCGAATCTCACCAGGCTCAAGGTTGGCTCAGCCTTCCGTCTTTCTGAGTTGGTAAAATGAGGAGCCACATTATTGGGGGCCAGAGGCTGACTCTTAAAACCACTTAGAGAGGGCTGTAAAGCACTGTGAAGCGGTATATAAGTCTAAAGGCTATTAGGAAGGAAGGAAGGAAGGAAGGGGCTGTAAAGCACTGTGGGACAGTATATAAGTCTAAGTACTGGAAGGAAGGAAGGAAGGAAGGAAGGAAGGAAGGAAGGAAGGAAGGGGCTGTAAAGCACTGTGGGACAGTATATAAGTCTAAGTACTGGAAGGAAGGAAGGAAGGAAGGAACGTAGGTGCTGTAAAGCACTGTGGGACAGTATATAAGTCTAAGTACTGGAAGGAAGGAAGGAAGGAAGGAAGGAAGGAAGGAAGGAAGGAAGGGGCTGTAAAGCACTGTGGGACAGTATATAAGTCTAAGTACTGGAAGGAAGGAAGGAAGGAAGGAAGGAAGGAAGGAAGGAAGGAAGGAAGGAAGGAAGGGGCTGTAAAGCACTGTGGGACAGTATATAAGTCTAAGTACTGGAAGGAAGGAAGGAAGGAAGGAAGGAAGGAAGGAAGGAAGGAAGGAAGGAAGGAAGGAAGGGGCTGTAAAGCACTGTGGGACAGTATATAAGTCTAAGTACTGGAAGGAAGGAAGGAAGGAAGGAAGGAAGGAAGGAAGGAAGGAAGGAAGGAAGGAAGGAAGGAAGGAAGGAAGGGGCTGCAAAGCACTGTGGGACAGTATATAAGTCTAAGTACTGGAAGGAAGGAAGGAAGGAAGGAAGGAAGGAAGGAAGGAAGGAAGGAAGGAAGGAAGGAAGGAAGGAAGGGGCTGTAAAGCACTGTGGGACAGTATATAATTCTAAGTACTGGAAGGAAGGAAGGAAGGAAGGAAGGAAGGAAGGAAGGAAGGAAGGAAGGAAGGAAGGAAGGAAGGAAGGAAGGAAGGAAGGAAGGGGCTGCAAAGCACTGTGGGACAGTATATAAGTCTAAGTACTGGAAGGAAGGAAGGAAGGAAGGAAGGAAGGAAGGAAGGAAGGAAGGGGCTGTAAAGCACTGCGGGACAGTATATAAGTCTAAGTACTAGAAGGAAGGAAGGAAAAAAAAGAAGGAAGGAAAAAAAAAAGGAAGGAAGGAAGGAAGGAAGGAGCCAGGGTGACATAGTGTCAGGCTAACTCACTGCTCACTGCCAGGAGTTCGATCTTCATCGGTTAAGGTCGACTCAGCCTCCCATCCTTCTGAGGTTGGTAAAATGAGGACCCAGATGGTTGGGGGCAAGAGGCTGACTCTGTAAACTGCTTAGAGAGCTGGAAAGCACTGTGAAGTGGTATATAAGTGCTAGTGTGCGATTGCTACAATAGCACTGAAAAAAGTGACCATTTTTGACAAGACCGTTGCAGGGTCTTAGGGTCACGTGATCAAAATTCAGATTCTTGTCAAGCAACTCATATTTATGATGGTTGCAGTGCCCTGAGGTTATGTGGTCACAATGTGGCGACTTTCTGACAAGCGAAGTCAAGGGGAAAGCCAGGTTCGCTTAACCACTGGGTTACTAACAACTGAGGCGATTCACTTAACAACTGTGGCGAGCAAGATCGTAAAATGGGATAGAACTCCCTGAACAGCTGTCTCACTTAGCAACGTAAATTTGGGGCTCCATTGTGGTCGTACGCCGAGGACTGCCTGCAGTCGGATTACACACAATGGTCCTTCTGCGACCAAAACACCATCATCAGCTTCTGTGTTTCTCCCGGCCAGGTTGCGCTCTGCTCCTGTGGCCGTCCGATTTGTAACGAACACGACCAAGGAGTGCAAACAAGATTTGCTGGAGAGGCTGAAGCAACTTGATTTTGACATTAAGGAAGACGAGATCTTCACATCTTTGACGGCAGCCCGAAATTTGTTGGAGCAGAAAAAGGTCCGGCCTTTGTTGATGGTGGAGAAAAATGCTTTGCATGATTTTACAGGTATCTGTTCTGACCCAGCTCCCCAAACAGAACCGACACTCTGAAGTTGACTTAAAAGATTCCTTTAATTAGGAGCCCCAGTGAAGAGTTTCTCTGTCACCACAGGCTGATAAGTCTACCTGTCTGGAGGATGAATAGTTGTCTGCCACACCTATTCATCTCCACTCCCTGCCTTTTCTTCCCAGAGCTAGGGTGGGGCTTCATTAGCAGCAGTGGTTCGTCCATCCCAACGAGTGGCCCATAGATTTCCCCTGCTCTCCTCTCCTCTGCCTTTGTACTGACCCAAACCTTGTTCCAAGGAAACAAACACCAGACGGAGGTAACAACAAAACCTTTTAATGATCCTTTACGAATTCCATTCCTTCCCGGTTAAAAGGCTGTTTCAATCTAATTGTCTCCGATAAGAACAAGCCTTGCCAAGGTTGTGCAAGGCTGCCAAGAACACTAGATAAAGTTACTAAGAAATATTTCAAACACAAAGAGTCTCCAAACACCTACCAAGATATTCCCAGCGTCCACAAGGCTTGAGTGCAAAAACTTCTTTGCTTCCTGCAAAGAACTCTGGTTTCTCAGCTGGCTTTTACCTCTTCAGGTCGGGGCCATTACTTTGCAGCCTTACTCCCGAGTCGCTCGTGCTGCTGCAGCTGTTCTTTCCTTTGAGCAGCCCTGGGCTCACACACGCACTGGGCACAGGCTCCTCGGGGGTCTCTTCATCACTGCTGCCAGCCTCCACAATCTCCACTCCCTGATGGTCCTGGCCCCATTCCTGCATCACACGCAGGCCCCTCATCTGAGTCCTCACTCTCCGAGACCTCAGCCATCCACACCTGCTGCTGGAGAACCACAACAGCCTTCTGTGCATCCACACAGGCACTGGACCCAGCTGTTCCTCCTTTTCCTCATCAGCCACCTCCAGACCTGGGGGCTGTTGACTCTCCACCTGAGGTCTCAAAGATGGCCCAGTCTCCATCTCTCTCCCTTCCTCTCTCTCTCTCTCTCTCTCTCTCTCTCCCTCCCTCCCTCCCTCCCTCCCCTCTCTCTCCATTCCCTCTTCCCCCTCGCAGCTCTCAGGTTGCCTTGATGCTAACCCTGACTGCCAATCCTCCTCCTCCTCTGATTTGGATGCTGGAGGGGCTACAACAGTAGCCTAATATAACCCTCCTTCCATAAATATAGCATTATACAGTATGTATACACACACCCACATGTATGAATGATTTAATCATTGCTATGCTATAATGGGAGTTAGTTTAAGGCTGCAGGTTGGGAGCTGGGAGACTGTGAGTTCTAGTCCTGTCTTGGATTTGAAACCAGCTGGGTGCCAGTTGCCAAGCAGACGACTTTTGATCACGCGTCCATAGGGATGTTGCAACGGTCGTAAGGGTGAAAAAAAAAAAAAAAACGATCGTAAGTCCCTTTTTTCAGTGCCGTAACTTCAAACGGTCACTAAACAAACTGTTCTGAGTTGAGGACTACAGATAGTCCTCGACTTACACCCGTTTGTTTAGTGACCATTCAAAGTTACAACGGCACTGCAAAATGTGACTTATGACCGTTTTTCACCGTTATGACCTTTGGAGCATCCCCAGGATCACCTGGTCAAAATTCTTGCCTTCTCTCCACTCTCCGTGCTCAGGGATCAGGAGGGAGCAGTCCTTGCTCATTGCCTGAGCTCTCACTCTCTCTCATGTTCACTGCTTATAACCCTTCTTGGTCGTCCTCCCTGCCTACACGCCATCCCAATCCTGAAAGGCCTTGGCCCTCCTCCCCATTTTCCTCCCAAGCCAACAAAGCCACCCGCTCCATCTCCGCAGGCTCCAATTCTGTCTTCTTCCACAGATTCAGGGGGCATGACACCAGAGTTGTGTACCTTGCTTAAGCACTTCGTTCCAGCTTTGGCATCTGTGGATACGCTAGCTTTGCCTCCCGTTCCATCTGGCCCCGATCAGTGTTACGACATTGAAACATATTAATGTAAGGGAGATTTTAAAAGTTTAGTTAAATCAGATTGTGTTTCCTGTCTTTAGATCAATTCTGTTGTCAAATCCCATTGGGTCGTGACTTCTCCTTTTTCTTTCACCTAAAATGCTTTATGTGCGTTTTTTTTTTTTTTTTGGTGTGTCCAGGAGTTTTAAGTACGATGAAAGATGCTTAAGACCCTGTTAGTAACTACTATGGAATTATTCTTGGATAATCTTCATTTAAGATAGCTGGCAGCCAGAGGACTATAATCCATTCTTTGCTTAATGGAGCCAGATGCTCCCAGGGACTGTTGCAAAGTAAGTCAAGTTAAATGCATAAAATCCACATTGGAGTATCTTTCATTGCTGCGCTCTGATTTTTGCCTTTCACAAGGATGCCTTCTCTTTAAAAGAATACCCTGGGCCTAGAGGGGTCCCAAAGGTTTAACTAAATTTCACCTTGGGTCCTATACTTCCTCATGGACAACAAGATGGGACTTAACTTTTCTACGGTATTTGCAATGATGGGTGAGTAGGACACTCATTCTAATTCTTACGGTTTACTCTGGCTGAGCCCAGTGCTGGAACATCTGACTGGACCTGGTCTTGTAGGCACCAGGAGTTTAGCTTGACTTGAGGAAAGCTATGTCATTTTCTGCAACAAAGAGGATTAGGAGACTGGAGGCTAAAACATATGAGGAATGGTTGCAGGAATTGGGTATGTCTAGTCTAATGAAAAGAAGGACTAGGGGAGACATGATCGCAGGGTTGCAAAATCTCAAGGGCTGCCACAAAGAAGAGGGAGTCAAGTTATTCTCCAAAGCACCTGAAGGCAGGACAAGAAGCAATGGGTGGAAACTCATCAAGGGGAGAAGTAACCTAGAAGTACTCAGAAATTTCCTGAACGATTAACCAGTGGAACAACTTGCCTCCAGAAGTTGTTAATACTCCAACACTGGAAGGTTTTAAGAAGAGATTGGATAACCATTTGTCTAAAGTGGTGAATGGTTTCCTGCCTAAGGTCTCCCTTCCAACTCTGTTATTCTATCCTATCCTAGTCTATTCTTTGTCCAATTTTCAAATGCTGACAAATATACCAAATCTCCCCGCAAGGTTCGTAGTCTGCTGGAATTATGCATTTATTGGATTTTTTAAAAAAAATCCTACCTTTATTACTTTATAAACAACTCAAGGCAATGAACATACCGAATATTCCTTCCTTCCTCCTCCTCCTATTTTCCCCACAACAATCCTGTGAGGTGGGATGAGCTGAGAGAGTGTTTGGCTCAAAGTCACCCAGCCAGCTTTCATGCCTAAGGCGGGACTAGAACTCACAGTCTCCTGGTGATTAGGCAAAGTCACCCAGCTGGTTTTTGGAAAAAGGAAAGTAAAGCCACCCATGGGAGCCCTTCCTCTAGAGGTGCTTGGATAGGACCTGTTTTAACAGACTTTTTTTTACATTTTCCTCTAGGCCTAGACACAAGCGATCCGAATGCTGTGGTGATTGGGTTGGCTCCTGACCAGTTCAACTATCAAACTATGAACAAAGCTTTCAGGTGAACAGGAATAAACCCCTCCCCTGCTTGAATTGTTCACATGGGTACCTGCTCTCCAGCTTGCTGAGTACTACAGTGGGTTCCCATCCTGCCATAGAGTGTTCTGATGCAGCTCTTTTTGTGGATGGTGTTGAAATTCAGAATGCGATAAACTGGTTTCGAGCAAGAGCACTTAGATGTACATACCACTTTGCAGTGAAATTACAGCCCTCTCTAAGTGGCTTTACAGAGTCAGCCTGTTGCCCCCAACAATTTGCGTCCTCATTTTAATGACCTCAGAAGCATGGAAGGCTGAGTCAACTTTGAGCCGGTCAGAATCGAACTCCTGACAGTGAAACAGTGAGTTAGCCTGCAGTACTGCATTCTGACCACTATGCCACCCTGGCTCGCTCCTTCCTTCCTTCCTTCCTTCCTTCCTTCCTTCCTTCCTTCCTTCCTTCCTTCCAATAGCACTTAGACATATATGCCGCTTCACAGTGCTTTCCAGCCCTCTCTAAGCAGTTTACAGAGTCAGCCTCTGGCCCCCAACAATCTGGATCCTCATTTTACCGGAACTTCGGAAGGTTGGAAGGCTGAGTCGACCTTGAGCCACCCAGAATTGAACTCCTGGACTGAGCAGTGAGTTAGCCTTGCAGTACTGCATTCTGACCCCTGCACATCGTGTCTCTCTAGGCTTCCATCCTCTTGTCTGATGGCAAGTACATCTAAAAATGGTCATTGCCTAGCTGTTTCCTCCTCCACTGTAAACTGTATGCCCGCGAAAATGGAGCTCGGTATGGTATGAAAGTGTTTAAGTGCATCAAAGGCCCGGAGACTAAACCATAGGCCTGATCAGGGGAGGGCTTCGAACATTTTTAGCAACCGGTTCTCTGACCGGTTGCTGGGTGGGCATGGCCTAGTCGGCCTTCTGCACCACGGCAGGGAGAGGGGCATTTTTGCTCTCCCCAGACTCCCGAGGCTTTTCTCAAGCCTCCCGGAGGGCAAAAATGGCCTCCGCAGGCTCTGGAGGCTCTCTGGAGAAAGCTTCCGGAGCTTCCAGGAGGCCCATTTTTCACCCTCCCCGAGCCTCTGTGCAGACCCTGCACTTACCTGGGATCCAAAAGGGGCCATGTGGGGACTCCTGGGAGGGATGGGGTGAAGTGGGCGGGGCCAGCCAGGGGTGGGATTTCCCAGTTTGCCAAACCAGCCATAAATGTCAACTCATAAAATATTCCTATGTCTGTTTTAGTAGTTGCCATAAAAAAAAGGAGGGGGGGGGAAGCGAAAGTACATTCCAACTCTTATCTTTAAAAGATTGTAACTGAACTACCAGAGCTTTTGCCCATGAATATATTTGATTGGAGAACGTGAATGATGACACCCAGCCTCTGAATGTGCTCAGTTGGAGAATCTGATTTATGACACACCTAGGGGAAAGGGGGGAAAAACAGGGCCAAAGATGACTGTCAGTTACGTATGCCAGAGTTGGCTCCATACAGGGCAGTGCCAGGATGTTGCCTCTAATAAACCCTTTGAAGCTGGTTGAAGTTTATCTTGAGAATCATGATTTCATGAGGGCGATTGCTGGAATCCTGACAATAAAATTAGCTACGGGTTCGCCCGAACAGGGGAGAACTGGTAGCAGCCCACCTCTGTGCCTGATGCTTCTAGGCCTCCCTGGGCTACATTGCCGCTCTCATCCCCTTCCTCTTCCCAGGTTGGTGCTGGACGGGGCTCCCCTCATAGCTATTCACAAAGCAAGGTATTACAAGAAGAAAGATGGCCTTGCCCTCGGCCCAGGACCCTTTGTGACTGGCCTGGAGTATGCCACTGACCAGAAGGCCACAGTGGTGGGGAAGCCAGAGCAGACATTTTTCCTGGAGGCTTTGCATGGGACCAACTGTGGACCCGGGGAAGCTGTCATGATTGGTGACGTAAGTCCCTGAATCCTTTCTAGCTTGCTTGCTTGCTTATTTGTTTGCTTATTTAGGATGTGTATTGAATTTTTACAGCTGCCCTTCCTCAGTAAATGATCTGGGTGGTTAACAATTCAAAATATGGTATGTACAGACTTCTTCAAACATGGAAAAGCTGTTCCTTTTTCTCTGATAATGTGCAATGTACCAAAAGTGCTTGTTCAAAAGGCAAATAATAGGGCTGGGATTCTATCGGTTTAGGAGAACCTGGTGTCAAATTTGTATCTGGTTCACCGAACTGGTATTTGAACCAACCAGCTGGCTCTGCCCCTCCCCTGGAGGCCCTCCGGAAGCCGGAAACAAGCCTGTTTCCGGACTTCTGGTATTTCCAGAAGGTCCACTTTCCCCCACTCCCGGGAGTCTCCACATGGCCCATTTTGGATGCAGGTAAGCGCAGAGGATGCAGGAAGCTCTGGGAGAGGGGAAAGCAGGCCTTCAGGAAGTACCAGATGTCTGGAAATGGGCCTGTTTCCGGCTTCCGGAAGTCCTCCAGGGCCTGGGAGAGGCCATTTTCACCCTCCCAGAGGCCTGAGGGAAGCCTCCGGACTCTGGGGAAGGTGAAAAACAGCCTTCCCGGAAGTTCCAGTAGGCCACGCCCACCAGGGCCAGTCCCATCCAGCAACTGGCCAGCGAACTGGTTGCTGGGATTTTTAAATCCTTTTTTTTTCCCCCAAACTTTTTTTTTTTTTTTAACAACAAACATAGACAAACATAAACATAAAACAACAAATAAAGCCTCCTTTCAATTTATAGAGTGTGTTGCTTCGTACATATTTCTTGTGCACAATATCTATAGTCTTTTCCTCTTAGATTTAAATTTACACTCATATTACATTAATCAACTTTTCATGTTGTATTATATTATTATTACATTATCATTAGACTTTAATTTCAAATCCGCATTATTCTTTCGAGCAAATCTCAATTCTTACTAATTTTAATTCATATTATAATTCATTCCAAAGTAATCAATTATAACATATCATTGCTGTTGTATTATACTTCAGTTTCCTACTTTTCTATCTAACCATTGGTAAAATAAATTCCCCCCCTCCTGCAAATAATGGACTTCTTTGATTTTTCTTGAAGATGTTTCGCTTCTTATCCAAGAAGCTTCTGAAAGATTGAACTGAAGAAACTTCTTGGGGGAAAAGCAAAACGTCTTCAAGAAAAAAACAAAGAAAAAAGTTCAGTTGACTTTTGAAAAAGCACCTTTGGAACAACCATAACCTGGATGGCTGAGAATACCGAATGTGTGATGGAGTTAGTTAAAGTACATAAATTTAAGCATCGATGTAACCGTTTAGCTTCTGCGAACTATTATACAATCGGATTTAACAGATTTAAAGAGTCTCACTTCGACCCCAATATAGCAGTGAGTTCAAACTCTTAAGCTGTCAAACAATTATTTTACCACTTCAATGCGAAATAGGAAAAAATAGCACGCGTTAAGGATTGTTATGAAAATAGAGTTCATTAAAAACCCATCCCTATTTTTTTAGGTGCTTTGACAATTTATTTGCAACTTGCACATTTATTTGCATTTTCATTCCATTTGCAGGACTGCAGGGATGACGTTGGAGGTGCCCAGAACGCTGGCATGCTGGGAATACTGGTAAAGACTGGTAAGTAGTGCATGCTGGGAATACTGGTAAAGACTGGTAAGTAGTGCTATCTGGGCACTAAAAGAACTACACTGAAAACTGGACTGGTGATTATTTCTGTTCTGACTTATATAAAAAAAAATCCATGATCAAGGAATTAGAACATTTTCCCTTAGGAAGAAAAAGAGGTAAGCAGGAAGGTGCTCAGAGATTTACCTAGTCATGAGTGAATTGCAGAGACACCCTTGGAAGGGATCTTGGCGATTATCTATACCAACCTGTTGACTCAATGCAGGAATCGAAATGGAAGGATCGACATCCATCTTTCATGTAAAGGTTTCCATTCCATCTTCTGTACCCAAGTGGGTCTTTTTCGACTTAAGTTCTTTCATTGTCAGATGTCATGTCCCTGTCAGAGTCTGAATCTGAAGAGGAATCAGAGTCTGAATCCGAGGAGGAACAGCTGACAGGGAGTGGGACTGCGGCTCCGTTGGCTGTGGAGGAAACTGGGGAAGTGCAAAGTCCAGCTAGGCAGATCAAGGGAGAGGTAGAACAAGGAAGACGGAGTTCAGAGAAAGACCCAGGCCCACCCCCTCTTCATCCTAGGACGCACAGGGAGGAACGGAGAAGAGAGCAACATGGGTTGAGTGGCTTACGGGGGAGGAAAGGGGGCATGAGGAGGCAGCACGTATTGCCCTCTGGTGCACAAGTGAGCACACAAGCAATTGTCGGCACAGGAGCCAAAAAAGGTTAGCCACCACTGCTATAGAACAAGGAGTCTTTCTCTCATGGCTACTCCAGTAGTAGCTGAATGGCTGTTGCATCTAGATCAGCTGGCTGGGGAATTCTGGGAGTTGAAGTCCACTCATCTTAAAGTTGATCTAGATCAGGGCTGTCAAACTCCCGGCCTGTGGGCCAGATGCGTCACGCACTGGTTTAGCAAAAGCGGAGGAATGGCCCACGCCTGGCATAGTGAAAGCAGGGGAGAGTTCTGATACGTCACGTGAAACTGCCGCAACTATGTGAGTGGGACGCCACTGCCCAAGATAGTTGGGATCATTGCCTCGTTGTCTGTGTTATTTCACATCATGATTTTCCAATTTGATTTTTTTGCAAAGATTCATCTCCAGAGAAATAATTAGATCATAGAAAAATAATAAGAATGCATTTCATCTACTGTTTAAGAGGAAGGGACCTCAGTCCTTTGGTCAGCAGATAGGACCTTCCATGCCCACTGGATGACTTTTAACAAAGCTGAATTACACTATATTACACTGCTAACTAGAGCATACAAAACATTTGCTAGACCAATACTCGAATACAACTCATCAGTCTGGAACCCACATTACGTATCTGGTATTAGCACAGTTGAGAAAGTCCAGAAATATTTCACAAGAAGAGTTCTCCACTCCTCTACTCGTTTGCAGAATACCTTATGCCACTAGACTTGAAATTCTACACCTAGACAACCTAGAACTACGCCGCCTTCAGTCCAATCTAAATATGGTATATACAATCATACAGTGCAATGTCCTACCTGTCAATGAATACTTCAGCTTCAACCATAACCATACAAGAGCACACAATAGATAAAAGCTCAAGGTTAACCACACCAAACTTGATTGCAGGAAATACGACTTGAGCAACAGAATGGTCAATGTCTGGAATACTCTACCTGATTCTGTGGTTTTTTTCCCCAAACCCCAAAAACTTTAACCTTAGACTGTCTACTATTGACCTCACCCCTTTCCTAAGAGGTCTGTAGGGGGTGTACATAAGCACACCAATGGTGCCTACCGTCCCTGTCCTATTGTTTCTTTTTATTTTTTTTATATATATCCATTTCATTTATTCATAACTATGTTTATACTTATACCTTATAAGCAATTGACAAACCAAATAAATAAAATAAATGAATGCACCAGTTAGAACATTGCAAAAAACTGTGGACACGAATAGGGCTGCAGAAATTTGCGGTGGAAACATTGATCTCTGGCAAAGTTGGATGCTAATTCTGACCTAATTACAGAATGTAAATTTATTTATGTCTGGTTTTATCGTTGCAGGGAAATACCGAGATGCTGACGAAGGCAAAATTCACCCACCCCCCTACTTAACCTGCGAGAGCTTTCCCCATGCCGTGGAACACATCCTGCAGCATCTGCTGTGAAGAAGCATTGCAACTTTTGAAACCTCACCTTCCAGTACCACAAAATGAAATGGCCCAACGGCGACATCCCTTGCAAGAGCGTTGGGGCTTCCTTGGTGCATTGCTGCTGGACTCAACCCTTTTGAGGACTGAATGTTCCCAAACATTCAGCTTGATGATGGAATGAATGCTGTCGCTGTGAAAATTGCTTCCCACACCCCAAAAAGTTACCCTGTCCAACAGGAGCCTGTGCCCAACCTTGCTTGGTTCCTTGAAGGCAGAGAGGGGAATTTGTGAGGTTGAATAAGGAAGGAAATATGCGACTCGCCCTTATAGATTGCTCGGAATCATCTCAAAATGTGAGATGGGTGGCAAATAAATTTGATAATAATATTATATTGCCAGTGGAATTAGTCTGTTACTGCATGACTGTCCACCTTCGTGGAAAGGGAAAAAAGTGCACCTGATGCCCAGACCTTGCTAATGTAACTACTATACCATGGGCTCACCAACTTTTCCCACTGATGCACTAACTTGGCAGTTTCTCATTATTTGAAAATCTTGTATAGCAGAAAATGGGCACAATTTTAAGGTTCTTCCTTAGGCAAAGACATTTGGCATCTTTCCATGTGGGCTGCTTTAATGAAGACGTCCCTCCAAGCCAGTGAGTTTCATGTATGTTTGGAAATAAAAGTTTTGCCTGGCTTCTACTGACGAGCAGGTGAGAACTTGTTTTAAAAGGAATTATTTCAGAAACTAAAAGGAGTAGAAGTTGAGATGATGTCGTTGGTCGTTGGTCAGGTCTCTGAGTGTGTTTTGCTTTTTTTTTTTTGCTGGAAAACATTTAACTTCCAGTTTTTTGCAAAAAAAAAAACACCACCCACTGCAGACAATGGGTATCACTTAATGGCAGCTACCAAAAATGTAATAAAATTCAACCGGTTAGGTGGGTGTCTCAGTATATGACCACTATACAGTGGAAATTCCGGGCTCTGTTATGGACGTACAACATGGACTATCTGTAAAAGAAAGAACTAGTCTTTTACATCCACTGCTTTTTATCCATAAAATAGGATTGGCAAGTATGCAGCTATGTTGACAATATAACTTCAGAACAGCTGAATATGTGGGTTAGCCTGAAGAACCTGGATTAATTCCCTTGATCCAATCTACAGGTGAAACTCAAAAAATTAGAATATCATGCAAAAGTTCATTTATTTCAGTAATTCAACTTAGAAGGTGAACCTAATGTATGAGATAGACTGATTACATGCAAAGCAAGATAGTTCAAGCCATGATTTGTCATAATTGTGATGATTATGGCTTACAGCTCATGAAAACCCCAAATCCACAATCTCAGAAAATTAGAATATTGTGAAAAGGTCCAATATTCTAGGCTCAAAGTGTCCCACTCTAATCAGCTAATTAAGCCATAACACCTGCAAAGGGTTCCTGAGCCTTTAAATGGTCTCTCAGCCTGGTTCAGTAGGAATCACAATCATGGGAAAGACTGCTGATCTGACAGTTGTGCAGAAAACCATCCTTGACATCCTCCATAAGGAGGGAAAGCCTCAAAAGGTAATTGCAAATGAAATTGGATATCAAAGCACATTAATAGAAAGTTATGTGGAAAGGAAAAGGGTGGAAGAAAAAGGTGCACAAGCAGCAGGGATGACCGCAGCCTGGAGAGGATTGTCAGGAAAAGGCCATTCAAAAGTGTTGGGGAATTTCACAAGGAGTGGACTGAGGCTGGAGTCACTGCATCAAGAGCCACCACACACAGATGGATCCTGGACATGGGCTTCAAATGTCATATTCCTCTTGTCAAGCCACTCCTGAACAACAAACATCAGAAGCATCTTACCTGGGCTAAAGAAAAACAGAACTGGTCTGTTGCTCAGTGGTCCAAAGTCCTTTTTTCTGATGAAAGCAACTTTTGCATCTCATTTGGAAACCAAGGACCCAGAGTCTGGAGGAAGAATGGAGAGGCACACACTGCAAAATGCTTGAAGTCCAGTGTGAAGTTTCCACAGTCTTGATTTGGGGAGCCATGTCATCTGCTGGTGTTGGTCCACTGAGCTTCATTAAGTCCAGAGTCAATGCAGCCGTCTATCAGGACATTTTGGAGCACTTCATGCTTCCTTCCACAGACGAGCTTTATGGGGATGCTGACTTCATTTGGCACTTGCCCACACTGCCAAAAGCACCAAAACCTGGTTCAATGACTGTGGGATTACTGTGCTTGATTGGCCAGCAAACTTGCCTGACCTGAACCCCATCGATAATCTATGGGGCATTGCTAAGAGAAAGATGAGAGACATGAGACCAAACAATGCAGAAGAGCTGAAGGCCACTATTGAAGCATCCTGGTCTTCCATAATACCTCAGCAGTGCCACAGGTTGATAGCTTCCATGCCACGCTACATTGAGGTAGTAATTGCTGCAAAAGGGGCCCAAACCAAGTACTGAGTACATATGCATGCTTATACTTTTCAGAAGTCCGATATTGTTCTATGTACAATCCTTGTTTTGTCGATTGCATGTAATATTCTAATTTTCTGAGATTGTGGATTTGGGGTTTTCATGAGCTATAAGCCATAATCATCTCAATTATGACAAATCACAGCTTGACCTATCTTGCTTTGCATGTAATGAGTCTATCTCATATATTAGTTTCACCTTTTAAGTTGCATTACTGAAATAAATGAACTTTTGCATGATATTCTAATTTTTTGAGTTTCACCTGTGGAATGTTTTTATTTCAGAAGAACAAAGAAAACACATTATCTTCTCCGGTAAGAGCCTAATCGTAAAACACCAAGAGCTTTTCCATAAGTTGTCATGAATCCTTCCTTCCCAATTTAAACCAGGTGAGCTGCATCAGTGATGCTTCATTTTAAGTGGGCTGCCATTTATACCAAGGGTCTTCAAACTTGTCAAGTTTAAGACTTGTGAACTTCAACTCCCAGAATTCCTGAGCTAACATGACCACCTGTGATGACCCGTAGTCTCTCAAAATAACCCCAAACCCAAAACATATTAAAGTCTGGTAAAGCCTTCAACTTAACTTCACTGTTTTATTAAGCACTGTTTAAAGTCACAAAAGTAAATAATGAGGCAAACATAAAACCAAAACAAACCGCATTGATGAGAGTTCCGAAGCAAGCCGAGATAATTATAAACTCCAGGAAAATAACCGAGAAAAGTCCATGGGAAGAACGCCAGCAAAGATAAATCTCTTTCAAGGTGAACACTAAATTGACTTCAGCAATTCTAACTGCGCAGTTGCAAACTTATATACATAGCTCCCACCTGCAAGCCACAAGGAGGATCATGGTAATCTCCTCTTGAGTAGACCTTGCTTTTCCCTGATCCTCTCCTCCCTGCATGCCCTAGGATGGAGAGGGGATGGGCCTGGATCCTCCTCTGACTGCTCAACTGGTCTCTGCCCCTCCTGCACCACCTCTGGAGCCACACTCCCACTCCCTGTTGGCTGTTCCTCCTCTTCCTCAGAGACAGACTCCACCAGGGGCATGACACCACAGGAGGAGGAATTTTGGGAGTTGAAGTCCACAAGTCTTAAAGCTGTCAAGTTTGAAGACCCCTGCGGCATATATTAAACTTCTGCCAATCTTTAATAATGATCCAGGCTTGATTTTGAGATGGCAAGTAAAGAGTAAACCACTGCTTGCGATCTGCAGATCAGAGGTGGTATTCAACAGGTTCTGACCAGTTCTGGAGAACCAGTAGCAGAAATAGTTCAGAGAAACGGCAAATCCCACCTCTGACTGGAGATTTTACAGTCTCCTTCCCCTGCCACGCCCACCAAACCCTGCCCACAGAACCGGTAGTAAAAAAAATTGAATCCCATCACTGCTGCAGATGTTTTAATTAGTCCTATTAACAGGAATACGTATTTTCTGACTAGCTTGTAGGCTGGGGGAGGGGGTTGTCTAAAATAAGACTTGATTAGCCCCTATTAACTTTCTATTATATCCCCTGTTCCATTAGGAAGGGATTCTTCCCTCATTCCATTTTAAACAGGGAGGGGGAAATAGTTTGGAAACCAGAGGGACATATATTTGCTTTTGGGGTTTTTTTTTTAAATACAGTTCTGATGTGAGGTAGCAGTTTAAAAGGAGCCCCATTCAGCCTGCATGTACTGTAGTAACACCCACAAATGTTCTTCTATCACAACGGTAAATAGCTTTCCTAGTCCATTTGGAAGATAAGCTATATAAGCCCTTTCTGATTATTTGGGGAGGGGCTCCTGAATATAAAACTCTTAGACTGTAATTGTAATATTGATCTTACTGAAAGAACAGATTTCTTAAGAAGCATTCCTGAGGGCGGATAGGAGAAAATTCAGCATTATCACAGACTATGGTTAAGTGAGCTTAGATCTGGAATACATGTACAAGTCACGAAAAGAAATCATTGATGATTTCTTTTTGTTTCGCTTCTCATCCAAGAAGCTTCTTCAGCTTCTGTAGAGCTGAAGAAGCTTCTTGGATGAGAAGCGAAACATCTTCAAAGAAAAACCAGAAAGTCCAGGTGCCTCTTGAAAAAAATCACTTTTGGGACGTCTATGACCTGGAGGACTTGAGTATCCCCATAGATATTTGTCTATTTTCATTCTTCTGATGACCAAGGGAAGAGAGAGGAGCCCTGCCTCCAAAAGACATCTCTGAGACTCCAAAGTGGTTTATTCTTCAAGGATATTCTTCAAAATCTACCGGTTTAATACAAGGATGCCCAAGAAGGCCCAATTAATGTCTTTCTTAATCACGTCCTACTATCTAATTCCACTCAGGAAGAAAAGTGTAGCAGCAAATATTAAGCCAACCAAACAGATCCCAAAATCTTCTAGCTGACACGAGAATAAAAATGGCCGGTCATGTTTAATTACAAAAATTAAAAAGGGCAAAAGTGCTAAAATGTTTTTTTTTTTTTTCTGTTGTGCGTATGAGTCTAAAGCTGAAAAAAATATAACGAGGTTTCTCCAAGTAACCATTGGTGGCCTCTTCTCCATCATCAAAACTCAGTATCCAGTTTGAAAAGTGACACGTTTCTCCTCTTTGTTTTAACCCCCCCCCCCCCCAAAAAAAAAAACTCTTTAAGAAATGGGTAGAGTGGGGTGGAGGAGCTAGAAACATGGATGATTGTTCCAGATCTTAAACTAGGCTCAAACCGACTCAAATTCTCTTTGCCAATCAACGTATCTTTGACTTAAGTTCTTAGCAGAGGGCTTGGTATGAGAAATGACATCCAGGAAGTCTTCAGTTGTGACTGTGTCCAAGTGGATCACCGGTAAGTTTCCACTGTCTGAAGAAAGAAGATCTCCCATTAGAAACTGAAATGCTATCCAAAATCGGTCCATCAATGGTCAATGAACTACACAGATCTCCTTTCCCCTCTCTTTTTTAATGTCAAGATTTTTATTTTATATTCTTTGTACATATCATTGCATGAATGGTGGAATACCTGGGTATCATACATTTTAATACAAATAGACGTAGTGTTATTACTTCCAATTACTTCCAATTATTATTTACACCCTTTATTTTCTAATCCTCCCTCTTATTCTTTCATAGATCTTGGTATATTTATGTGTGTGTATACACACACACACGCACACATATACACTGTTATTACCTTCTTATTTCTATCTCTATGTTAATCTTTTTTCTTACCGTACCTTTGTAATATTCAAAGATGTGTCTTTGTAATTATATTTCCCTTATTTATGTCTTTTCCTCTATGTTAAAATTTCATCCTTCTTTCTTTCATTAACCCATATATACTCTAGTAACTTGGATCTCCTCTTGAATGGCATGTAACCCAAAAGATGATGAGATAGCAATAGCACTTACACTTATGTTCTGCTTCACCGTGCTTTTACAGCCCTCCCTAAGCGGTTTACAGAGTCAGCCTCTTGCCCCCAACAATCTGGGTCCTTATTTTACCCACCTCAGAAGGATGGAAGACTGAGTCAACCTTGAGCTTGGTGAGATTCAAACTGCCAAAATTGCAGACAGCTGGCAGTCAGTAGAAGTAGCCTGCAGTACTGCACTCTAACCACTGCACCACCATGGCTCATAACATCAAAGAATAAGATCATAGAGATCATAGAAGGGATACCTCCAAACAACACCTTCATGCCTTGAGTCCTGTTCTGGTTCCCTCAACTGATTCTCACTCTGGTTGGGTATCATTTTATTCCTATCTCATTCCCCAGTATATCCAATATATCCAATGTATGCTATAGGGACGTGGTGGCTCAGTGGCTAAGAGGCTGAGCTTGTCGATCAGAAAGGCCGGCAGTTTGGCGGTTCGAATCCCTAGCGCCGGGTAACGGAGTGAGCTCCCGTTCCTTGTCCCAGCTTCTGCCAACCTAGCAGTTCGAAAGCACGTAAAAAATGCAAGTAGAAAAATAGGGACCCCTTTGGTGGGAAGGGAACAGCGTTCCGTGCGCCTTAACGGCGTTTAGTCATGCCAGCCACATGACCACGGAGACGTCTTTGGACAGCGCTGGCTCCTCTTCGGCTTTGTAATGAAAATAAGCACCGCCCCCTAGAGCCGGAAATGACTGGCACGTATGTGCGCAGGGAACCTTTACCATTCATGTGTGCCTACTGCATTGTCCTACTGCAAGTTTTGGGGAGCTGCAGCCCAACCTCGCCCAGAATACCAGACTAAGGATTGGACTAGAAAGCCTCCAAGATCCCTTCTGGCCCTAGGATTCTACAAGTAATCGTCAACTTGCAACAGCTCGTTTCGTGACCATTCAAAATTACAAGGGCACTGAAAAAAGTGACTCGGGACCCTTTTTCACACTTGCAACCGTTGCATCATCATCAGGTGACCAAAATTCAAATGCTTGGCAACTGGCTCAACTGGCCCTTTTGTGACCCCCTGACAAGCAAAGTCAATGGGAAAGCCAGATTCACTTAACAACCATGTTAGTCATTTAATAACTGCAGTGATTGGCTTAAACCACTGTGGCAGGAAAGGCTGTAAAATGCTGTAAAATGGGGGAAAACTCACTTAGCAATAGAAATTTTGGGCTCAATTATGGTAAGTTGAGGACTACCTGTGTGATCTTAGAATGTTTTATATCAGGGGCCTCCAACCTTGGTCACTTTAACTGCTGGACTTCAACTGCTGGCTGAGAGTGAACTCTGGGAGTTGAAGTCCACAAGTCTTAAAGTGGCCAAGGTTGGAGGCCCCTGTTTTATATCACTGACAAAATGGGAAGGCAGTTTACAAACCCTAAGTAAATCTGAATTGGAAACAAACAGAACGCCGCCATCTGCTGGTGCAGATTTGTAAATTTACCATTTACCTTTGTATACGCTTCCTAGCTAACCTAACTAAGACATCACTGCTTGCTTGACTCTGAGCACCTGTTCAACTCAAACACTCAAGAGGGTTTTGCAGTACCTGCCTGATGATTTTCAAGGGCGCAGAAGATTTTTCTCACAGGGCGCATGGCTGCCTCTTTGCAAACCAACTTAATGTCAGAACCCGAGTAGCCTTCCGTCTCCTAATAACACAAACATAAACAGACACGTGTGCTTACCTCTGCAGAGGTCTCCCCTTGCAGGTTAATTGCCAAGCTAGCATTTAGATTAAGAAAGGATGGAGAGGAAGACAGGTTACGGGGATGGGTTCGACATCGGGCCACTTCGGACACAACCCAAAAGGACTCCTGAGCACAAGGGGCAACTTAGTCAGATAATCAATAAGAATCCCTTTATGATCTCCAACTTTGCCCCCATTGTCCAGGCTACCTTCTGGCTGGAGAAAAACTCTCCCAGGAACAGACTTTTAAGTGGAGGAAATTCAATCCAAAAACAAAGTACATACAAACTGTAACTAAAAATTCAAACAAACCACATTGCAGCAATTAACTTGACAGGGCAGGAGAAGAAATTGCAGACTTGAAAGCAAACACAGTTGGGAAGACACCAGGAACATAGATAAGCCTCGATGATACCGGATAATTCATGATTTGGTCCCAACAACTTGCTCTGCGCAGCTTCCCTTTTTAAACACTGTGTTCCCAGCTGCAGCTAATGAAGGGAATCAGAGCCCTTTCCTCCCCGTAAGCCATGCAACTCACATTGCTCCCTTTTCCATTCCTCCCTGCATGCTCTAGGATGAAGAGGGGATGGGCCTGGGTCTTCCTCTGAATCCCCGTTCCCTTGCTCTACCTCTCCCCTGCTCTGCCCAGCCAGACTTTGCCCTTCCCCAGTTTCTTCCACAGCCAGTGGAGCCACACTCCCACTCCCTGTCAACTGCTCTGCCTCCCCCTCTGAAACAGATTCTGACAGGGGCATCACAACATATAACCAGTCCTATGGATCATATTATGGTGGACAAGAGGTTGGTGACAAGCTTGTTTGCCACACAAGAACATCAAGATAAACTGCCAACCCTGCAGCTGACATGGCTGAAGCCATTTTGACTGCTTTAGTGTTGCCACACTGGAGCTGAGGGACAGAAAGTGGGGAATTGAGATAGCTGGGATATCTTTAGCCAAAACAACACATTTTCTCTTGGGAACCAAGGACATTCTCCCACCTGCTCGAAGGAAGGCAGTGTGATGCCACCAATCACTATCATGATTGGACCATCTGACTGTTTTAAGAAAGTAGAAAAACTTTTACTTTTAATCAAGTGAAAACCGTGGGAACCTTCAGAGTCGGTTTTCACCCGATATGTGCCAATAGGATAATTCCAATAAAAGTATTCTTTGAGGAATATATCTGTCTTTAAAGTCTTGCTTGCTATGGATTTATTACTTGGAACCCTTGACAATAACATTACCAGATCTACACAGATCAGACCAGTAGCCTATCCCATTCCCCATCTTGGCTGAAGGCCACCTGAGATGCCTTTAGGAAGACCTCAAAGAAGGCAAGCCCTGTGGCCTTGTTCCCAGCAGTCTGTAATTAATTGTTCCTAGAAGTGATGGTCCCACCAAACCAACAATAACGGTAAGCATTCCATCCTCCATAAACAGTTTTTCTCAACTTTTAAGATGTTGTTGATGATAATATCCATACAGTCATGTCCAATGCTTGGTGATTCTATGGGCCAGATCTCTCCACATCTCCTGGCCTTGCATTACTCCTCTGAGTTGTTCTATACTCTGACTGGTGTCAGCTTTGATGGTGTCCAGCCATCGTATTCTTGGTGGCCTGCTTACCTTTATATACGGGGATGGGATGGGATGGAATGGAATAGAAAACATGGAATAGAATGGAATGGAAAGAATAGAAAATATGGAATGGAATGGAATGGAATGGAATAGAATAGAATAGAATAGAATAAAATAAAATAGAATAGAACAGAATTTGCCTCTGGTGCATAAATTGACAGTGTACATAAAAATAACAAAATAATAAATCATATTTTCTAAATCATACAATAAAATCATTGTGATAAATTATAAGATACCAACAGGAAAATAGGAAAGATGAGAAGGTGAGAAAGATGAGAAAATAGAGATATAAAAATTTGTGAACTTCAGCTCCCAGAATTCTCCAGCCAGCTATACTATTCTGGCTAAGGAATCCTGGGAGTAGAAGTCCACACATCTTTAAGTGGCCAAAGTTGACAACCCCTGCTCTATCAATTCCTTGACTCCTGTACGAAGGTCATTCCTAAGAACCCTGGATAACCTGGGTGAGTTTCTTCCTCACCTGGCTGAGCAAAGTATAATCCAGCTCCGTCCTCAGCTCCACTCCTCCACTGTTGCTCACGGGGGGAAGCCAGTTCTGGATCATGGCTTTCCGGGCCTCTTGATTGGGGAGGTCGACCAGAATCCTCTTCTCCAGTCGGCGCAGCATGGCGTAATCCAATTCCCTAGGAGGGAATAAAGAGAAAGGTCACCAAATAAGCTGACTTTCTATCACCGCACAAATGATGCCATGAGAATCAGCGTAAGTTCATTTTGTGCAGCGAAAGCCAAATTTGGCCCTAGGTTCTGCCTCAGTTTATCTCCCCATGAAGTGACTGAGTCAGAGGATCATTTAAAAGCAGCTTATTAGGGTACCCTGATAAAGTGGGCTCTCCCTACGGAAAAGGAGAGAACCCTGAGATCCATCTTGCATTCCTTTTTATAATTAACACAGCATAGAAAATGCAAGAGGAAAGTTGACTGGACAGGGTAAAAAGTCACCTCCTGTTCTGACCCAAGCCCTTTTCCAACAAATTAAACACAATCCAAAAGGAACAGAAACTTTATAATGCTTTTACAAAATAATTAGCTGTGATACGCACAAGCCTTGCCAAATTGTGCAAGACTGCCAAAAGATAACAGACAAGAAATAATTTGCAATACAAGAATCTTCAAATACAAACTCAGGATACTGGAATGTCCACGAGGCTGGAGTTTCAAAACGTCTTTGCCTTCTGCAAAGTACGTTCGTTTCACAGCTGGCTTTTATCCTCTTGAGGCAGGGGCCAGTACCTTGCAGCCTTACTCCCGAGTTGCCCATGCTGTTGTAACTGCTCTTTCCTATGAGCTATCCTGTGTGCACGCACACTTGGTACAGGCTCCTCGGGAACCTCCTCATCGCTGCTGCCAGCCCCCACAATCTCTGAAGGCAGCAGTCTACTTCCTAATGGTCCTGGCCCCTCATCTGAGTCCTTGCTCTCCTCAGCCATCCGCATCTGCTGCCAGATAACCACAACACCTCCCCTTTGCAGAGACCATCAGTTACATGTAGTCAAACCCATTACATATTTTCATCCCATAAGATCACACGTGTTCATTAAAAGGAGGTCTAATGTCAGAAGGGGCGTGTGATTGTTAAGGAGAAAAAAATTGTTTGGAATTCACAAAAGAGATAAAAACCAGACCCCAATTTGTACTAACAACCTTTTTCTTCTCTGGAGCTAGTCTCCAGCATATTTACCAGTTTAGAGACATTAAAAGCTCGTAAACCTGAACATCCTTTTAAAAGAGAGAAAACAAATCAAATTAAAATATGAACTAACTATGTTAAGTTAACAAATTACAAAACCCATGTCATTTGCCCCTCAGCAGGGAGGCCATTATAACAATGACACAAATTTTTCTCAAATCACACACAGATCTTGAAGTGTGTGTGTGTATGTGTGTAAAAAACGGTATCAATTTCCATCAATTCACACAGATCTCAGGAATAATATAGCCCTTTGCTTGGAAAGGGTTTTGCGCTGTGATCCTGAAAAAAAAAAAAAGGATTTGGAGTCATTTCCTCCTTTGTTAACTTTTGTACAAAAGCCTTTTTTTTTTTTCTACTGCAGCCTTTTTTGATCCCAACTGGATCTTCACGTTAAAAAAAGAGAGAGAGATTTTCATCCTCAAACTTTAGCACTCATAATTCCAATAAAACCCAATTCTCCCTATTTTTAGAGAACATATTTTTCTAAGCGCCAGATGATTTAAGCACCTTAAAGAGTTTCTCCGCAGAGAATGCTTCTTTAGCTTAACTATAGTAAATAACTTGGCCATCCAGTTGATTTTTAAATATTAGCAGCTTGGCTTGCTCTGGCATCTGCTGATCTTCTGAAGGATTATGTCCTTTCTGGTGCAAAGAGCAAGAATCGAAGCAGAGGCAAAATGTCAGTAATAATAATAATAATAATAATAATACTAACAAAGAAGCTCAAAGCCCCCAATTAATCTTAGAAGGCTTTTGCCAAATATGAGGGCTTTTACTGCTCTGGGTAAGTAAGTAAAATCTTTATCTGTGTTTAGAGGCTCATGCAGATGTATTCAAAACATATTCTCTGGCTCTCTTACCAGGGTAAGTTGGAAGCGGCTAAAACGAAGACAAGGTCATCGGAGCGAGCCAAGCCGTCCATCTGCACCAATAATTCTGTTTTCATCCGCCGGCTCCCTTCGTGTTCACCACTGTCAAAGTATTGAGGGCAGGAGAAAAGAGAGGGAGATTATTTCTGGGCACGGAAGAAGGTCCATCATTGAAGGTAGACCTCATCTTACAACAATTTGCTTCGTGGCTGTTCAAAGTTACAACGGCACTGAAAAACGGCATTCTTTTTCACACTTATAACGATTGCAGCATCCCTAAATATAAATTGTATCTTTAGCATTTATATAGTTTTGTTTGTTTTCCTAGTATGTTTTTGATTGCTTATTAGTAACCTATGTATTATTTGATTGATTATTAGTAACCTATGACTATCACTAAGCGTTGTATCTTATGATTCTTGATGAATGTATTTTATTTTATTTTTCTTTATGTACATGGAGAGCTTATGCACCAAAGACAAATTTCTTGTGTGTCCAATCACACTTGGCCAATAAATAATTCTATTCTATTCTATTCCATTCCATTCTGTTCTACAGCCACCTAACCTGGAATTAAGGAGAAACATTCTAACAGTGAGGACACTTAATCAGTGGAAGAGCTTGCCTTCAGACTTTGTGGGTGCTCCATCACTGGAGGTTTTTAAAGAAGAGATTGGACATCCATTAAGTCTGAAATGCTATAGGGCTTCCTTCTTGAGCAGGGGGATGGGCTAGAAGATCTCCAAGGTCCCTTCCGTCATATTTATGACGGTTGCAGTGTCCATGGGTCAATGTGATCCCCTTTTGTGACCTTATGACAAGCAAAGTCAATGGGGAAGCCAGATTCACTCAACAGCCAGGGTACTTGCTTAACAATGGCAGTGATTCACTTAGCAACTGAGGCAGGGATGGTTGTAAAACAGGACAAAGCTCGATTAACCTCTGTCACGCTTAGCAACGGAAACGTTTGGCTCCATTGTGGTCATAAATCCAAGTCCACCTGCATCTAAATAAGGATCAGCGAGGTTGTGGGATTCCTTTCTGGAAATTTATCCTCCTGACTTCCCTTAGCTGAGAGCTCAGCATGATTGGAAACTTCATGACTGTGAATGCTGAGAAGTCAACTCAACTATGAATTTGCTCATTTAGAGGACTGGAATGAAAGGAAAGACACATGTAAAGTTTTATCTTTAGGAAGGAGATTAATACAGGTGGGCCTGAGCAAATGCTAACATTGGGTCAAGCGTGGGAAATGTCTGCGAAAGCTCTCAACAAGAATCTGAACTACTAACGGTCAAAGTGATTAAGTGGATTAAAGGCCTGGAGACTAAAACATATGAAGAAGGGTTACACCATTACAGGATTTGGGTTTGGCTAGTCTAGAGAAAAAGAAGGAGTAGGGTGGGACATGATAGCAGTAGTCCAGTATTAGAGAGGCTGCCACAAGGGGTGAGGGGTTGTCAATTTATTTTCCAAAGCACCAGAAGGCAGGACAAGAGAGAGTCCCTTGGCCTGCAAGGCGATGAAATCAGTCAATCCGAAAAGGAAATCAATTCGATTTTTGGGAAGGAGAAATCCTGAAGCTGGAGCTCTAAGACTTTGGCCACCTAATGAGAAGATACGACTCCTTGGAGGAGACCCTGATGTTGGGGAAGATAGAAGGCAGAATGAGAAGGGGGACAGGAGAAGAGGGGATGGTTAGATGGGGTCATCAGTGCAATGAACATGACTTTGAGCAAACATCAAGAGGTAGGGGAGGACAGGAAGGCCTGGCGTGATATGGTCCATGGGGCTCCTTGTCCTGATCCAAACCTTTTTCCAAGAAGACAAACAATAACCAAAGGGAACAGAAACCTTGTAATGATTCTTATGAATCCCCGGTTAAAAGGCTGCTGCAAACTAATTAACTTTGATAAGCACAAGCTTCGCCAAAACTGTGTGAGGCTGCCAAGAATCACAGATAAGAAATATTTCACAACACAAGAGTCTTCAAATACCAACTTAAGATACTGTAATGTCCACAAGGCTGAGTTTCAAAACGTCTTTGCTTCCTACAAAGAATGTTCGCTGCACAGATGGTTTTTATCTTCTTGAAGGAGGGGCCATTACCTTGCAGCCTTACTCCCGAGTCGCCCATGCTGTTGTAACTGCTCTTTCCTGCAAGCAATCCTGTGCTCATGCGCACTTGACACAGGCTCCTCGGGAACCTCCTCACCGCTGCTGCCAGCCCCCACAATCTCTGAAGGGAGCCGTCCACTCCCTAATGGTCCTGGCCCCTCATCTGAGTCCTCGTTCTCCTCAGCCGTCCACACCTGCTGCCGGCTAACCACAACAGTCCTGAATAATCAGACACAACTTAGCAACTGAACAAGAACAAAAGATTCACTCCACACTCTGCTCCAGATGAAAGAATGCCTCCCAGCCTCAAGGCCAAAGACAACAAAAGGCACATTTTGACCGTCTTTCTGAAGGACTTCAGGGCTCCTGACCCTGCAAAATAAGGCCCATTTCAAAATCCTTTAACATTGTGACCCCTGGCTTAGACATCCAAGCTCTGAAGATAGGTGGCGATTAGAAGGTTAAAACAGGGGGGCGCCTTATATAAATAAGTCTGTTTGGGTGAGCCAATTAAGAAGACCCATAAAAGAGGGTATGTATGCCAGGCCTAAGGTCCCAATCCTTTTTCCCCTGCAGGTAAAATATTTCAGAGACGGTTTGTCCGAGAAACGAAAGCGATACAGGCTATTAATTCACACAAGGCTTATCTAATCATCTTCTCTTGGCCGTTATGATGTTATAATCCTCTCTCCAATTAAGAAATATTTAAAGAAATTTTCATATATATGATTCATCGCTTGGTGACTGTGCAAAACCACTGATGAGTTCGGGAAGCAAAACCACCTTCGCTGACCCAGCCTTGTTTGGAGGTCTCCGTGGCCACAATCAGCCGCAGGTCACTTGAGCAATGAGACCTCGAGGGAGGCAGAAGCGTCTGGGAAGTTTCATTTCAGATGTTCTGCCCTCTTAGAAAGTGGGGCAGAAACTAAACGGGCAGATGGGATCCTTGGTTTCCACGCTGCGAAGGACTTCTGCTCCCTGGCCTAAACTCAGGGCTGGGCTGCTGGAGGTTTGCAGGGGGGTTGAGAGAGCCCCGAGATTCTGTGTAGTTCGGAGATTCTCTGTGCAGCTCTGTGCAAATCCCACTCTTGGCTGGCCCTGCCCCATCCTGCCCCTCCCCTCCCTTCCCATGGTCCCCAGGGCCAGGGGTGGGATTCAAATTTTTTAACAACCAGTTCTGTGGGTGTGGCTTAGGTGGCAGGTGTGGCTTAGGTGGTAGGCGTGGCTTGGGTGGGCATGTGACTGGGTGGGCATGGCTTGGTGGTCATGTGATTGGCTGGGCGTGGCCAACTCAATATCACTCACATCGAGGCACGCATCTCCTCGCCTGGCCTCTCATGACTGTGGGGAGGCTGCAACAGTTGTAAGTGTGAAAAAGGGTCATAAGTCACTTATTTCAGTGCCATTGTCACTTTGAAGGGTCACTCCACACAAGCAAAGTACCAGCAAAGGAGGGGGAAAAAAACTCCAGAGAAGTTCCAGAGACGGGAAGTCTAGTCCTGCCAAGAACGTAATAAGGGTTAATGGAGAGGCAGTTTCTGTAAGCAACACCAGAATATTTCCTTCCTGCCTTCCTTACAGGATTAGCCCAGTAATTTCTTCTAACAACCGGTTCTCCGAACTGCTTAGAACAATTAACAACAATTAACAACCAGTTCTAGTGAATAGGTGCGAACTGGTAGAAGAATCCCACCCCTGGTGTAGGGCCATTATGGATGCAGGCCATGCCTGCCACCCACCCCTCCCCTCCTCTCCCAGGAGTCCCCATGCGGCCTGTTTTGGATGCAGGTAAGTGCAAGGCCTGCGCGAAGGTTCGGGGAGTGCAAAAAATGGGCCTCCTGGAAGCTTGGGAAGGCCGGAAATGGGCTCGTTTCTGGCTTCCGGACAGCCTCCACAGCCCAGGGAGGTCAAACCCCCCCCCCCCCACTGTGGTGCAAGAGGTTGACTAGGCCACGCCCACCATGGCCATGCCCACCCAGCAGGGAATCTGTTGCTAAAATTTTTGAAGCCCACCCTGCCTAAATTGGTTGGTTTGGGGAAACTGAGTCGCAGCTAGAAAAAGGTCATCATAGTATCCACTTTATCCACTTTGCACCAAAGACAAATTCCTTGTGTATCCAATCACACTTGGCCAATAAAGAATTCTATTCTATTCTATTCTATTCTATTCTATTCTATTCTATTCTATTCTATTCTATTCTATTCTATTCTATTCCTATTCCTATTCTGTTCTAATTGATATTCATATTCTATTCTGTTCTATTTCAATCTACTCTATTCCAATCTATTCTATTTACTCCATCATTCCATTCCATATTTTCTATTCTATTCTATTCTATTCTATTCTATTCTATTCTATTCTATTCTATTCTATTCTATTCTATTCTATTCCTATTCTGTTCTAATTGATATTCATATTCTATTCTGTTCTATTTCAATCTACTCTATTCCAATCTATTCTATTTACTCCATCATTCCATTCCATATTTTCTATTCTATTCTATTCTATTCTATTCTATTCTATTCTATTCCATATTTTCTATTCTATTCTATTCCATTCTATTCTATTCTTTCTATTCCATTCCATATTTTCTATTCTATTCTATTCCATTCCATATTTTCTATTCTATTCTATTCTATTCTATTCTATTCTATTCTATTCCATATTTTCTATTCTATTCTATTCCATATTTTCTATTCTATTCTATTTTATTCTATTCCATTCTATTCTATTCCATATTTTCTATTCTATTCTATTCTATACCATTCCATTCCATATTTTCTATTCTATTCTATTCCATTCCATTCCATTCCATTCCATATTTTCTATTCTATTCTATTCTATTCTATTCTATTCTATTCTATTCCATATTTTCTATTCTACTCTATTCTATTCTATTCCATTCCATATTTTCTATTCTATTCTATTCCATTCCATATTTTCTATTCTATTCTATTCTATTCTATTCCATATTTTCTATTCTATTCTATTCTATTCTATTCTATTCTATTCTATTCATGGAATTAGAAATTTATTTCTATCCCTGTTGAGATGAAAAAAGATAAAATAACATCAAGAGCAGGGATGGCCAAATATGGCCCCTTTGCCAATTGTCGACTTTGACTCCCAGAATTCCTCAGCCAGCCAAGCACTGATGATGTTACCAAGTTTGGTAATGAGATGTTGGCAACTAAACCAAACCAAGCTTAGAGAACAACAAGGTTCCCTTGTTTTTAATCCTGAGCTACAAATATTCTACTCTAAAAAGGTTAATACTCAGGCAGTCCTCAACTTATGACCACAATAGAGCTCTAAATTGCGGTTGCTAAGTGAGACCATTGTTAGGAGGGTTTTGCTCAATTTTATGACCTTTTTGTCAAGTTGTTAAGTGAACCACTGCAGTTGTTACATTAGTAACACGGTTGTAAAATGAACCTGGCTTTCCCACTGAATTTGCTTGTCAGAAGGTCACGAAAGGGGATCATGTGACCCCCCCAGACACTGCAACCGTCATAAATCTGAGACAGTTGCCAAGCGTCCATATTCTGACCCCGTGACGATGGGGATGCTGCAAGAGTCATGCCGAAAACAGACGTAAATTACCTTTTCCAGTCCCAGGGTAACTTTGAATGATCGCTCTGATAACTAAGTCGAAGTCTACTTATATTTCTTTTTATATTTCTTATATTTATATTTCTTTTTGAAATATTTTTAAAATCCAATGAGAGGATTGACTTCGCATCTCTACTCTCACCCCAAAAACCCAAGAACAACGAAAGCCCCAGACCACTGGAGAATTGTTACCCAAGAACTGTGCCTCGCTGACTCATGACCGACTCCAGCTCGTCCAGGAAGATTGTGGAAGGCGCATGATAGCGGGCAAGTTCAAATAATACCTGCGGAGAAAGAGACAGAAGCCAAGAAAAGAATGTCAAATGGAACAAAGGGTTTGTGTGTGGGATCGTTCTCTGACAGCAGGAATCTGGGAAGGGGGCCATACTTGTAGCTGCAGAGCCAGGGGTGGGCTTCAAAAATTTTAGACTTTCTAACTAACAAGCCCAGCATCTTAACCACTATCATTGGGCCTGTATAAACCTAGGATGCCACATATCACTTCTTGTCATCTATGAATTCCACACAGAGTTTTTTGAGCCACCTGACGTGAGGTAAAAAAACGAGCAATCCAAAACCAGCTTGTTCCCATGTGGATGCTGTCAACTCATAAAATATTTCTATGGTCTTTTTGGAGTTGCCAACAGAAAGAGAGGGGAGAGCAGTGGGCAGCTCGCATTCCATAAACGTTTTCAAGGATAGTTTCTAGGGAGGGGGAAGCAGTGAGGCAGCTTGCAAACTGCAAGTGCATGCCATCAATGTTTTCAAAAGATAGTAACTAGGTGACTGAAGTTTCTGCCATGCAAAATTCTAACTGGAGAGCATGATTGATGACTCTGGGCTGTGGAGGTGTCCCATTGGAGAATATGAATTATGAGGCACCCAGGGGTGTATGGGAAAACCAGGCTCAAGGGTGACAATGAATGATGTGTCTCAGAGTTGGCTACACCCAGGCAATGTTGGCATGTTTCCTCCTAGTAAATCTTCTTTTAAGTTTTGGAAGTTCAGCTCGAGACTCATGATTTAAATGGGGGTAACTGCCGTAATCCTGACAGATGCTTTAAACATCTGTCACTATAAGCCTCAGTTAGAGACAAATAAAATGGGTATCCGTTCCAATGCTGCAAAACAGATAAACATTTTTAAAAAATGTACCACAGGTAGTCCTCAACTTATGAGACTTTACTTAGCGACCATTTAAAGTTACAACAGCACTGAAAAAACGTGACGTATGACCATTTTTCACACTTACGACCATTACAGCATTCCCATGGTCACATGATCAAAATTCAGATGCTTGGCAATTTGACTCCTATTTATGACGGTTGCTGCATCCTGGGGTCCTTGTGATCCCCTTTTGCGACCTTCTGAGAAGCAACGTCAACGGGGAAGCCAGATTCACTTAGTGAGCCGGTTACTAACAACTGCAGTGATTCACTTAACAACTGTGGTGAGAAAGGTCGTAAAATGGAGCAAAATTCACATAACAGCCGTCTGACTCAGCGACAGAGATTTTTTGTCTCAATTTGGGTCATTAGGTAAGGACTACCTGTATATATTTCGCTTTCTGCCATGGGATCAGGAAAAAGCAGTGGCTATTATAGTAAAATATAACAATCACATTATGAGAATACACGAAGAACATATTAGAAATGCTGCCTTCATATGGACGTACAAAATAATTCTTAAATCCCACAGCTCACAAAAAAGGAGAGGAAGAGCAAAGAGAGACAAATAATCCTGTCTTTATATTTTAAATCTTTTCACCTAAATCCTACTCAATTACGAAGGGAATAATAAGAAAGGAGAACGATTCCAGAAAGAGAAGCTGTAACAAAATCCTCCTATAACCTCTAGAGACTAACATGTCCCTTTACAGTTGCATTTATAGATTTTTAAATACACTTTCATAAGCAAAAAATGAATGCAAAGAGAATTAAAAGTTGGGTGAGCTAAACACTTAGGTACATTTTACACACGCTGCTCTCTACAATTAACCCTCTTCAGAAAAACCAGAATTCTGGTGCAATTTACATGGTAGATCTTTTTTTTGTCTTGCAAAAATAATTGTGCTGAAATGTAGAAATAGTCCGCAACTTTTGACCACAATTGGGACCGAAATTTCTGTTGCTAAGCGAGCTGTTTGTTCAGTGCATTTTGCCCCATTTCACGACCTTTCTCACCACAGTTGTTAAGCGAATCACTAAAGTTATGAAGTTAGCATCGCCGTTGTTAAGTGAATCTGGTTTCCCCCACTGACTTTGCTGGTCAGGAGGTTGCAAAAGGGGACCCCATGACCCCGGGATGCTGCTACGAAAATGTGAGCCAAGGTTTGATCCACGTGACCATGGGGATGCTGCAACGGTTGGTAAAGGGGAAAACTGGGCGTAAGTCGCTTTTTTTCAGTGCCCTTGTAACTTTGAATTTGACTTACAACCATTTGTCATCAAACGAATGATTGTAAGTCAAGGACTACCTGTTTTATAGACATAAAGAGTCAGGCCGATGAAATTGAAGGCAGAACTTGTTATGTCCACTAGAGGGGAGCAAAGAAATGGAGAAAACTAACTCTGCTGCTCTAGTACAGTGGTCGCCAACCAGTGGTCTGCAGAGAAATGTCACCCCCAAAGCAATTAATCCAGGCTGCGCGGGAACACAAGGCTGCCCCGCCCACAAGGCCCAAGGGAACACAAAGCTTGCGTCGCTTGCATTGCAAACCACACAAGGTAGTGAGGGGAGGGGGGGGGAAAGGGTAGAGGGGGGAGGAAATTGCCCCACTTGCCCCATGCATCTCACCTGGCCACCGGGCTGCTTCTTTCCGCTTCTTTCTTCTTCTCCTTTTGGCTGCATGCAAGGAAAGCAGCAAAAGTCTTTCTTTCTCTCCCCCAAACTCCGCCAGAAAGGAGTCTTTGGGATCCTGCAAGGCCTCCTGCTCCAAGAGGCTACACTGGCAAAGACTCATTTCTGGCAGAGTTTGGGGGAGAGAAAGAAAGATTTCTGCTGCTTCTGCTGCTTTCCTTGCATGAAGCCAAAAGTCTCTCTTTCTCTCCCCCCCCCCCCCGAGAACGGAGCTGGAGACGGTATCCTGCAATCCCAAATAAAGAATGATTGATCGATAGGAAAACAGGGTGGGGAATTTTCCTGCAAACTTTTTTGGGGATTTTCCCAGGGTCTCTGGTTCGCGGGATTTAAAATCATGAGTTGGGTGGTCCCTGAGGTCCAAAAGGTTGGCAACCACCGATCTAGTGAATGTTTGGGCTATTACAGCCCCTTTAAAAATCTCTCTGAATTTGTATTAGTTCCACTGTATAATTTTTAACCCTGGCTGATTTTCTAGAGTAATTTTTTTTCAACCACTTGGACTTCGATGCCTCGAATCCACTAGCAAGCATACCGGATGAGGAATTCTGGGAATTGAAGTTCACGCTCAGGTGAGAAAACATTACACTAGAAAGTATGGCAATAGAGATGATTAGTTTAGCCACATCTTAAGCAAATTCTTTTTTAAATTCTGTGTATAAAGAAAACAAAAGGGATTTTTACTCTGACAAGCTTTTCTGAGTCGCCTCTCCATTTGCTGACAATGGTAGATGCGGAGATGTTGAAGAATGTTGTGTTGCATTCAGTGGCAACAGCTTTAGCCAGCAAAGTTTTTCCAGTACCTAGAAGTTGAAAGAAAGGTGATATTTCCGGTCATAAAACGTATGAAGAATAATTGCAGAAATATGGGGCATGTCTACTTTTAAAAAAATGAAATATTTTAGGATATATTAAAAAGGCAGAATATTTCCCCTAAAAGAGAAGTAGAAACTCAAGAGAGGCAGAAACTCAGTCCACCCCCCCCCCACCTTTGTCAATGGGCCATTAAGGCCTGGGCCAGTCCATTCTACATAACAAAGATCTACTCCTTCAGTCAGAGCCATTCAATTGCCCTTCATTGCATCACCCAGCAAATTTCAACCAAACTTAGCACACAGACAACCTACAAAGCTAGCTATGACCTCTGACAACAACCAATCAGGATACTTTTCCTGTGCCCCAGGAAGCTCAAAGCCAGAGGGGGTATAAAGCCCAGGGATTCTCAGCATCTCTTCCCTTTTTTCATCTCCCAAGAGCTCCAAGGCATGTGATCTTATCTACCATTTCATCTTTCCAAACAGCCTCCGTGTATCCAGTGTCTTTCTCCCCACTTCGAACTGAACCCAGAAGGACATTTATTCCAACAATACTTTTCTAGACCAGAAAGACTAGCGGGTGACATGATAGGAGTGTTCCAATATTTATGGGGCTGCCATGAAGAAGATGGGAGGCCAACCTATTCTCTGAAGTTAACCTGAAGGCAGGACAAGAAACAACGGAAGGGAAAAATGATGAAGGAGAGGTCCAAACCTACACATAGGGAGAAATTCCCTGACGGTTTTAACAATTAATTAGTGGAACAACTCGCACCCAGAAGTCGTGAATTTTGATTACAGGAACCCTGGGGGATGCTGCAGTGGTCATAAGTGTGAAAAAGGGCCATAAGAAGACACTCTTTTCAGCGCCGTTCTAACTTTGAGCGGTCTCTAAATGAACAATTGTAAGTCGAGGTCTCTTTCATTTGAGGAGATTGTTGGCATTCAGAATGGAAAAAAGAGTCCCAAAACTTAATTTTTTAAAAAAAAAACAAATAAACAATCATACCGGGAGGCCCATATAGCAGAAGTCCCTTCCAAGGAGAAAGGATGCCTGTAAACAGCTGAGGGTACTGTGGAAAAAAGAAGAAAATGACAAAAAAAGCCATGACTAAACAACAGGCTGCTTGGAACACGAAGTACACTTGGCAAGTCATTCTGGCAACTTAACCAGCGTTTGTTTGTTTTTTATCAGAACATTGCTAAGGGGAAAATGTAGGATGGCTGATTCTGTATTTCTCACCTTTATTTGTTTAATGTCCCCCTTCCTTTGAAACATCAAGTTCATTGTTAGATTTTATTTATTTGATTCTGTCATGCCCCTGTCAGAATCTGATTCGGAGGAGGAAGCCGAACAGCTGACAGGGAGTGGGAGTGGGGCTCTGTTGGCTGTGGAGGAAACTGGGAAAGAGCAAAGTCTGGCTGGGCAGAGCAGGGGAGAGGTAGAACAAGGGAGAGGGAGTTCAAAGGAAGATCCAGGCCCACCCCGCTCTTCATCCAAGGGCACTCAGGGAGGAACGGAGAAGGGAGCAACGTGAGTTGCGTGCCTTACTGGGGTGAGTGGGGGGAAGGGTCCTGATTCCCTTCATTAGCTGCAGCTGGGAACACAGTGTATAAAAAAGGCAAGCTGCACGCAGCAAGCTGTTGGGAGCAAATGTGAATTTATCTTGTATCGTCGATGCATATCTGTGCTCCTGGCGTCTTCCCAACTGCGTGAGTTTTGCCGTGCCTTCAAGTCTGAAATTCCTGCTCCTGCCCTGCCAAACTAATTACTTCAGTTTGGTTTGCTTGGATTTTAAGATACAGTTTGTGTCTACTTTGTTTTGGACTGAATTTTCTACAGTCAAAGGCTGTTCCTGGGAGAGTTTTTCTCCAGCCCGAAGGTAACCTGGACATTGAAGGCAAAGTTGGAGATAATAAAGGGATTCTTATTGCTTATCTGACTGTGTTATCTTGGTGCCACACCCCGGATCATCACAGATTTTTAGTCTTTAGGTCTAGAACTCATTGTCTCCCCACTTTCTAGCCTGATGCCTTCACCACAGGACAAAACGACTCTCAAGCCAGTTCCCAAGTTAATTTTCCTTCCTTCCAAATTGCTTCCTGTTCCCCAATTTAAGTAGTATTTTCAAAATCAGCAATGGTAGCTTGGAAAGAAAAATAAATAAAAAGATTACAGGGACAACTCTAAAACTGGCATAGGTCATGCCAGTATGTCGCCTCTAATAAATCCTTTGAATTTTTTTGAAGTTTCGCTCTAGACTCGTGATTTAATTAGGGCGATCGATGGAATCCTGACATACAGATAGTCTTCAACTTGCAACTGTTCGTTTCTTGACTGTTCAAAGTTATGACGGCACTGAAAAAACGTGACTTATGACTGTTCCTCACACTTAAAACCGTTGCATTGTCTTTGCAGTTTATGTGATCAAAATTGAGGGGTTTGGCAATTGCCATGTATTTACAAGTATGGCAGTGTCCCAGGGTCATGTGAGAATCACTTGCAACCTTCCCAGATGGATTCCGGTGAGCAAAATCAATGAGGGAAGCCTGATTTGTTTAATGATCATGTGATTCACTTAACAACTGCAGTGATTTGCGTAACAATCGTGGCAAAAATGGTTGTAAAAGTCAGGAGTGACTCACTTAACAGATGCCCTGCTTAGCAATGTAAACTTTGGGCCCAATTGTGGTCATATGTTGAGGACTAGTCCTTGACTTGCAACCACAATTGAGCACAGAATTTATCTGGCTGAGAAATTAGTTAAGTGAATTTCGCTCCATTTTGTAATTTTTCTAGCCACCTTTGTTAAGTGAATCACTGCAGTTCTTATGTTAGTGATACGGTTGTTAAGTGAAACTATCTTCCATATTGACTTTGCTTGTCAGAAGGTCACAAAAGGGGATCAGATGGCCCTGAGACACTGGAACCATCATAAATGTGAGTCAATTGCCAAGCATCCCTAGGTAAATCACGCGACCTTGGGGATGTTACAACGGTCGTAAGTGTCAACTCATAAAACATTTTGTATACACATTTTATAGTTGACAATAGAAAGAAGGCGGGGAGTTTCAAGAGCAGGCAGCAGTGTGGAATCAAAAGTACATTCGATTCATATTTTCTTCAAAGACTGATTAGATGGCTGAAGCTTCTGCTGTGCAAAAATCTAATTGGAGAGCATGATTGATGACTCTGGGCTATGGATGTTTTTTGTTGGAGGATACTCCTAGATTGGGGGGGGGGGAAGCAGGATCAAGGATGACAGTGAATTACGTTTCTCAGAGTTGACTACGCCCAGGTAAATGCCGGACGTAGAATATTATCTTCAAATAAATCTTTTTTAGTTTGGGGAGTGTGGCTCGAGGCTCATGATTCAATTGGAGTAACTGCCGGAATCCTGACAGACTGCTTTTCCCCCGGTCACAAGTCTCTTTTTTCAGTGCGGTCGTAACTTCCAATGGGCACTCAATGAACTGTTGTAAGTTGAGGACTACCTGTGTATCTTGGCCACAACAACAGAGGCAGTTTTTGTGTGACTTTTGAAAAGTTGGTTCAGCTGCTCCTTACCCTGATGGGATATACAACAGCTTCCTTGACCAACCGCTTGGCTGCGTCAAGTCCGATGATGCAATTCCACTTCACGTTGGGGTTCTGAAGGTAGATATCCTGCAAGACATGGTTTGATCTCTGTAAAAAACAGGCCTCCCATTTTCCTGGGCAAGCATAATAAAACACGGAGCAAAATAAGCTCGGCCGTGCCGTAAAATTAATGGGGGAGGGCGGGGGAAGCAACACGACAAAGAACAGATGGTTAACGTAGATGCCACTATGGGGGAGCAGAAGGGAAGAGTCAGCTGTGGCTGAACGACAACTTTCAGCCTCTCTGTCTCTATTAGTCAAGCTTGGCTGAGTCTACAAAAATTTTCATGATTTCAGCATCAGGCTGGAGGTTTTGGCTGGCTCCTTTTTTTCTTTAATTCAGGGTGTCCAACCTCAGCAACTTTAAGACTTGTGGACTTCAATTCCCAGAATTCCCAGACTAGACTAGACTAATAACTTTATTGCCACTTTGAAAGTTTGGTGTTGAAACATCAGCTACTCTGTTTCCCCCCAAATACGACCTAGCCTGGAAGTAAGTCCTAGTTTGATTTTTACATGTGCCACTCAATATAAGCCCTGCTCCTCCCCCAAATAAGCCCTAGTTAAGATCCCACCCACTCCAAAGTGCATGGGTGAAAATTAAGCTAGGGTGGGGATGGGGTGGTGGTGGAGCTGCCCTACTGCTTACCTTTGGACAGGTGTAGCCAGACCTCGCACACTCCGACACCTGCCTTGCTGGCCCATTTCTTCTGCAGCCGGCAAGGCTGGCAAGGCTTTCTTGAAGGCCTCTGGAGCTGATAACAAAGAAGCTCTGGATCGGTCCAGAGCTCTGTTATGGGCTGCAGAGGCCTTCAGGAAAGCTTTGCTGGCTGCAGAAGAAGTTCCTGAAGGCCTTTGACAGCAAAAAGGAGGCTGGGGGCAACATGCACAAGTGAGGTTAGTCAGTGGATGACATCCCCTGAAAATAAGACCTGGTGCCTTTTTTTGGTGGCAAAACAACGTAAGACAGGGTCTTATTTTCGGGGAAACACGGTAGAAAATCACCAAGCTCAGAGAGCACCAAGGATCCCCACACTTCATTAATCATGGTATCTTGGGCTCTGCAAGGGATTGCTTTTTCCAGGCAGATATAAATTATGTAACTTGTAGGACTCCATAAGGTAGGAGCATCTGATAACATAAGAATGTGAGGCTCAGGCGAGGAAGGTCCCTTATTCATATTCCTCCGGTCTCTACTGCTTGACTTTATATCAAGATGGGCAGTAGGATCAATCCCTCAGTGAATGAGGCTGGAATTCAACAACCATCCTTGGTTTGACAAGAAAAACCTCACCTTACTGATAACCGTTGCAAGCTCCCTCATTTCAGCTGTCATCCCAAGGAAAGCACCCAAAGGTTTTAACAGTCGTTCCTGGAAACATGGAAAACACGCACCGGTTGCAGAAAATACTGTTTGGGTTGACTCCTGGTCTGTCTATTGTTGACCTCCATTCACCTACCTAAAGAACTATGCATGTTGTCAGCGTTCCAATGAAACTCCCCATTTCATTCAGCACTCAGAAACAAAGTTTATCCATGTAAGAATTTATTAAGGAAGTCATACTGGCCCATCTGGGAAAACCCAAATCTGAGAGTTTTGGGTTTTCCCTTCCTAATTGAAATGTCAGTGTTCCAGCAAACCTCCATTCCACCCAATAACTCCGGGACAGATAGCTCTCCAAGGTTCCTTTTTATTTGGATAATATCTGGCACATTTGTAGAATCCCGAATCTGAAAGTTCCCGGTTTCCTTACAAGTAAAAACTACAAATCCATCCCCTGCACCCATCACCACATCACATGGCCTAATCACCATCCATCCCAAAGTAAGACTTCCTTTTCACTATGCGCAACTCTACCTGACCTTGAATCAGCAAAAGAATTTTATTATGTCTAACTAGATCTACTCCAATGAATTCCCCCATCCCACTTTTCCAGGCTCAATTGTGGCAGCATGGGAGCATCGGATCTCAATATGGGTTCCAAAGCTGACATTAAATTCACAAACCCATCCCCTGCACCCACCAGTCCATCACATGGCCCAATCATTCTTCATCCCAACTGGAGACATGCCTCCAGGCACTCCTTTCCCAGTGCAGGGGGACTTGTCCTTGACTTTAGGAAAAGAATGTTATGTCCAATCTTCCACTTCTCTATGAAATCCCCCCTCCCAATTTCCCAGGCACTAAGATGGAAGCTTCTATGTACAATATGGCTTCCAAAGCTGATATATGTAGTCCTTGACTTACAAGTTCATTTAGTGACTGTTCAAAGTGGGACTGAAAATAATGACTTGGGACCGTTTTCGACATTTACAATGGTTGTACCATCCTCATGGTCACATAACCAAAACTCAGATGCTTGGCAACTGACTCCTATTTATGACGATCACAGTGTCCCAGGGTCCCATGATCCCCTTTTGGGACCTTCTGATAAGCAAGTTCAGTGGGAAAACCAGATTCAGTTAACAACCATAGTTGGGGAAGAAATACAGATGCAAATTTGAGAAGTATTATGAGCAGAGGTGGTTTTCAGCAGGTTCTGACTAGTTCTGGAGAACCGGTAGTGGAAATTTTGAATAGTTCAGAGAACCGGCAAATCCCATCTCTGACTGGCCCCGCCCCTATCTATTCTCCACCTCCCAAGTCCCAGCTAATCGACTGGGTCTTTGTTGGTTGCCATGTACAGGAGAACAGAGCTGGAAAGCAGGTTAGTGGGGTGGGGAAGGAATGGGGATTTTGCAATAATCTTCCCCCTGGAGTGAGGAGGGGATGGATATTTTGCAATATCCTTCCCCAAGCCAAGCCATGCCCACCAAGCCATGCCCACAGAACCGGTAGTGAACAAAATTGAATCCCACCACAGATCATGAGACACACCTGGATTCAATTAATGCAGACCTCCTGACCCTTTTCTTCTAAACAGTGCCTTTTCTCCTTCACAAAGCAAAAATTATTTGGCCATCCTAATTAATTTTGGGGAAATTATTTAAGTGTGAACGCAGTACTCTCATTCTGCAAAGACACAAAATAGAGTATTCTGTTTTATATGCTGGAATACACTCTCACACATCAACAGTTCTGATTGGGGTTTTATTTCTAACTGAAATAATTGTTTCAAGAGAACTAATGACTTCTGCCAGCTATTGATTGGAAAGAACGCCACTCACTGAAGGATCTGGATTGCAGTTAAAACTGTGTAGGGAGATCTCACTGGACGCCCCTTTGATAGCATCCTGGATCAGCCCACGGAAATCAATGATTTGGCCCTGTAAGGAGAGAGAAGCAAACACCATTTACTAAGCCTGAACTCTTGGAGTACTTGAGACACTAAACAAGATAGACACAGACTTCAGAGGATAATTAAAACTGCAGAAAAAGCAACTGCTACCAACCTGCCTTCCATTGAGGACCTGTATACTGCACAAGTCAAAAAGAGGGCTGTGAAAATACTTACAGACACCTCACATCCCAGACATAAACTGTTTCAACTCCTACCCTCAACACAACGCTATAGAGCACTGCACACCAGAACAACTAGACACAAGATCAGTTTTTTTTTCCCAAAAGCCATTCTGCTTTTAGCCACTCTGCTAAACAACTAATTCCCAAACCACTGTCAAACTATTTAGTAAGGCTGTATTATTATTATTCTCATCTTATCTATTACCTATCACCTTTTCTACTTACAACTATAACTTTGTTGCTTGTGTCTTTACAATTTATATTGTTTTATTTAGTTTCCTAGTATCATTTGTGTTGATTGCTTATTTGGCATCCTATGACTATCACTGTTATATCTTATGATTCTTGATGAATGTATTGTTATAATGACTATGATCATGATTTATCACTTATACTTTTTATGTACAATGAGAGCTTGTGCACCAGAGACAAATTCCCTGTGTGTTCGATCACACTTGGCTAATCAAGAATTATATTCTATTTCTATTATTTCTGTTATTTCTGTTATTTCTATTTCTATTTCTATTCCATTCCATTCCATTCCATTGCATTGCATTCCATTCCATGTTCTGTTCTATTCTATTCTATTGTATTCTATTCCATTCCATTTCATGTTGTTCTATTCTATTGTATTCTATTCCATTCCATTCCATGTTGTTCTATTCTATTGTATTTGATTCTATTCTATTGTATTCTATTCCATTCCATTCCATGTTGTTCTATTCTATTCTATTCTATTCTATTCTATTCTATTCTATTCTGTTCTGTTCTGTTCTGTTCTATTCTATTCCATTCCATGTTGTTCTATTCTATTCTATTCTATTCTATTCTATTCTATTCTATTCTATGTTCTATTCTATTCTATTCTATTCCATTCCATGTTGTTCTATTCTATTGTATTTGATTCTATTCTATTCTATTCTATTCTATTCCATTCCATGTTCTGTTCTATTCTATTGTGTTGTATTGTGTTGTATTGTATTCCATTCCATGTTCTGTTCTATTCTATTCTACTTTACTTTATTCTATTCTATTTGATTCTATTCTATTCTATTCCAAAAATACATCAAGCTAAACCAGAGAAACAACCTCTATTGGTAACAAAGGCTAGAGTTGATCATCTAATGTTTCTCAACCTTAGCCATTTCAAGTAGGTTTATGAATACAGTAGCCCTTGAATTACAACTATTCAAACTTACAACGGCAGTGAAAAAAGTGACTCATGACAGTTTTTTTCACTTAGGACCGTTGCAGCATCCCCCTAGTCACATGATCAAAATCCAGACCTTTGGCAACTGACTCGTATTTATGACAGTTGCAGTGTCCCGGGGACATGTGATCCCCTTTTGCAACCTTCTGATGAGCAGTTAATGGGGAAGCCAGATTCACTTAACAATGATGTTACTAACTTAACAACTGCAGTGATTCGCTTAACAAATGTGGCAAGGAAAGTCGTAAAATGAGGGCAAAACTCACTTAACAAATGTCTCACTTAGGAACATGAAATCTGGGGTTCAATGGTGGTCATACGTCGAGGACTACCCGTATATTAAAAACCATCGGCTCCCATGTTGATTTCTATCTCCACTGCAATTCCTTTTTTTTCCCCTTCCCAAAAATCTTTCCCCTTCCCCAAAAGGAGTACAGGAAGTCCTTGACTTACAGCGCTTTGTTTAGTGGCCCTTCAAAGTTACAAAGGCACTGGAAAGAGTGACTTAGGACTTGGTCCTTACACTGACCTGCCTGAAAAATCCATGTATTGATGGTGGTTTTTAGAATCCTGGTGCAATGGTGGGCTGCAAATTTTTTTTAATGACCGGTTCTCTGGCTGAGTAGGTGTGGCCAGTTGGTCATGTGACTTGGTGGGTGATGTCACTCATCACACCCAGCCCCGCTTCCTGGCCACTCGCCTCAAAGGAACAGGCAGGATTCCGTCGGTTAGGGCTAATTCCACCACTCACTGGCCCCGCTTCCCACCCCTTTTTGGACCTGTTTTTGAGCTGTTTCCAGGATGATTTTGGCTGGAAAAATAGTCTGAAAACAGTCCGAAAAATGACTTAAAAACAGGCCATTTTGGGGGGCTGTTTTCAGGCCATTTGGGGGCCTTTTTCAGGCAATGTTTCACCCCCAAAACGGCCCCAAATCCATGTCCTGGGGTCGTGTGATCCCTATTTGTGATCTTTGCAGCTGGATTCCCTTAATGACCACATGATTCACTTAACAACTGTAGCAAAAATGGTCATAAAATCAGACACAACTCAACAACCTCCTTGCTTGGCAGTGGAAATTATGTTCCCAATTGTGGTCGTAAGTCAGGAACGGCCTATATATTAAACAACACTCAAGATATCTACAAGTCTTTCCCCTTGAACGCCTCAATGTTACCTAAGACCCTTAATGTTTATAGGATTTTGACTAACTCTTTTAGAAAGAGGGCCTTCTCCACCTCCTTTGTGGATTGCAGATACATTTAAACCAAATTCTGATGCGACTCGACTTAAAGGACCTTCATTCTCCTGTAAGGGGAAAAATAGATATAATTATGAAGTTAGTGAGAGCCAGTTGGGTCTATTGATTAAGGCACTGGGTTACAAAGTGGGAGACCGTGAGTTCAAGTCCCATCTTAGCCATGAAAGCCAGCTGGGTGACTTTGGGCTAATCAGCAGAACATGTATTCTAGTCCCACCTTAACCATATAAAGCCAGTTGAGAGGCTTTGGCCAATCACCAGGAGATGGTGAGTTCTAATCCTGCCTTGGGCATGAAAGCCAGTTGGGTGACTTTGGGCCAATCACCAGGAGAACATGTATTCTAGTCCCGCCTTAGGCATGAAAGCCAGCTGGGAGACTTTAGGCCAATCATCAGGAGAACATGTGTTCTAGTCCCGCCTTAGACATGAAAGCCAGTTGGGAGACTTTAGGCCAATCACCAGGAGAACATGTGTTCTAGTCCCGCCTTAGACATGAAAGCCAGTTGGGAGACTTTAGGCCAATCACCAGGAGAACATGTGTTCTAGTCCCGCCTTAGGCATGAAAGCCAGCTGGGAGACTTTAGGCCAGGGGTCTCCAACCTTGGCTCCTGGAAGCCTGGCGGACTTCAACTCCCAGAGTTCCACAGCCAGCAAAGCTGGCTGTGGAATTCTGGGAGTTGAAGTCCGCCAGGCTTCCAGGGGCCAAGGTTGGAGACCCCTGCTTTAGGCCAATCACCAGGAGAACATGTGTTCTAGTCCCGCCTTAGGCATGAAAGCCAGTTGGGAGACTTTGGGCCAGTCACTCCCTCCCAGCTCAACCCACTTCAGAGGGTTGTTGTTGTGAGAAAATAGGAAGGAGAAAGTGTATCTGATATATTTATCACCTGGAGTTATTTTAATAATAATAATAATAATAATAAACATAAAAAAAATGTGATGCCAATAAATAAAATAATAATTAAAATTATTGCTTCATATGCAGTTAGTCCTTTACGTGAAAAAGGTATAGTGGATATATTCACCACCTTGAGTTGTTTGAAAAAATAATAATTATGGGATGCCAATAAATAATATAGCAAATAATTTAAAAATATTGCTTCGTAAGCCGGGAGCCCTTGACTTGCAACCGTTTATTTAGTAACCGTTCCAAGTTACAGCGGCCCTGAAAAAAGTGACTTACAACCAGTTCTCCCCCTTAAGACTGTTACAGCATCCTCACAGTCACGTGATCGAAATTCGGACACTTGGCCTTGTATTTATGATGGTTGCAGCATCCAACAACAGCCGTTTGTGACTTTCCCAGCCGGCCTCTGACAAGTGAAAGCAGGAAACTAACGCAAGGGAGATTTACCTGTTTCAGATTTTCTTTGCAAAAGGCTTTGAGCTCGTCGACTCTTCTGGGTGACACTTTCGATTGGGGCCTCCCCTGGTGTTGGCTAATCTTGGGGAGATTCCGGCATGTGCTGCTGGGGCCCCTAGATGGGAAAAACGGATTTCAGTTGAGTCTACCTGTTCTATACTATCTATGTAGCTATGTATCGATCTATTGTATCTATCTACTCTATCCATCCATCCACCAATTTATCTATTATCTGTCATTATCTGTCTATCTGTCCATCCATCCATCCACCATCTATCAATCTATCTATCCATCCATCCATCATCTATCTGTCTGTCTGTCTATCATCTATCAATCTATCTATCCATCATCTATCTACCTATCTAGCTATCATCTATCTATCTTCTATTTACCTATTATGTATCATTATCTATCCATCCATCCATCAGCTACCATCTATCAGTCAATCAATCAATCTGTCTGTCTGTCTGTCTATTTATCTATTATTTATCATTATCCATCCATCCATCCATCATCTATCTATCAATCTTTCATATATCTATCCATCCAGCATCTATCATCTATCCATCCATCTAGCTATCCACCCATCCACAAGACTTAACATGTTGAATGCAAATACCATTTGCATTTCACAAGTGGAGGGGAAAAAATTTAAATGAATCAATAAATGTGGCTGGTAAAGAATTATTACCAAATGCCATCCAGCAGCTCATTGTTCTTACCTTTTTGCTTTCCCTCCACTTCTTGATTTATTATCTGCTGTGGAAGAGGAGAAAGACAGCAGTTAAAAAAAAAAGAAGAAGGAAATATGACTTTGAACAGAAGCAAAGATGTTCTCAAATTTGCGTCCTGCTCTGGTTTGCTATCTGTTTGTGTGGGAGGTCCGGCTTCTTGAACTCAATGCCCACTGCTACACATACCTACAAGGATTTAGAAGGAAAAGAACAAACTTTATTCCAGATGAACATTCCAAGGAACTTGGGCTGTAGGCAGTAAAAATCTAGAAAGAAGCTGTTGGACAGTTACCTTGTTCAAAGCAAACACAAATGCAAGGGAAGTGACAGGAAAGGAGTTCAATTAAATCCTTGTTTCCCAAACTTAGCACATGTGGACTTCGAGTCCCAGAATTCCACAGTCAGCACAGCTGTTGCTAAGAACCCTGCCAGTTGAAGTCCACACATCTTATAATGGGGAATATTTGATTAGATGAACTTCAAGGTCCCTTGGAAACCTTGATGCCATGATTCTATTAAAACTTGCTTCAGTTGGGCGCAGTATGTCAGCAGAGCAGCCTTGACAAAAATAGGACCTGCTCAGTTTTCCCCTTGCATTGGACAAAAAAGGATTGCATCCAAGCCTGGTAGTGATGGGAACCAGTTTGGTCTAGCAGTGAAGGTGATGGACTGGGACAATAGATGGTGAGTTCTGCCTTAGACATGAAAGCTGGCTGGATGACTCGATCATAGGAGCCTGTGAGTTCTAGTCCTGCATTAGGCATGAAAGTCAATTGGGTGAGTCTATCATCAGGAGCCTGTGAGTTCTAGTCCTGCCTTAGATATGAAAACCAGCTGGATGACTTTGGGTTGAACACCTATGAGTTCTAGTCCTGCATTAAGCATGAAAGCCAGCTGGGTGACTTTGAGTCCATCACCAGGAGGCTGTGAGTTCTAGTTCTGCCTTAGACATGAAAGCTGGCTGGGTGACTTTAGGTCGAGCCTGTGCGTTGTAGTATGACATTGGGAATGAAAACCAGTTGGGTGACTTTGGGCCAATCATCAGGAGACTGTATCTTCTAATCTCCCCTTAAGCATGAAAACTGACTGGGTGACTTTGGGACAATCACGCTCTCTCTCTCAGTCCAACCAAGCTCACAGGGTGGCAAAAAATGGAGGAGGAAGGGAGTATGTACATTCATTGCTTTGAGTTACTTATAAAGTGATAAAGGTGGGATAAAAATCAAATAGATAACTAAAATGAGCTCCAATAAAGAAGCCACACTCCATATAAGTTTCTGTTCCACCATGTGGTAGACTCAAGGTCCATCCCACCCCTGAAGGGACCTACTGGTAAAGACTGCAACAACGACACCATTAAAGCCAACCTCTTTAACACATTCCTTGGCTCAGTATTTGTAAACAGCAATGGATCATGACCTATTTCCTAGTCGAACCACAGACAACGACTATGATCTAATACATATTGATTTTACAGAAGACAATGTTGAAAAAACACTATGCAATCTAAAACCATCTCTATCTATTGGACCGGGTGGAATATGTGCCTACTTCTTAAAAAAGCTATCCACTGCCATAGCCGAACCTCTAAGCATAATCTTTGAAAAATCTTTCAGGACCAGCTCCTTGCCAAAACTATGGTCACAAGCCACGGTCATCCCCATCTTCAAAAAGGGAGACTCCAGCCTAGTTGAAAATTACAGACCAATCTCCTTATGCTGCGTCATCTGTAAAGTCATGGAATCAATTATTAACCTATCCATCATCCTCTACTTAGAGACAAACAACTTACTCTCTAATAAACAATTTGGTTTCAGAAAAAAAACTATCCTGTAATCTGCAACTCTTTCACTGCAAAAACATATGGACTACACAACTTGATCAGGGCAAAGCAATAGACTCAATCTACATAGACTTCTGTAAAGCCTTTGATTCAGTGGTACATGACAAACTACTCCTAAAACTAAAATCTTATGGTATCTTTGGACACCTATATAACTGGATAGAAGCATTCTTGTCGAACAGACAACAAATGGTCAAAATTGGGAGCGTCCTATCAAATTCTGTACCTGTCAACAGTGGTGTCCCCCGAAGGCAGTGTTCTAGGACCAACTCTCTTCATACTCTACATAAATGACCTCTATGATCATATTAAGAGCAACTGCGTTCTCTTCGCTGATGATGTAAAGCTGTTGAATACCACAGACAATACTGCTACCCTCCAAAAAGACCATGACTTTGTATCAGAATGGTCAAACAAATGGCAACTTCAAATGTCAACAAATAAATGCTCTGTCTTACATATTGGCAAAAAAAATATATCAGAAAATAAAATACAAGCTAAATAATCAAGACCTTGTTGATGATCCAAACTCTGTCAAGGACCTTGGAGTACTCATCTCTAATGATCTAAGTGCCAGAGCCCACTGTAACTACATAGCCAAAAAGGCATTAAGAGTTGTTAATCTAATCCTACGTAGCTTTTTCTCTGGTAATATCACACTACTAATTAGAGCATACAAAACATTTGCTAGATCAATACTTGAATACAGCTCATCAGTCTGGAACCCACATTACGTATCTGATATTAACCCAGTTGAGAAAGTCCAGAAATATTTCACAAGAAGAGTTCTCCACTCCTCTACTCGTTGCAGAATACCTTATGTCACCAGACTCGAAATTCTAGACCTAGAAAACCTAGAACTACGCCGCCTTCAGTCCGATCTAAGTATGGTATATAAAATCATACATTGCAATGTCCTTGATTGCAGAAAATATGACTTCAGCAACAGAGTGGTCAAGGTCTGGAATATTCTACCTAACTCTGTGGTTTCTTCCCCAAACCCCAAAAACTTTAACCTTAGACTGTGTACTATTGACCTCAGCCCCTTCCTAAGAGGCCTGTAGGGGGCGTGCATTAGCACACCAATCGTGCCTACCGTCCCTGTCCTATTGTTTCTTTTTATTTTTCTTATAAGTATCCATCTTATGTATTCAAAACCATGTTTATTCTTATACCTGTATCTGGTAAGTGATTGACAAATCAAATAAATAAATAAATGTGGAAGGGCCAATATGCCAGAGGTATGAAATTCAGTGGCAAACCATTGTTTACTCTTTAACAGAGTTCCTTCGGAGGTGGAGGTTGGGAAGGAAGAGGCATTAAACTTCTATATTTAGTGGCAGAGACAACATTTAAATATTCTGTCTGAGCAATGCAACGTACTGGAGTCAAGAACTTTCTTGGTAATCTTGGGGTACTTTTGGAACTTGACGTAGTAGTAGCTTTCATATTCCATCAAAATGGTCTCCAGATCAACGTTGTCGCACACTTCAAAACGGCACAGCCCAAATTTCGTTTCTTGTTCCAGTGCGTTAGCAGCATCTACATACCTGGGAGTGGCAGATTTAGAAAGTTTCAGTGTATGATTGAGGCTTGAGAATGGTAGTCATTTACGACACGAGTGTTATATGGGGTGGGGGGGAGGACAAAATATAAAATACGATCAGGATCGCCATTCAGGAATCGATTATTTCTGAATTTTTTTCCGTATGCGGAGTTGGATTTCAACACCTATCATGCTGAGTCACATTGGCTGGGACTGATGGGAGCTCTAGTAGGGAAGAAAGCTGAACTTCGTTATCAGAGACTCTATGAAGTTCGCTTATTATGGCAACAATTACAAGTTTAGTCATCTGTATCTTGTAAAGCCAATGAATGCTTACCCTTCTTCCGTTAAATAATGTAAAATCAAAATAAGGAGATTTTTGCGCCGGGCTTCTGTTCGTGTGTGCTCCTACAAAAAAGAAAAGAAAAAGAAAATCATAAAAAGATATAGCTCTGTAAAGCATGCATTAATGACTTTGCATTCACTTTTTTGAATCAACTTTCTTGATGAAAACAAGAATTTCTTAGGAACTGGAGCACCACCTAGTGGCTCTAAATGGAAATGCTTTTTTTATTATTCAATGCCTTTTAGAAAATTAGTGTTTTAATACTCGGAAAGTTGGAAGAAAGAGGTCAGCTAGCAGCAAGGTGGATAAAGTTTAACTCAACTGCAGCAGCAATGGGTGCATCATTGGAAGATCTGAAGGGCCAGGCCGGGGACAGAGCTATTCCAGATTGACTTGATGGCACATCAATCTGGCAACCATAAAATGAATTTCTCACTCATAATTTCTCAGGTTTGTCTCAGCAGCTGAGGGTTAGAAGGGAGGAAAGGGGGGGGGGGTGTTATAGAGTAATCCTCGAGTTACGAGCACAACTGAGCCCAACATTTATGTTGCTAAGTGAAACCTTTGTAAGGTGAGTTTGTCCCATTTTACGATGTTTCTTGCCACTGTTGTTAAGTGAATCATCGCATTTGTTAAGATAATAACATGGTTGTTAAATGAATCTGGTGTCCCCACTGACTTTTCTTGTCAGAAGGTCGCAAAAGGGGATCATGTGGCCCCGGAGACACTACAACCGTCATAAATATGAACCACTTGCCAAGCATTGAATTTTGATCACGTGAGCCCAAGGACGCTGCAACGGTCATAGGAGTGAAAAATGGTTGTAAGTCACTTTTTTCAGTGCCGCTGTAACTTTATATTTTGGAGCGATAATTCAGCGCCAGAAAAATAAACATAGATGGCTGATGCTTCATTTAACATCTTTATAAACATAATAAGTAGATTTTACAAACGAGTTGCAGATTTCTCCAACATACAGCAAACTCAAACAGAAACAGGTTGCAAGTAATTCTCAGCAGAGCAGACAGCAGCTTCACTTTAGTTCAGCAGGCAAGCAAGAGGAGAGAAGCAGCTTCATCTTCAATAGACAGACTCAGAGCTCAACATAGCTGCTGAGCTTAATTGTTGTGGTTAGCCGGCAGCAGGTGCAGATGGCTGAGGAGAGTGAGGACTCAGATGAGGGGCCGGGACCATTAGGGAGTGGACTGCTGCCTTCAGAGATTGTGGGGGCTGGCAGCAGCGATGAGGAGGTTCCTGAGGAGCCTGTGCCAAGTGTGCGTGCAAGCAGGATTGCTTGTAGGAAAGAGCAGTTATAACAGCATAGGTGACTCGAGAGTAAGGCTGCATGGTAATGGCCCCTCCTTCAAGAAGATAAAAGCCAGCTGTGAAACGAACGTACTTTGCAGAAGGCAAAGACGTTTTGAAACTCCAGCCTCGTGGACATTCCAGTATCCTGAGTTTGTATGAACATTTTTGTATTGCAACTTATTTCTTGTCTGTTATCTTTTGGCAAGCCTCGCAGTTTGGCAAGGCTTGTGCTTATAACAGGTAATTATTTTGTAAAAGCATTACAGGGTTTCTGTTGTTTTTGGATTGTATTTGATTTGTCAGAAAAGGGTGTGGGTCAGAACATTAATATAGAGCCACGCTTAAGCTACTTCTAGTTTCAGTTTCCAGCCTAGGCTACTTCTAGCTTCAGTTTCCAAAACAGTCCTCATTGGCTGACTTAGTTGTTATGCCTATTCATTGGCTGACCTTGCTACCATGCTCCATTCCAGTTGATGAATATACTCTGACACTTTGAATGGTCACTAAATGAACTGTTGTTAAGTCAAGGACTACCTGGATTTTAAGGAGCTCTCAAGGATCACAGGGACTTTGTTAAGCTAAAATCCTAATAAGGTAAGGAGGAAAATGAAGCTAAACCCTGAAAATTCAGAAGATTTCCTGAATCGAGATCATTACTTTCTGGATCAAGCAAAATTTCTGGAGCCACATCGCAACTGTCTCTCCTATGAATCCTGTTCATTGCCAGTGTTGAACCTATAGGCCCTCCCATCTCTATCAAGTTTTACACCACATCCTTCCCTCTGTATATTAAGACGATGCTGCCATGGTTTGTAAATTGCAACGTAGTTTGAGAATTTAGGAAGCCATTTTGCAGACAATACAAATAGTCCTTGCCATACAAACCTTAGAGAAGCCTGCCCGATACAGTTGTAGGTCATTGTGGTCGTTAAAGGGGTCGGTCACGTGACTGAGTTTTATCATAGTTTTTCATGGCAGTCATTAAGCGAACACGCAGTCCTTAAGCAAGCCAATGATTTACTATGGGCACATGCTAAAAACCGGAAACGCCAGTTTTCAGCGAAACATCATAGAATGTGGTCACATGATCGCAGGGGGCTGCAAATAGTCACACATGTGGCAGTGTTCCTCAGTGCCTGGAGTCTGGTCACGTGACTGCAGGGGGTGCCCATTGGAACTTCGATTCTGGGTTGTGTCTCCTTTTCAGGTTGGTTGCAATTTTGAACCGTTATTAAGTGACCGGTTGAAACTCAAGGACGACCTATATGGCACACGCTATCCAAACCGTGTTAACAAATGAGTAAGCTGCAGGTTATCCTTAGTGAAGCGTGCAAAGCAGCACCTGCATTTGGATGAGGAAAGCACGCTCTCCTTCTGTCCTGGCCACTTTTTACAGAGGCATGATCGAGAGCATTTTAACAAACTGCATCCATGTTTGGTTTGGTGGCAGCAGTGCCTCCAATAGAAAGTCCCTACAGAGAGTGGTAAGGACAGCGGAGATTACAGGAAGCTCACTTCCTGTTATTCAGGATGCTGCTTATAAGCGCTATGTGCTTAGAGCTCGAAGCATTGTTAGAGACCCCACATACCCACTTCATGGTCTGTTTCTGTTGCTCCCCTCTGGGAGGAGGTTTCGAAGTATTTCAAGCAGGACTTCCAGATTCTGTAACAGCTTTGTTCCCTATGCAATCTGTCTGGTAAACTTGCAAGGTTTGTTTTTCTCGCTATGTACATGTATACATCTGAACTAGACCGTGTTGTTTCTCTGTGTCATATAATATATGTGGGCATATATGGTTATCTTTTGAGAGCTGAATGCAACGAACTTTTATTTTAATGTACACTGATTAGTCGTGCACATTTAAAGTAACAATAAAGTTTTTATTCTATATTATGGAATACTAGCAGGAGTCAGGGAACTGACTGATTGGAAAATGAATACCACAACTGTGAGATTATTTCCAATATCACTTGTTCAGCAGTGAGGTTCATGCTGGAAGAAGTTTAGCAGACTATAGGAGGAGGGCCTGCTGGGGCATTTCTGTTCCTTCTGTTTTAATTGGTTTCCCTCTTGATTCTACTACATCCACCAGCTTTTTCCCCCTAAATTTCAGTCCCCGATACTCCATAACAGGGGTGGGCAAACTACGGCCCGTGGGCCACATCCGGCCCATTGGTCTTTTTAATCCGGCCCACCAAAGATTGGTCCGTATGTAACCGCGGCCACCTTTCGGCTGCTTTCAGACGCGTCGAGAGGAAGCAGCTGAGGCAGAGGGTGGGCGGCGGAGAATGAGCAGGGCGCCTGGCGGGCTTGTCAGGCGGAGCAGGAAACGGGGGCACAAGCCCGGTGGAGCGAAGAGACCTGTTGAGGTCTCACTGCAGTCCCTTCGCAGGGAGAGAAGCCGCTGAGCCGGGAGGAATGCGGGATGCTGCCGGCTCACTTCCCCACCCCTCTGTCGTGACTGCGGGAGAAGGATCCCCAAGCGCTGCCCTTGCAGCCGCCACCGATGGAGCTCCGCTTGATTTCGCCTGAGCCGCGTTTGATTTGGAAGGGGGCACGGGAGGCGGTACCAAAGGAGCGCTCTGGGGTTCAGCCAACCGCCCGCTGAGCAGCTCCGGGCCCCCCCCCCACGGCTGGCAGACCTTGGGGCTGCGCTCTGGAACCCAGCGCCACAGGACGGCGAAGCCAAGCGGTGGGAAGAGGCGCGTCGAAGCTGCAGCGGCCAGCTCAGATCTCTTGCTCCCGGGGAATCCCCCTCCACCGAGGTTCAGGTGCCTCGGTGGAGGGGGATTCCCCGGGACCAAGAGATCTGAGCCCGCCGCTGCAGCTTTGATGCGCCTCTTCCCGCTGCTCGGCTCAGGCAGTGCCCCGAGCACCACCGGCGGCCAGGAGCACAAGAAGCGCAACGGGGCCATGGGAAGAGCTGCGCCCCAAGGAGCGACTGGCAGCTGGAGCGGCCAGGACTGGCAGTGGCGGCGAGGGCCCGACCTGCGCGGGGGGGCTGGGGCGGTTTTCTCCCATGCCTGGCTTCGGAGCGGCCCGCTGTGCGCTTTTGGACATCTGGCTCGCTGCACCCTGGGCGCGCCTTTCCCTCACCTCTCAGCCAGCAGCAGCAGCAGCAACAGCAGCAGCTCCACCGCCGTCTCCTCCTTCCTCCCCTAACGCCCGCTGTTGTGATGCGTATTCCCATAGACCCGAGCACCAGCAGGCGCTTCACACCTCCCTCCACGCATGGCCTTCCCCTGCGGTAAGATGGGAGAGAAGAGCGGCGCCCTCAGCACGCCAGTGCCGGGACCTCGCAGCCGGACCGAAGCACGCTCGGTGGTGGACGTCCTGGCTGGGCGGAGCGGGCAGGTCCTGGGAGAGGCACGCAGATGTTTTCTGCTGAGCGGGCTTCCCAAGCGCCCGGGAGGACTCACGGTTTAACGGCAAAAGCGGTGGCGGGATGGGCGCTGGGCAGGCGGGGGGAAAGGCAGGCGAAAGCCCCCACATACACACATCTCGGCAAGTGGTTTGCAGGGTTAGCAAGCAGTTTCTCGCAAGAGACTGAAGGCCGGTCTGCTCCCCCCAATTAGAAGTTGGTTCAAGAGGAAGGATCAGCCCTGCTACTAATTGGTGGTTCAGAGTTTATCCGTGGGCACCGGAGGAGTTATGTTTTGGGGCGTGGGCATTTATTTATTTTTTATCTTATAAGTGGCCAACTTGTGTAAACTGAGGGGATACATTCATTCATACATACATACATATATACATACACACACAAACACACAGTTGTTTATTCGTAGTGGAAGAATCTGTCTATCTATCTATCTATCTATCTATCTATAATGGCCTTTTATAAAATTGGTTCGGCCCTCAAACGCAGATCTGATTTTCCATGTGGCCCCTAACAGAAATTAATTGCCCACCCCTGCTCTATAAAAAAGTATTGTTCATATTCTCAGATGAAACAAGCCACATTACAAACATGCATCTGCATTTGAGAGTGAAGTGTGCAATCAACAAACATCCATGTGGATTTTTACATTCTACATAATTTGTCCCAACCACAAGATTAATTCTTTATAAAATCAACAACAACCAGAATTAATATGAGCCTTTGAGCTGCTAAAAATAAATGGTTACTATAGAAGCAGTAGAACTTGTACATGCATAAAAGAACCGAAACCCTTAAAGAACAAAACCTTAGTTAAAATTCAGTTTAGGTTTATACTGATTTACTCTTGCTCCTTTAATTGCTGTGCAGAATGCCACCATCTTTACAGCTATTGGTATTTCAATAGAGGTTTAAGTGTTTAAAGTTTAATAAGCTCCCAGTCCTAGAATGAAAAAAATGGGTGTAATTAAAATTTCAATTACTGTAAGAGATTTTTGGTCCATACGATTAATAAAAGCTTAAGGCACTTAAACAGGAACTGGTTTTAAATGCTAAAAGCGTTTCCCTAATTAGCTTTAATGCTTACAGAGCACACATTATTCATTTCTTAAAATGCCACACATTGTTTCCCTTTGCAGCTGCCAGTTGATGAATTAGGGTGCAATCAAGATTTAGCCATACAATCAGATAATTTCTTCCAGCCTTTTTTTTTTCTTCCCCCTTTCTTAAATGGTGCGGAGATTGTTCCTCCAATTTTAATAGTCTGGGCCTAGTTTGTTCAGCGTTTATCATGGACATTCTGGTGCCTCTTTTCCATCTTCAAGAAGGCACACGAGCACTATTAAAAAATCGATTCCTGAATTGAAATGAAAATAAAGTGGGTTCAATGCATGTGTGTCAAGCCCTTCAGAAAAATGTTATGACAGTATTCTATAAAAGCCGCCTTCTCTAGCAGGGCCTGATAACAGAATAACAGAGTGGGAAGGGACCTCAGAGGTCTTCTAGTCCAACCACTACTCAAGCAGGAAACGCTAAGCCATTTCAGACAAATGGGTGTTGTCATGCCCCTGTTAGAATCTGACTCCGAGGGAGAGGAGAAATAGCTGACAGGGAGTGGGAGTGTGGCTCCGGAGGTTGTGGAGGAAACTGGGGAAGGGCACAGGCCGGCTGGGCAGTCAGAGGAAGACCCAGCCCCATACCCTCTTCATCCTAGGGCATGCAGGGAGCAGATGATAAGGGAGAAACGTGGACGGCGTGGTCTACGGGGGAGGAAAGGGCCCTGATCCCCTTCATGGGCTGCAGCTGGGAGGACTGTTTAAAAGGACAAACTGCACATGGCCAAGTGCTGGAAGCAAAGCATGGAATAATTATACTGTCAGTTCTTCACTGAGTTCTGGCATCCTTCCCAGTGTGTGTATTTCAATACCTGGGGACATCTTCAAGCCCTTATACTGCCTTGTCTTATTAAGTGCTTCAGTGTGGTTTGTGTTGTTGTTTTTCTGTTTATAATTTATATGTATTTTGAGTTTGAATGGAATTTCTTCCTTTTGGTAACTGTTTGTGGGGGAGTTTTTCTCTCCAGTCAATGATAGTTGGACCTTGGAGGCCAAGTTGAAGGAATTAAAGGGACTTCACCTATTTTTGTGATTTTGTTGCTTTTGTATCCCACCCTGGGTCATCACAGATGTTCAATGTCTGCATAAAGATAACAGCTCCCATCATTCCCTAGCTAGCCAGTTGGCTAGGATGGAGGCTGATGGGATATGTAATTGGCACATCTGAGGGGCATTGAATTAGGAAAGGAAGACAGCCAGTTAAGTAGATACAGCTGTTCCGACCCAAACCCTTTTCCAAGAAGACAAACAATAACCAAAGGGAACAGAAACCTTTTTAATGAGTCTTAGGAATCCCCGGTTAAAAGGCTGCTGCAAACTAATTAACTTTGATAAGCACGAGCCTCGCCAAAACTGTGTGAGGCTGCCAAGAATCACAGATAAGAAATATTTCACAACACAAGAGTCTTCAAAAGCCAACTAAGATACTGTAACGTCCACGAGGCTGAGTTTCAAAACGTCTTTGCTTCCTGCAAACAACGTTCGCTTCACAGCTGGCTTTTATCTTCTTGAAGGAGGGGCCACTACCTTGCAGCCTTACTCCCAAGTTGCCCGTGCTGCTGCAGCTATTCTTTCCTACGAGCAGCCCTGCGCACACGTGCACTTGGCGCAGGCTCCCCGGGAACCTCCTCATTGCTGCTGCCAGCCCCTCAATCTCTGAAGGCAGCAGTCCACTCCCTAATGGTCCTGGCCCCTCATCTGAGTCCTTGCTTTCCTCAGCCATCCCCACCTGCTGCCGGCTAACCACAACAACAGCGCAGGGGAGAAGTATCAAGTACTAAAAAGAACCTGATCAGTACTTTTGGGGGAAGCTAGGTTAGAACATATACTTTGGAATGTTTCTGCAACGTAGGATGAACTATGAAATCTTCTTGATTGCACTACAGAATGAAAAACTGAGTCGGGAAGTTCTACAATGAGAGATAAAGAGAAGAACCCGAAAGGGGAAGAAGATGAAGAGAAAAAGATGTCATTGTTCTTAGAGTTTGCTCCATTCAGAAATCAGGCTTTGCATTACAGTTTCTTTTCCTACATCTTTGCAGATGACATGACTCAATGAAGGCAATTTTAAAAGACACGAAAAACAACATACGCCAGAAATAAGACTCCCACTCTGCAGCCTTCAATGTCTATAAAAATATTTCTTTGCTTTTGTTCAGAGTCCCTCTTTCTTGTAAAGCAAACACCCAATGATCATTGCAACAATTGTTCTTCTCAACATTGTGCTCCTTACTTCAGCAAAAAAAAAAAATCCACTACAGTATCCCCAAAAGTGGGCTTGAATGTGCATCAGTTACACCAAGCTAAATAAATTCAACCTGCAAAACTGCACTATGCTGTACTTGATGATTTTAATTTATTCCTCCATGACGGAGTTGTCCAGCCTTTTACAAAGACAATTGCCTTTTGCAATTGTACAGCTTTTGGACTACAATATCCAAAATCCTTAAGCAATATGGGCAAAGGGCAGGCAAGTGGAATATTTTGGGAGCTGCTCTTGTAGAAAGTTAGCACCCACCCCTCTCCTAGAAGAATGAAACATTTTGAGAAATATTAAAAAGGCAGAACTTTATATTTCCGTGGATGAGAAATGGAGAAACCAAGCCCTTGGAAAGCAGCCCCCCACCCCTTCATAGCCCTCAGCAGATGTCAGCACTTAAGAGATAGGTAGCTGTATTCATAAGCAAATACCCTCACCCAAGATCCAAACCAGGACAAAGCCATTAAGTCACGATAAAGAATTTCCCAACACCCTTTCAGAACACAAGCTCCTTCATTGCATCACCCTCACAAACTTCAACCAAACTTAGCTCAAACACCTAGGATTTGTATTTTGCCTATAGAGCCAGCTATGACCCCTACATAACCCCTACATGGCTCCAAGGGAGTCTGACAACAACCACTAGAATACATGTCCTTACACAGGAACAGGAAGCCCAAGAAGGTATAACCCCTCCCCCACTCTCAACTCCATGTGGTCAACTACCCAGAATCACACATGCTTGGTTGTTCTGCTTCATCAATAAATGGACTCTCTTTCCCATCACCCTCCATTTTCTTTCCAGTGCCTTCTTCCCGGCTTGGAACTGAACCAGATGGATATTTCTTCCCACACTCTTAATAATGAGGTTGCCAGGTTGCAGAAGGCTGTAGTCTACTCCAGAGGAAAAAGCAGGAATTAAGGGCGCACAGGTCTCGTTTATTTCATTGTATTAATAATGTACAATTCTGCTTTTCAAGATAAAATCTTTGCAAAATGACTTAGTATATGGTAATAAATCAGCAGCATTTAACACTACAGCAAAACCTTTCTCAACTGCTGCTAGATTCTGAGATGTGTTCAGGTTGCTGAGAAACAGACTAACAAAGCTAGCAATTAAAAGACCCCCTTGAAGAATGTGTTGAAAATTTTGAAGCAGACTATGAGCCAGCAGAGGCTCACATCTTGAGCTAAGCCATGATTTATTTATGCCAGATGGTGTGTTCAATAAGCCAGAACAACTGAATACCTTGACTTGAGTTCATTTAGTGACTGTTCAAAGTTACCACGGCACTGAAAAAAGTGACTTATGACCATTTTTCACACTTGTGACCATGCCCATGGTCACATGACTGACTTTCAGATGGTTGACAACTGGTTCACATTTATGATGGTTGCAGTGTCCCGGGGTCATGCAATCCCCTTTTGTGACAAAGGGGGAAGCCAAATTAATTTAACTTACTAATTAAACCACTGCAGGGATTCACTTAACAAATGTGGCAAGAAAGGTCGTAAAATGGGGCAAAGCTCACTTAAGAAAAATTCTCACTCAGCAAGATAAATGTTGGGCTCCATTGTGGTCGTAAGTCAAGAATACCTGTATGCATCGCACAACACTGCAAAAACCACAGTACCATTTTTTTTTGAAGTGGAGAATCCCAAGGAATCAATTGACTTATAAAGTAGTTACGGGTAGTCCTTAAGTTACAACCGTTAATGGAAGCCCGCCCATCGTGGTAAAAAATGATGGTGGCAAAATGGGTCAGTCATCTGACCTGCCCAATTTAACAAGCTTTTTTTTTTTTTTTGCAGGAGGTGATAGGGGAATCCAGGGTCAATAGGCAGGCACCAAGGCTGTGGAGCGAACCAATGGCTTGCTATGGGCATGGTTTTGCCAAAAACTAGAAATCAATGTTGGGTTTTCCAAGCAAAACTGGCATAAAACACCATCATGAGACTCAGGGTACAAGAAATGATTTAAAATGCAGCTTGGCTGCCAAATAGCTGAAGTGCTAGTCATGCGACTGTGCTCCAACCATTGGAGTTCCAAATCGGAGTCATAATAGCAGTAGCATTTAGACTTAAATACAACTTCACAGTGCTTTACAGCCCTTTCCTTCCTTCCTTCCTTCCTTCCTTCCTTCCTTCCTTCCTTCCTTCCTTCCTTCCTTCCTTCCTTCCTTCCTTCCTTCCTTCCTTCCTAAGCAATAGGACTTAGATTTAAATACCACTTCACAGTGCCTTACAGCTCACTCCTCCATTTCCTAAGCAATAGGACTTAGATTTAAATACCGCTTCACAGTGCATTACAGCTCCTTCCTTCCTTCCTTCCTTCCTTCCTTCCTTCCTTCCTTCCTTCCTTCCTTCCTTCCTTCCTTCCTTCCTTCCTTCCTTCCTAAGCAATAGGACTTAGGCTTATATACCACTTTATAGTACTTACAGATCCCTCTAAGCAGTTTACAGAGTCAGCCTATTGCCCTCAACAATCTGGTCCTCAATTCACCCGACCTCAGAAGGGCAGAATAAAAAATAAAATAAAAAAAACTATATAAATTATAATAGAAATATTTTAGAAAAAGAGATCTCTCTCACAGATGGCGAGGCAGTCCCTGTCTAGAGGTCTGGAGGTTTCCCCTGGTCTTCCCAAAATGCTTTTTTCAGGAGGCAACTGGACTTTCTGGTTTTTTGTTTTAAACAAATTTTATTAATTTTACAAACACAATACACAAAACATAAACTAAAACATCTTTTCTGAAGGCTGCCTGATCCCGGGTTAAAACTCTTCACACAAACACAAATTCAAACATCATATTTATTTTATATATCCTTCCATATCTTGTTATCATTTTCTTTTCTTTTTTTTTTATAAACCAATTTTATTAATTTTACAAAAACAGTGCACAAACAATCAAAGCATAACAGCTTATAACCATTTTCAATAACATTCTTTGTCTGTTCTATTTCCAACTATCCATTCATCTTTTTTCTTTTACAATACTTCTCCTATACACTATTTGGAGTGACGCCTTTACCCTAACTTAAAAGTACTTCATATAACACTTAATTTATCTTGGGATTCTGTTTAATAAATTCTAAATTTACACAATAAATTTTATACTCTAAATACACATATAAAAACACAATCTTATATACCTTCCAGAATCCCCCTTTTATCCTTAATTAGATTCACCCATTGTCTCTCAATAAACTTTTTTTCTTTAGATCTTGCTTCCCACCATTGAGGCTTCTCCTCCCCCCCTTTCTCTCTTGCTTATTCTTCTCCTTGCCCTTTTTACCCCTTTGTCTCTCCTCCTCCCTTTTCTTACTCCCTTCCCTTTGCTTTCTACCTTGCATCCAACTTTTCTCTCATTTTTCTTTTTTTGGGTTGTTTTTTCAAACCTTAAAATCCCCTTTTTCTTATCCTCTTTCTCCTCCTCCCCGGAAAAAACCCATTGTTCATCAAAGATGGCTTCTTGTTCCTTTTCTTCTTTGTCCCAGTTATTCTGCTGCGTAATCAACTTTTCATAAGTACATAACGCCATTTCTAAAAATTGAAATGAAGTGCCCAAAGTATCCTTTCCATCTTGTTCTTCCTTTTTATATTTTTGATATTCAATCTTTAGTTCATCCACAAGCGATGCCATCCTGAAAAGAAAAACTTTCCCCAAAACAACCACCCAAGTATTTTTAGTCAAAAGTAATTCAAAAAGAAAGTTCCAAAAGTTAATACTTTTCTTCCTTCTTCTATTTCTCTTTCTGGGGTTACTGTTTAATCAAAGAGGTCCAATTACCATATTTCTTTTTTTAGTATTCTTGGCAATCTCCTCTTTTTTCCACTTCTGCTCCAATATTTTTCCGCTCCCTTCCCACTTGCAACATCAATTTTTAAATAATCAAAAATCCATACTTCTAATAAAGGTTTTCCAATTTCTTAAATTTTTAAGTCCAATGTCCAAGCAACTTTCAGAATATTTCACCTTCAGTGCCCAAACAATGGACTTTCTGGTTTTTCTTTGAAGATGTTTCGCTTCTCATCCAAGAAGCTTCTTCACCTCTAACAGAATGGTGGGGAATGGAAGGATTTATACTCCTTGCAGACAGCTGGTCATTTGCATTCTTTTTATCGAGTCATTGAGGCCACTTGGAGGTTTATCTGTGTCCTCAGGGTCACCTGAGCAGTGTTCCTGGTTCCTGTCGTCTGCATTTTTTTCCTCTGGAAATCCATTCCTCCTCTCACACCATTCCAAGGCTATTCATCCCAAATTGTATAGTTAAACGTCTGTAGAGATTCTCGGTCATCCATCCAGGTCCCAAAGATGCTTTTTCAGGAGGCAACGAGTCTTTGTTTTTTCTTTCCCCGCTATCCTGTCAGAGCTGAAGAAGCTTCTTGAATGAGAAGCAAACCGTCTTCAAAGAAACACCAGAAAGTCCAGCTGCCTCTTGAAAAAAACCCACCTTTGGGACAACCATGACCTGGATGACTGAGAATTTTGACAGACTTTCCCCTGGCCTGGAATTAAGGTAATGGGAAAGCAGAGCATCTGGAAGGCATCTGAGATTACAGATTAACAGAGTTGGAAGGGATCTTGTAGGTCATCTAGTCCCCCCACCCACCCAAAGCTGGAGACCCTACACCATTTCTGACAGATGGCAGTCCAGTCTCTTCTTGAAAGTCTCCAGTGATGAAGCTCCCACAACTTCCGAGGGCAACTTCCGTTCCATTGGTTGATTGTTCTGTCAGAAAATTTCTCCTTATTTCCAAGCTAAATCTCTCCTTGCTCAGTTTCCATCCATTATTCCTTGCCTGGCCTTCGGGTGCCTTGGAAAATAGCTTGACCCCTTCGTCTCTGTGGCAGCCCTTCAAATATTGGAAGACTTCTCTCCTGTCTCCCCTGGTCCTTCTCTTCTCTAGACTAGCCAGGCCCAGTTCCTGCAACCGTTCACCCTATGTTTTAGCCTCCAGTCCCCTAATCATCCTGGTTGCTCTTTTCTGCACTTTTTCTAAAGTCTCAACATCTTTTTTATAGTGTGAAGACCAAAACTGGATGCAGGACTCTTAGGTGTGGTCTTACTAAGGCTTTATAGAGTGGTATTAGTATCTCCCTTGATCTCGATTGTATCCCTCTGTTAATGCAATTTAGGATTGTGTTGGCTTTTTTGCTGCATACTGCAGGCTCCTATTTAGCTGGTTGTCCAAGATCCCTCTCACAGTTACTAATATTAAGCCTGGTTTCTTCCAGTTTGTATGTGTTCAGGTGTGTCATGAGCCTATCATCTAGGGCAATGTTGGCTATTCCTGTCAGTTTCTGCTAACCCTTCTGCTTTCCACCCCGTTCCAAACGTTGCTCTTTAATGGGAGCTCGAAGAAAGGAAAGGCAGAGAGGCCCACCTTCCACTGAACAGCAATCAGCTCCTCAAACAGCTTAAGGCAGAGGTCCCCAAACTTTAAGACTTGTGCACTTCAACTCCCAGAATTCTCCAGCCGGATATGCTGACTGGAGAATTCTGGGAGTTGAAGTCCACAATTCTTAAAGTTGCCAAGTTTGGACACCTCTGACTTAAAGTCAAGATTAACTGCAAACATCCTTTTTTTTTTCCAAAGGCGCTAAAACGCATGCGCAGCGCGGGCGCGACTCTTCCCACGAGCCCCGCCCCTTCGCCTCAGGGTTACCATAGTTACTGGGGGAAACAGGAACGGATTCTCGTTTCACTCACTTCTTCTCTGGCCTGGTGCGTCGTTCTCAGCGAATGATACGTCAGCTCCATTTCAACAGTGAGACTGAAGGGAGAGAAAAAAAAAAAACCCGACTCCGCGTTCCTATTTCGTTAGGGCTTTTTAAATCTCCATCGCTCCCTCAGCTGTGGGCGCTTTTCATCCGGAGAAAAGAATGCGGACTAATCAATGTCCCCCAGTAGCCAATACTGACAGGCGAGGGGTGGGATTAAAAGCGAGCCGGCGAGCCCAAGGAAAAGCCACCAATCGATTAGAGAATCAGAGAGTAAAGCAGCGGAAGGCGGGGGTTCTTTGGACGGTGGCCAATCACGACGGGGCGGGAGAAATTTAACCAATGATGGCACTGCAAAGGGTCGCCGACTCGCCTGTCGCCTCTGGACTTCTGCCAATGGATCCGATGCTGGTGACGTAATTAGGGATGGCCTTGGTTGAGTGGGGCGGAGTCCTCGCAGGAGCGTATATTTGATTGACAGCAGCCGTAGGTACAGTTCACATGATGGAATGCGGTTTGCTAGTTTGGGTCCTCGCATGCTTTGTGAAGGCTTACTGGGCCAGGATTTTAGGCAGGTAACAGTTTATATCCCTGGCGTAACATTGAACTGACCTAAAATTTGCTCACACAGGACATATCCATGATTTACTGGGCTAAGCAATTTTAAAGGGAGGAGGGCAAGAGGATTAAGGGGACTAGAAGCTAAAACATAGGCTGAATGGTTGCAGGGCTTGGTTAGTCTAGTGAAGAGAAGGACCAGGGGAGACATGATAGCAGTATTCCAATATTTGAGGGGCTGCCACAGAGAGGAAAAAGGGTCAAGCTATTTTCCAAAGCCCCCCCCCCCCCCCAAGGCCAGACAGGGAACAATGGATGGAAACTGACTAAGGAGAGGTGGTGGTATTGGAAGAATTATCCTTCTGGGTTCAGTTCCAAGTGGGGAAAAAGGAAACATGGAGGCTGTTTGGAAAGATGGTTTAATGGTGGGCAAGACCTCATGGCTTGGAACTCCAAAGTGAAAGGTACAATCACATGCTTCAAGATGTTGGGGGAATGAAGAGACGGTGCCAAGATGCTGAGACACCCTTAGTTATATACCCTCTGTTTCCTATTCCTGTCTAAGAAATGTATCCCATTGGCTGTCAGACTCCCAGGGGTGGGGGTTTTAGCTAACTTTGTAGGCTTTGTCTGGACCACATGGCTTCACCTGAGTGTTGGCTGATGCAATCTTCCCAGGCCAGGTGGTGAGATGGCTAGAGGGCTTTGTTATGTAGAATACTCTGGCCCAGGCCTTCATGGCCCACCCATTAACAGAGGTGGGGGTGAGTTTCTGCTTCCGAGTTTCTACTTCTTTTTTTAGGGGAAATATTCTGCATTTTAGTACTTCCTAAAATATTTCATTTTCCTAGGAGAGGGGGAGTGGGTTTGAACTCCCAATAGTGTGTTGTGTGAAACCTAGAACTAAGGAGAAATTTCTTGACAGAACAATCAGTGGAACAATTTGCCTTCAGGAGTTGTGGGTGCTTCAACAAGAGGTGGAGGTGGAGGTGTTTAACAAGAGACTGCCCAATCATTTGTCTAAAATGTTATAGGGGTTCTTATTTATTTTTATTTAGTTTAGTTTGTCAAGCATGTATGGGGAAAAAGTGTAAGTATGAACATGACATATAACATAAGTATGAACAGGTATAAGTATATAATTGAGTACAAATAAATGGGAACAGTAGGACAGGGACAGAAGGCACACTGGTGTGCTTATGCACGCCCCCTCTTAGGAATGGAGTGAGGTCCACAGTAGACAGTTTAAGATTAAAGTTTTGGGGGTTTGAGGATTTTTGCTTGAGCAGGGGGTTGGACTAGAAGACCTCCAAGGTCCCTTCCAATGCTATTATTCTATTAAATATCTAAAATGAGAATAATGTTACCTGCTGTGGAGTCAGGATTGCAACTGCTTGAATGGCAGCAGTGCATAGGCAAGTGTTATATAGAGGTAGCCTTCTACCTATGACTACAATTGAGCCCAAACTTTCTGTTGTTAAGTGAGACATTTGTAACATGTGTTTTGCTCCATATTATGACCTTTCTTGCCACAGTTAAGTGAATCATCACAGTTTGTTAAATTAGTGAAAGTTGTTAAGTGAATCTGGCCTCCCCATTGAATTTGCTTGTCAGGTCACAAAAGGTAATCACATGACCCCAGGATATTGCGTTATAAATATGGACCAGTTGCCAAGCATCTGAATTTAGATCACATGACCATGGGGATGCTGCAACTAATATATGTGTGAAAAATGGACATAAGTAACTTTTTTCAGTGTCGTAACTTTGAACATCACTAAATGCAGAGTTATACCCAAAAGTACAGTATTTGTCAATGGCCACTGTCAGTAGAATTATTCTTGACTGTATCTTTTGAGTGATCATTTAGGCCAGATGAAGAAAAGGGTGGGTTGCTTGTTTGTCACAAGTATAAACATCCATGCCTTTAAGTTGAATAGATATGTGGAGTAATTTCAAAACAGCATCAGCAGCACTGAGAATCTTAAGCTAAGCAGGGTCTTTTGAATGGGGGACCTCCAGTGGATATCAGTTTGTAGGCTAGAATGAGAAGCCTAACCACATCCTGGCAGAATGCAGAGCACTCTGGGCATGTCTATAAAATCTCTTAGTGCTGAGCTAACCTTGCCAGAAACACCTTCCCTATGAAATATCACCAATGCAGACTGACTATATCATTGCACATCATGGGAATAGCTGTAGGAACAATACACTAGTTCCCAAACGTGAAAATTGAGTTCGTCAAGAAAACTTTATTCAATGGCTTTTGCTACGGCGTGTTCACACACTAGGCCAGGGGTAGAGAAACTTGGTTCTTTTATCACTTATAGACTTTAACTCCCAGAATTCCTGAGTGAGCCATAAAAGGCTCCCCATCCCTGGCCTACTGGTTTTTCAGTTTGGGGGAAATCAATTTTTTTAGTTGAGTGGGACTGTTTAATATACAAATGTAGGATGTCCTACATTTCTGGGAATTGAACTCCATAAGTGATAAAAGAGCCAAGTTTTCCTACCTCTGCACTAGGCTAAGCTGTTATTTAATTACAATTCACTGAAAAATTAACTTGTTTCAGTCACACATGCTTATCATAAACTCCTGTTTAATGGCTAATTCCATCTAGCCTCAAACAAATAAAGCATATTTGGATTGAGCATGTTGTTTGAATGCTGCTGATCTAAACTACTCCTAAAGGAACAAGCAGGGAGTTTATACTGGCTCATAGGGAGGCTACATACATTATACTGAGAAACAGAGGATGAGGTTGTTCACACTGCTATCCTTAACACCCCAATAAATGCTGCCAAAAGGAAAAAAAGCCATTAACAACATGGTAGTCAAAGTATACTACATCCTTACCCATATCATTTATTTCAAGTTTTCTTCTAACAGTTATTTGAAAGCACATGATATATTAAGCCATACAATAAATTTGCCGAGTTGTCTGAATTCATTCAGCATACTAGGTTAAGATGTGATTGGCAAATGTATGGTCCAGGATGTTTCTTATAACATGCAAGAAAAACTAACTTTGGCTTAACGCTTCATGTTGATTATGGACAAAACTTTTGAAAGAATCAGCATGCCTGCAAGAACTCTTGAGCCATATACTTATAAATTAAATTTTAGTCCATTAGGTTATATAAAAACAGCCCAAGAAGTTACATTTCAGTGTGTGCTATACAAATCCTGAAAATGGGCTTAGCTGAAATTGCTTCAGTTAACTGTGGGTAAGAATCTTACCTAATAAAATTACCATTTTAAAAAACTTTGGTTTTACCTTACCAGCTAAACCTGACTTAATAAAGTATAATTGCTGTTCAGATAACAGGCTGTGCCCAGATATATTTGTTGTGGCTTAATTGGATGGCCTGTTCATACATGCTAAAACAATTGTTGGCTTCCTAACATGATTCCCTACAAAGTCATACTGTGATATGTGAATCTAGCCAATGTGGTAAGCTTATGATTCATTATGTATTGCAGCCCCAGGCAACAGTATATATTAAACCACAAGTGCATTATACAAACTCAGCAAAAAGTAAATATGGTTTAAATAGAGAAAATACAGCACCAATCAAAATTAATGTGTCTTAAAGCTGGTGGTAGAACTGTTGACTATACTTAAGCAGTTGATTTTAGGTAGGAGTTTTGTGACTTCTACCTCTAATTTGAATAACTGCCTGTGTAACATACTATGAAAATTTCCCCAGGTGTTGTAATAGGGTTTCTTTAATTCCAATATAAATTACTAGCTTTTTAAAAATCAGACTGTAAGAGCTGTAAGAAATCAGGGAGATCATTAAGTCCAACCCCCTATCCAGTGCAAAAAAACCCTATTATCTCAGGGGTGTCAAACTCACATCGGCATGGTGTTGTCATGAGACATATCACAACTTTCCCCCCTTTGCTAAACTGGACATGGACGTGGCCAGCACATGATGCACCTGGCCTGTAGGCCCCGAGTTTGACAGCCCTGTACTACACGGTCTCTGAAGGGTGGCCATTCAGCCTGTTGAAACTTCCCAGCAAAGAAGAGTATATCACCTTCCAAGGCAATCTGTTCTATTGTTGAACAGTTCTCATTAGCTTTTATTTTTCACGATGTCTGACCAAAATTTACGTGTTCATAACGTGAAGGGGTTTTTTGTTGTATTTTCTGAGAGTCTAAGAGTGCAGAGAAGAGCAACGAAGATAAGTAGGGGACTGGAGGCTAAAACATATGATGAACATGAACTATGTCTAGTCTAATGAAGAGAAGGACTGGGGTGTGTGTGTGTGTGTGACATGATAGCAATCTTCCAGTATCTAAGGGGCTGCCAAAGAAGAGGAAATCAACCTATTCTGTAAAGCACCTGAAGGCAGGACAAGAAACAATGGATGGAAACTTATCAAGGAGAGATCCAACCTAGAAACAAAAGGTAATTTCCTGAAAGTGACAACAATCATTGGACGGCTTGCCTTCAGATGTTGCGGATGCTCCATTATTGGAGGGTTGTTGTTGTTTTTTTAAAAAAAGCTTGGACAGCTATTTGTCTAAAATGGCATAAGGTCTTTTGAGTGAGCAGGGAGCTGGACTAGAAGACCTCCTAGGTCCCTTTTAACTCTGTTATTCTGGGAGAATCTGATAACTGCTTGGTCTTCCATGAAGTCTGCATGTAGTCTTATCTTTGCCAGGCTAAAGTTTACCAGTCTTTGCTTCCTTCTCTTATCATCTTGGTATCAATCCTCTGGATTGTCAATGCCATTCCTAAATGGTGTTAACCAGAACTGGATATAATCATTTAGGTGAGATCTGACCAATGCAAGGTGGAGAAGAATTATAATTTTTCTTAATTATCACACTATTCTTCTGATTATGCAGCAGTTGGAAGACCCCTGCTTATTTTGCAGCTGGACCATTGTTCACCAACAAATATATTGTCAAGTACAGAAACTACAATAAAGTTAAATGGTACACCATTTAACACTATCCAACTTGACATGGAACCAATGACACACTTGTTGAATATGACTGACTATTAACATAAGCCAGCTCACATGCTGTCAACTTTACCAGAGATTTCATGGGCCAATTAGTCAAATACTTTGCTAAATTCAAGCTAAACTACAGAATTCCTGGGGTCACTTATTAAAAAAGGAAATTGTTCTGGTTTGGCTTAACTTATTCTTGACAAGTCCATGCTGGCTCCTGCTAGAAACGCTCAAAAACCAACTGCTGAATGTTACACAATTATGATCAGTAACGATGCCCGTCTAACTAGTCTGAATTTACCCAGATCCTTCTTTATTCTTTTTGAAGTCAGGAACACTTACCTTCCTCCAATCTTCTGGGGCTAAACCCATTCATAAATTCTCAAAGGTCAGAGGAGAGTTCTGAAATAACATCCATAAATCCATCAAGATTTGCTTGCAATAGGACTTCCGGTTTGAGCTTCTTCGGTGACAGACCAAAACCTCGTTTCTGCGAGGCTTCGATCTGTGCTTGCCGCTGGAGCACCCCAAGCCGGCTGGTTTCGGGGCTAAGCCACCCCGTAGAAGTGGTGAAGAAGGGGGAGACTGCCTGCAGGGTTGAGGAGAGCCGCATCTCTCCTCCCCAGCTGGCCATTACTCCCTTTCCCGAAGGCAGTTGTAGCGGTGGTCAGAAATGGCCACCACAAAGAAGAACTCGACCAGAAAAGAATGTGCAGGAGGAAGATAAGATAAAGTTTTGGCTGACTGGGTCAAACAGCAAAAGCAACAACGTTAGGAACCCTGGAATTTAAATTAAGTAACATTGTTCCCAAAGAAGATTTTGAAGCTGCGAAGGAGAGAGAGAGAAGGGAAAGGATTAGGTTTTTTTTTCTTCCCTTCCTTATATTGACAGCTAAGAGACTTAAGCAAGAAATTGAAAAAAATCCACTTTGACATTAATAGGCATCTAAGCTGAAAATAAAAGTCAAAGGGATAATGAAGATTTCTGGATATTTAAAAGTTTTTAAAAGCAGGAAAGGAGAAAAAAAAAGAATAAAAGAGCAGGATCTGAAAAAATGGAGGAGACTGGCTGGAACTAAGGAATGAACTGTAACTAAAAGGAACTTACAGTGAAATTTCAACAAGATTCCTCAAAGATACATCTTAATTGAAACTTGGTAACAAAATAATAGAACCCCAGGATGAGAAAGTGGAAAAAAGAAGCAGAAAGAAACAGCCTTGGATTATTTGGATTACTTGGTGATTTTTGGTTTTTGCATCTGGATGACTAAAATTAATCGGGTGGTTGTTTAAAAGTCTTTAAAATGGTATCACTCTTAGAAGAACTGAAAATGGAACTTTAAAAATGGAAAGAAGATGCACAAGAAGGGAGAGGTTCTTTTGGCTTCGTATTGCAATTCTTAGAAATGGAGATCTGGAACTATGAGAAACAACAAGAAACGCTTGCAGAACAAGAAGATTGGGACAAAGAAGAAGCCATCTTTAATGATCAAATAATTTTAAGTGGGGGAAAAAGAAAAGGGGGGAAAGAGAGTGAAAGGTTTAAGACTAGAAAAAACAACCCAAAAGAAGAAGAATAATTTGAAAGGTAAGTATAATATTAGAAAGCAACAGAAGAGGGGATTACAGATGAGAGAGAGTGGAGAGAGTAGTAGAGAAACAAGGGGGTAAAGTAGTAGAGAGACGAGTAGAGAGTAGAGAGACGAGGGGGTAAAAGTAGAGAGACGAGGGGGTAAAAAGGGAAGGGAGAAGAAGAGGGGGAAGAAGGCAAGGAAAAGAAGTTGTAAAAGACAAACAAGAAATGGAGAAACAGGGAAAAGATATAAGGATTGTAACCATAAGCTTGTTTAGAGATAATGGGTGAAAATTTAATTGCAAAAGGTATTCTGCAAAGGTACATAAGATAGCATTGTTACATTATAAACAGAAATAATTTTAGAAAATATGATTAAAATGATGGATAAAATATTTACTGTAATGTAGTTGAATGTTTGGTAATAAATAAATGAATTAAAATGATTGAGAGAATTAAATGGGAACATTTTTAATTATTAGTAATGATTTATAAAAATATAAGTGAGAAATATGGAAAAAAAGAATTAACTATGGAAAGTTTATAAGTGTTCCCAAGGAAGTATGATATTTAATTGAAAAGAAATGTTAAAGATGTTAAGATTTTAATGAATATTAATGATAGAATTGAATTGGAATGGAATGTGTGCTTTATTTACATATATATATAATTTTTTCTTTTTAAGAATATAGTGTGTATTTTAAGAATGTACCAAGCAGAATTCGATTGGAAGTTATGTATTATGTTTAATACTATAATCTTAAAGGTATACCTTGAAGCTTAAATAAGAGTTTGAATGGATAAAATTAAAAGATATAAAGGTGTCATACTCCAATTGGTAACTACAGGGAAAAATTGGTTTAATAAGAAAAGATTATGTGAAATTGTAACAGGACAGACAAAAGTATAAATATAATGATTTGATTGATATAATTAAAATAAAGTTGAGAAAATTAAAAGAGGGGGAAAACTATGTAGAAAATATAAAACAGTAATAAGATATGGAATAGAATATAAAAATGAGCATGAAATTGAGTTTGGTGTCTGTATGAAGAAGTGATAACCTGGGACCATGCTATTTTCAAAAAAGATGTTTTATTGTATTTTGTTTTTGTGAAAACCCAAATAAAACTTTCAAAAAAAAAAAAAAAGATTTGCTTGTAATTGAGCTGCTCCTGAGAGTTAAACTCATTCATGGTAGCTGGTAATCACTATTGACTAACTTGGGTTGCTACTTTCCTATCTTAATTGCTCTGCTTAGGGTTTATTTGAAGTTTTCCCTGGGGAAGACAGAAGCAAAATAGCAATTGAGGAGCCCTTCCCTCTATCATGCTACTGTCCTACAATCTTTTGCAGGATTTAAACTATTTTCTTACTTTCAACAGACTACTTATCTCTGTGTCAATTCATGTAAAGCCAAAGTTGATAAAGATATTATCATAATTCCATTTCTCTTTGAGCTTAATTTCTCAAAATTTATAAGAATCAGCAAATCTGCAATTTGTTTTTCCTGTTTTGCCCACATTCTCTATATTCTACATTTATACCAGTTTATAGTTTATACCAGTTTATAGTAAAATATTCATGTTATATTAAAACATTAGACTTATTTTTTTAAAAAAAATATGCATGAATATACTAAGTATAATAAAAAATATAAGAATAATATAATTAAGATGAGTGTTGACATGAATTATTTTCCATTGTGAACACCTGGCTGCAGCTATATAACAGCCCTCTCCCCCTTCTGCCTTCTGGTGACAAAGCAAATGGAAGAGAAAGATAGTATCTAGACAGGAATGGATGGCTAACTCTTCTTAAGTTTCATTAATTTTTCCTTGTTAAGTCCTTATAGCAATGGTTCTCAACCTTTTCTTCACCACAGACCCTCTTTAAATACCTTTCGTGGCTATAGACTCAAGATTTATATTTTTTCAAGCCTTCGCAAGACACCCTATGAACTATGACACCTGGGGTCCGCGGACCACAGGTTGAGAACTTCTTTTGTCCTGCAGTACGCTTTCAAATTTTCGAGAATCCTAATATTCTTCAGTCAATTTAAAATAAACTGCTACAGGCAGTCCTTGACTTACAATTATTCACTTAATGACCAAAGTTACAAAAGCATTGGAAAAAGTGAGTCGCAATTGTTGGAAGAAATATCCTTCTGGGTTCAGTTCCAAGTGGGGAAAAAGACACTGGAAACATGGTGACTGCTTGGGGAGATGGTTTAATGGTGAGCAGGACCACATGCCTGGGAGTTCCTGGGTGAAAAGGGAAGAGATGCTGAGAGTCCCTGGGTTTCATGCCCTCTGTTGGGATTTGAATTTGAGCTTGTGTTCTGATTGGTTGTCAGACACCCATGGGGCCATGCACGGGCAACTTGTAGGCTGTCGTGAGTATTGGGCTTGCTTGAACCTTGCTGGATGATGATGTAATGAAAGGGCTTTGGGCAATTCCTATTATGGCTGTGCTTGAAGGAGGTAGATCTTTGTTATGTAGAATAGACTGCCCAAGATCTTAATGGCCCATTGACAAAGATGGGAGTGGAGCTGAGTTTCTGCCTCTCTCAAATTTCTACTTCTCTTTTCGGGGAAATATTCTGCCTTTTTAGTATATCCTAAAATATTTCATTTTTCAAGAAGAGGGGTGGGTTTTAACTTCCAACACAACCTTGCACTTACGACATTTACAGCATCTCCAGTCACATGATCAAAATTCAGGTACTTGGCAACTGGCATGTATTTATGACAGTTGCAGTACCTTGGGGTCATATGATCACCATCTGCAACTTTCTCAGCCAGCTTCCAACAAGCAAACAACAAAAATCATAATAGGATACTAAATAAAACAGCATAAATCAAGAGATACAACAAGTTAGACTCATAAGAATATAAGGAAATAGGTAATAGGACAGATGAGAAGTATAATGAGCACCTATGAGGTGGTTTGACATCCCAAGATATAGACTGTTGTGGGAATTGTTTAACTCATTGGAGGGGGGGGGGTATCTTTGTGTCTGGTTGTTTTAGCATGCAATGCCCAGTAGTGACATCCTAAGGCAAGGAATTGAAACAGTTTATGTCCAGGATGTGAGGGGTATGTAGATACTGCAAGTTGTGAAAAACTGGTTTTTTTTAGTGCCATAATTTCAAATGGTTATCAAATAAATGGTTGCAATTTGAGGACTACCTACACCTTGAAAAGGGCCTCCAGGAGAGATAAAGAAAGGAGACCAGGGAATAAAATAATTAGCAGATGACACATGGCTACGTACAGATAGTCCTCAATTTACAACAGTTCATTTAGTGACAGTTCAAAGTTACAATGGTAGTGAAAGTGATTTATGACAGTTTTTAACACTTATGATTGTTGCAGCATCCCCATGGTCACCTGAAATTCAGCCTCTTGGCAACTCATATTTATGATGGTGGCAAGATCTCACGGTCATGCGATCCCATTTTGCGACCTTCTGACAAGCAGAGTCAATGCGGAAGCCAGATTCCCTTAACCACCTAACTTAACTGCAGTGATTCACTTAACAGCTGTGGCAAGAAAGGTGGTAAAATGGGGCAAAACTCCCTTAACAACTGCCTTAACAGAAATTTTGGGCTCAATTGTGGTCGTAAGTTGAGGACCACCTCTACCGCTCTCCTCATAAGGGACCCCATAAGGAAGGAACCCCCGAGACAAGCAAAGGATCCGTTTTGGCAGTGGTTTGCTTTCCAAGCTTGTTTCAGTTTTCATTTCTGAACGTTTCGTTACCACACCAGGTAACCTCATCAGTAGGATTTTCTTGTCTTATTCCTCTTTAGCTTATGTACGTTTCAAAAAAAGGACCCTTTTGCACGGAACCCACAAGGCGGGAACTTGAATACGGACCCGGACCAGGGTCGTTTTCGACCCTTATTCTCTGGAGGATGATTTCCCTCAGATTTCTTAATCATAGAAGAATCCCACGAGCAAAATGCCCTTTCCACAGCCGCCCGACTGCCTCAGGCGCGGGCGGGCCTGCCGAAATAGCAGTTTCTGTTCCCTCGCCCCGCCCCCCCCCCCTCAACTCTCCGCGCCTCGCTCGAAAAGGGCGGGAAAAGTGCGCTCGCCTCGAACCCCGCCCCTTTTAACGGCCGGCGCCCTCAGCAAGTCGGGTGGGCGTAGCCAACGGGGCGCGCCCACTCCTCGCGTCAGCGCGGCGGCGACGACGACATCGGGCGACCCTGCAGGATGGTGGCTGCGGCCGCGGCGGCGGCGGTGGTGCCGGCGGCGGAGGCTGAGCCAGGCGGCGGGTAGAAAATGGCGGATTTCGAGGAGCTCAGGGTGAGCGCGAGCGGCCCGTCCCAGTGGAGAATCCTTTCTCCCGTGAGCCCCGGTGAAAGGGAGGGGGGGGGGCTGTCCTCTTTCTTTCTTCCTCCGGCCTCCCCGAGGCTGATGGGAATTGTAGTCCGGCGCCTGGGAGTCGCGCTCAGGGTCGGGACCAAGCTCCTTTCCCAGTGGTTTTTTTTTTAAAAAAAATAACCCCCACCCTCCCCGTCCTGCGTTTCCTTCTGCTCGCCCTCGGACTACAAGACCCATCCTCCTGTCCCTGCCGGACTCGTCTCGGCGGGCGGCTTCTGAGAGCTCCCAGCGGACCCTCTCGGCGCTTCGGAGAGCGGGTGAAAACAAAGGGAGGGCTTCAAACCACGTTCGAGGGGGGAGGAAACCCGTGTTTTTTGTTTTAAATCACCTCAGGAGGGGAGCCTGGATTGAACTTGGCTGCCTCATCTGACTCCCCCCCTCTTATTTCTTAAGTCACCCCCTGAACCCCCCCTTTTGTCCTAAGGGACCCCTGATCAATCCCTCTAATTTCCCAAGTCACCTCGACGAAACCTCTCTACTTCCCAAGTCTCCCCTATCAGCCCCCCCCTATTTCTTAAATCTCTCCTAGCAATCCCTCCTATTTCCCAAGTGATTCTTAGCACACACACCCCATATTTCTTTTACTCACCCTAACTCCCTTATTTCTTAGGTCACCCTGTCAGCCCCCCTTATTTCTTAAGTCTCCCCATAACCCCCCCTTGTTTCTTAAGCCATCCCGATTAGCCCCCTTATACTTAAGTCATCCCTATCAGGTCCCCCCCTTATTTCCTAAGTCTCCCCTAACATCCCCCCTTTATTTCTGAAATCACCCCTATGTCCCCCTTATTTCTTAGGTCATCCCTATCAGTTCCCCGCCTTATTTCCTTCTCCCCACTAACCCCCTCTATTTCTTAAGCACTGCTATCAGCCCTATTTTCTAAATCACCCCAATCCCCTTATTTTTAAGACCCCTCTTGGCCCCCCTTATTTTCTAAGGCACTCCACCCCCTCCCTGATTTTTTAATTCACTCCTGTCAGGCCCCCCCTTTCCTAAGTCAGCTCCATCAACCTCCTCCCTATTTATTAAGTCATCCCTCTCTCACAGTACCTCCTTTTGTGTTTCTTAAGACATCTCCTTTCCCACCCCAGCAATCCATTCAGTTTGGCTTCACCTGTGGCCCAGAACGATGAGCTTTTGTTGTCCCTTCATAGCCAGCAGCTCCCAAGTTACTCAGTCCAGGTTTCTCCCTTGCCTCTTTCCCAGCCTCTCTTTCTACTGGTGTTTTGTTCTATGCCAGGCTCTTTTGGCGAGAAAAACAGCTTCGTTTCTCACTTTCATAAAAAGGGATTTTTTTGGAGACTATATTAATTTTTCCCCTGTGCTTAGTATTCACCTAACCCCTTTCTTGGATCCTAATTTTGTTCTTCCTTTGTTGTGTCCTTCTTCTCCCCTCATTTTCAGAACTGTCCTTTTTTTAAAAAAAGCTTCTGTTTTACCCTGCTGGATTTCATTCCCTCCATTGAACCACAGAAAGTACTAGACTTTCTCTGAGTGTCAGGATCCAGTATAATATTCTACATAGTTGAGAGGCAGTCCCATCTATTATCTGAGACAGGTTTTAAAAAATAGGCATGATTGGGCTTTTAATCTCTGGGTTTGTTTACTCTTGGAGTCCTGATGTGAAGATACTTTTCCTGAAGAAGTCTGAAAGCCTTTATGGGTAACCTGCTTTAAATTCATTGTTAGATACAGATTACTGAGCTGAAGATAATACTGATGGGTTATGGCACTTCAGTCTAATAATGCTTTGTAGATTTAACTATAGGTAATTCTCATTTAATGACAGTCACTTAGCAACTGTTTGAAGTGATGATGGGCCCCTCTCCCAAAAGGTACTTAGGACCCAGTTCTAGGTTTCTGAAGGTGGCAACCCTCCTGGTAACAAGGCAAGCTTAGCAGCTGCCTTGCCAGAAGGCCAGTTTATATATATTTATTTTTCACACTTCTTAATCTGCAATCTTTTCAGACTTGCATTACTCTGCAGTCATGTGATACTGTTTATGGTGTTTTAGTCAGAAATTGGCCTTTTCAGTCTGTTTCCAGGAATAAACACCCATAGGAATGCATTGACTCGCTTATCAACTGCCATGTTTGCTTAACAACTGTTGCAAAAAAAGGTTGTAAATCAGGTTGGTCACAAAGAGTGTCTTGATTTACAACTGTCATGATTTATGACAGAAATTCTGGGTTCCATTTAGCTCATAAGTCAAGGACTACTTGTATACCACCATCTCTTGTATACCTTAACAAGGGTCTTCAAACTTGGCAAATTTAAGATCTGTGGACTTCAATTCCCAGAATTCCTGAGCTAACATGACTAGAGGAAGGAATTCTGGGAGTTGAAGTCCACAAGTCTTAAAGCTGTCAAGTTTGAAGACCCCCTGCCTTATGGTTTTAAACCCTTTGTTTTGTTTTATGTCCTGAAGCTGATTGAATAGGGGGAGGGATATGCAGGGTCTAACTTTTTTAGTTATGATTTTATTCTGAATTGTTAAAAATAATACTTTTTAGTATACAAAATATTTTTATCAATGGCCAAAGAGAGAAAAGAAAAGTACAAGTATGATTTGAAAGAGTCTTCTTGAATTGCTGTTTCCTTTCCCCCAGTATCTTCTATTTGATTTGATTTCAGTGTTTCAGGTGAAGCTCAAATTTTAATTTATGGCATAGTCTTTGGACGGTTTGTTGACCTAAGAACTGTTAAAAGGGGAAATTAAGATGTTATAATTTAACAATATCCTCCATATCTATTCAATAGTCTTAACTGAGAATTCTGTCTTGATTTTTTAAAAACATGTTTTACATATTTGGTTTCTCTCTCCTTTGTTGAAAATTTCTCCCTTGAAACATTAAATGGCAACCTGACATGTTTAGTATCGATTAACCAAATAATACTGTGTACCTAATTTATTTGACTATTGAAATGAAGAGACAGTTGTTTAAGTTTTGTAATGTAAAATACTTGAAATAGCAAAAGTATATTTCTACCCATTTCTTTTGTCATTTATCACAGTGCTATTATGGCCAGGCTGTGTTTTGGGGTGATTGCATGTGCACGGATAACAGCTGAGAACTACTCAGATTAAGGGAGATTTTTCCCAGGGTTGCGTTGCAGCTGTAGAAGGTGGCCATAGAGGTGCAATCCTGGGAAAACACACAGCTTCTTTAAGGAACTGCTGACAGGTGCTGTGCGTGAGAGGTCCTTGGTATTCTCTGAGCTTGGTTGCTTTCTTGCATACCTTTCATTACTCAAATTAAATAGCATGAATCCTAGCACTGATGGTAGGAGGAGCACCAATGATGTTACCTAGCTTGGGTAATGAAACTTATGCAAGAAAACATTCCAAGCTCAGAGAGTACCAAGGATCTCTCATTTCAACCCTGAGCTACAGATATCCTTTATTGGTGCTGCATGTATTTCTGCACACCTGAAAACACCAATTTCTCTTAAAATCAAAATAGTAGACCAAATAATATAAAGTCAAAGTGGAGATGAGGTTAGACTTTACAAGAAGATAGCAAAATATGTCCCCCAAATTCCAAGAGGAATAAAGTTCAGAAGTTGTATAAATATGTATTATTATACAGATAGTCCTCACAATGATTGAATTAGGGATAGGAATCTTCATCGCAAAGCACCACGGGTGTAAAGTGTGACATCATCTGACTGATATCTTGGGGGGGGAGCGGTACTAAAAAATTAAGAAAAAATATGATATGTGTCTCTGAAAACACATCAGAGAAGACTGGAGAAAGCTGGAGTATAGTCTAATAAAAAGCATTAGGCTCTTTCCCATGTTAATTAATGGGGAAACCCAAACTTAAAAATTGGGAAAAAGAGAATGATAAGAAAAGAAATCAGACGGAAGCAGGGACTTTGTACCTGTTGGTAGATGATGAAGATGTCTGTGTCAAGAGACAAATACCATCTACCACAGAATCCCCAACATTTCTGATTTTGTGCATCAGGGGAGGGAGGGAGGGAGAGAGAATGATAGGCAAGCGTGCTTGCAACTCCATTTATGCAGGTGGCAGGCACATGCACACGCCGCTCACACAAATGGAGTTGCATGCATGCACTCACCCCCTGCTTTTGCAGCCTGGTTCCAACTGAGTCAAGGCCTGTGGTAATGGGCTGCAACCCAGAGATTGTGGACCCCTGATCTACCAGATGTAACCCAATGGTAATATTAATAGTCATAATATTTGTTAACGTTGTTTGATTGCCAAGTGCTTGAATTTTGATCACATGCCCATAGAAATGCTGCAACGGTCATGTGAAAATTAGCCATGTTGTTTTTTTCACTGCCTTTATAACTTTGAACAGTTGCTAAATGAATTGTAAGTTGGGGACTGCCTGTATATGAAAGTTTTGATTGTCATTAGAATAATGAGACTAGATTGACAATTATGATATATGGGAGATTGCAACTGGGAATGTAAAAAAGGAATAAATGAGAATGTGTTGGCAAATGGAATGAATGAAAATAGATGCATGTGAAACAAGAAAAAAAAAAGGATGTGATAAATCTCAGCATATGGTGCCATGAAGTTCCTTTCCACATGAAGGAAAGTGTAGGTTTTATCATGAATTAAAGAGCAAGTGCATGCAACAGAAATCTGCTTTACATCTTTAGTTGTGGTAGAAATATGCTGGTAGAAATAGATATATTTGTGAGAGTTCTATGTTAAAAATGAAAAAACCAGAAATAACCTAAGGAAAAATATAACAAAAGAAAAGCAAGAAGCAAACAACTGGAGGAATAGAAAGTATGAATTCTATATTAAAACGTAATAGATGATAATCTCCCAACAAACAATGGAAAATATACATAAGAAAAAAATATGGGGGATGCTTTCAACAGCATGGAAAAATGATATCACCCAGTGCTACAAGAATGTGTGATGCAAATGGGGATAATGAAAAAGGATGATTGGTGGGCCTGCGATTGAAGAAAAATAGCATATAAGGAATGCTGGAAAAGTGAGAGAAATGAAAGAATATTGTAGAAAGGATGTTGCATGAAGAAAGAGAGTTTTGATTCTAATGCAAAGAAGCCCAACTTCCTCTCTTCCCATCTCCCCACAACCATTAAATGTAAAAATAATTTCAATTGCACAGAGCTGTCCAAATTGCCTGGTTAAACTGGAAGAACTGCAGGGAAACATAGGACCCAAGGCAGCAAATCAAGATAACTTGTTGAAATCGGTTAAGGCCTAAACATATTTTGCCATTCGTTAAGCCAGAGTTTGCCAGGATGAAAGGCCAGAAACAGAGAAATGATAGTAGATAAATAATATGGATAAGAACAGAAAAATAAGGAGGCTTGACCTTTGATTTTTGACATTTTTTGAAAACCAATTCAGATTGAAATAATTCCAGGGAGAGGAAAAAGAAATGCCATCTAGCTTATCTTTCCTTAATATCACCAATACTTATATTTTCTGCATCAAAAATAAATAGATGACTTGTGTGTTTGGTATATTTTCAGTTTCTTCTAAGAATTGCTTTTGGAAGTTCCGTCTTGACTGCCCACATACTGTCAAGCTGTTATCATTAGCACCTGAATTTAATCAAGCATTTAAAAATAATCATTTTGTACCTTGTAGCATAATACAGAATGGAATTACAATACTCTGAAGTGTCCCCAAATTCTTGAGAAGAGGTTTTGTAGTGTAGAGAGAGGTGGAGAATTGCTCCCTCCAATTTTATTTCTGGAAGTTTTTCTCTAGGTGGGGATTTCTATCATTTACAGCCCAACCCACCTCACAAGGTGATTGTTATGAGGAAAATAGGAGGAGGAAGTTGTGTTGGATATGTTTGAGTTATTTGTAAAATAATAAAGATGGGATACAAATACCGTATATACTCGAGTATAAGTCGACCCGAATGTAAGTCGAGGCACCCAATTTTACCACAAAAAACTGGGAAAACTTATTGACTCGAGTATAAGTCGAGGGTGGGAAATGCAGCAGCTACTGGTTAATTTCAAAAATAAAAATAGATACCAATAAAATTACATGAATTGAGGCATCAGTAGGTTAAATGTTTTTGAATATTTATTTCAAAGAAAAACAGTAAACTAGCTCTGTAAGTGGAAAAGAGAGCCAACAAAACCAATATGGTATCAACAATAACTTTAAAAGTACAAAAACCTTAGCTCAATCAGCAATCAAGCTAAAACACAAGAGTTAAAATCCTTCAAAACTGGATTCCTCCTCATCATCTGTATGTCCAAACAGAGTCACTCTCTCCCTTGCAAGAAAAAAGCATGTATATGTGCTGCATGTATATCCTGTTTTGGAGAGCCACCATCTCTTTCACAGCTCTCCCTCATGCCTCCATTACATGTGCACACATGCCACAGCTCAGTAGTAGGTCAACATACAGATGTCACACTAGGCTCCCTCCTCAAAAGGAACATCCAACCTTTCTTGAGAAGTACAAACTTCATCTGTTCAGGATTGTGGTGACAAAGGTGAAGGAGGATGGGGCTGAGAGAAGGGAAGGGAAGAAAAGATCATTGACAGGGAGAAAGACAGGGAGAAACACCTGGAAGTATGAGCCCTCGAGTTTCCTTAGGGAAGACCAGACAACAAGGGGAGAGGAGAGGAGGAGGAGGAAGAGGAGAGTTAAAAAAAAAAAGTGGGAAGCTAACTCACGCGTGCCATCAAAGCCAGGGGGAAGTGGGGCTTTCTCCGCCTGCTGCCGCCAGAGGAGTGCGGGGGGGGGAGTGCGGGGAAAGGGGGTTCGTGCCGAGGCTCCGCAAGCGATTACCAGATTTGCAGCTCCGTTTGTTGGTGAAGCTGGAAGTGCGCAACGCAGGAGCTCGCGGGGGCCCTGGGCGCCCATTAATGGGGAAGAAGAGGCCGCTTGGGGTCGCCAGGCTCAGGCAGCCTCCCCCACCGCCCCCCCTAGCAGCGAAGAGCTGCTCTGGTGGCTCCCGCCACGGCGCAGCCAGGCACTTTGTCTTGCTGCCCCCGGAGCAGCTCTTCGCTGCTAGGCTAGGGGGTGGGGGAGCCTGGCAGTTTCTTTGCGAAGCTGGAAGCGCGCAACACAGGAGCTCGAGGGGGCCCCGGGCGCCTGTTAATGGGGAAGAGGCCGCTTGGGGTCGCCTCCTCCAGACGAGCGCCCTGACGGGAGGCGATCACAGCCGCGATCAGAGACAGATCAAAGACAGAGACGAGGGGCGCCCCCGAAGAGCTCCGACTGCAGCGAAGGCGAGCGGCCACCACTTCCCCGGTGCGCGGCGGCGGGGCAACTCCTGGCGCAGACTGGCCCGAAGTCCGAGTGACTCACTGAGCCCTGCAAATGGCCGGCCAAAAAACGAGAGGAGGACGCCCGGGCGGCTGCCACCCCTGGATCCTAACTGGAAAGACCCCACCGCCACCGCCGCCGCCTCCCGCTCAGGCAGGGTCCCCATTCCCCTGGCCGGCCAGGGGCACAGCCGCTTCCCACTCCCGAACAGCCCAGGCGCCGCTAGTCAGCCTCGCTCAGTGCCCGGGGCAGCATTGCAGGCGCAGCCTTTTGCAGAGCTGCACCGGGCCGTGCCTCACCTCACGTCCTCACCTCCTTCTCTCGCTCTTCTCGACTTGGCGGCGAGCGGCTCCTTTACCCGCCTGTTGTATGGGAGCTACCGCGCTCGCCTCCGGAGCAGCCATCCACAGTTTCAGCCGGGGAGGGAGGGGGGCACAAAGCAGCCCAAACGCGTAGCAGTGGAAGGAAGGCGCGCTGGTGTGAGGAAGAGAGAGAGAGAAAGACACACACACACACACACAGAGACAGACAGACAGACACACACACACACATACTTCACCACTTTGCACCTTGCAAATGCAAAATCCTGGGGATTTTGCATTTGCAAGGTGCAAAGCGGCGGGGGCGGATCCCGCGTGCTGGAAAGGGCTTGACTGTATTACGGGGAGAGAGAGAGAGAGAGGGAAGCTGAGTGGAGCCGAAGCAACCTCGGCTCGCGTTGTTTTCTCAGCCTCGCTTTTGCCTTCTCCCTACATCTTCCCTCTGTTAAAATCCCCCCCCCACACACAGAGGGGAATCTGACTCAAGTATAAGCCGAGGGCGGTTTTTTCAGCACAAAAAATGGGCTGAAAAACTCGGCTTATACTCGAGTATATACGGTAAGTAAAAATGCAAAAATAAAATAATAACACCCATCTTTCACAAGTAACTCTGAGTAGCTTACAGGATTAAAAACAACTCCCCCCCCCCCCCCCCCCCAGATATGATTCCCTGCTCCCTGGGCACTCAAACAATGAACAATTAATCACCTATGGTAACAGAGCTTATCTCCACCCTGATTGGGGAGCAGCCAGGTCTTCAGTGCCTTAAGGAAGGCTCACAGGATTGGGGGCTTCTGAATCTCCAGGGAGGGGGCTATGCTATTCCACAGAGCAGGTGCTGCTACCAAGAGGACACGACTCTCAAGATGACATTGTTTAATGGAAAGGACCTGGAGCACTTTACGAGGTTTGCAGTAGTGGCAAATATCTGTAGCTCAGGTGTGGGATGAGGGTGAAGGTTTGTTTTCCAAGCTTGTGGGTTGGTTTCCAAATATTTAGTTACCAGGCTAGACATCTTTGGCGTTTAGGGGATGTCAGTGTTTATAAGAGCTTCAGGTGTGGGTGTGTCAAGGGAGGTCTCTTTACCAGGTCTCTGGAGACTCTTAAGGCCAATTCTTGGGAAGCGTTTAAGGACAGATTCTTATGAATCTCCAAGAAAAGGAGATTTCTGACTTCTGGGGTAACTTTGCAAAGCCCTATCATTCATTTGTTTTTACTATTGGAACATTGTTTATAGGAAGAAAATTCTAGACCTGGGATGGGACTCCTATAGCCCTCCAGGTGTTGGCAAATTACAAGCTTTGGTAGCACAAATTAGCAGGCTCGGTGATAAGGAATGCCAGAAGTTGTATTTTGGTAATGCCTTGAGGAATAGAAGATAACTTTTGAAAATGGAGGTGGGACCATAAAAGCCTAATGTGATAGCCAATGTGGTTGGATTTTGTGGTTGGAAACTGACTTGCTGTTTCTCAACTCTCTGTAAAGCTAATGCTATATTTTCAGAAGGTCTGCAGTCCTTAATTAGGACCATTTGAATTTACAACCTCACTGAAATAAGTGACTTACAACTGGTCCTCGCACTTAAGACCGTTACAGCATCCTTGTGGTCACATGATTGTGATTCAGGTTCTTGGCAACTGGTGGTGGTTGCCATGTCTCAGGATCATGTGATCACTATTTGTGACCTTTATCAGCCAGCTTCCAGCAAGCAAATCCAAAGGGGGAAACTGGATTTGTTTAACAACAGTGTCAAAAAAAGTTTGTAAAATCAAGCGTTATGTGCATGACTCATTTGGCAAAAGGTATTCTGGTTCCAACTGTGGTAGTAACTCAAGGACTATGTGTATTCAGTGGAAGGCCGAACTGTGAAAGATAGGCAAATACTCAGAAGAGTAGGTACATTTAGCCATGAGAAAATTTAAGGAGATAATCTTGTGCTCTGTTTTATTTATGTATTTATCAAATAGAATTCCACCTCAAGCCACTAGTTTAGTGTTCCAAAGAATGAATGCAGATTAACTGATACATTTAAGCACATTATATAGCTTTCTTCAAATTGTGCTATAATCACAAATATCCTGCATGGAACAAGATGATGGGTATGAGACACCCTGTAGCTATAAAAATCTGAAAAACTGTGAAAAACAGTATAGTGTTTTGGGCTTTTAACTCTGTGCTATAAATGTGTCACTTCATTAGAATTTACATTTTACTTTAGTGCTGCTATTGTGGAAGTTAATGTTGCTTGTTCTATGAAAAATTATATTTGTTGAGAGGAATGGGTGGAGTGTATATGTGAGGCGCAGCTTGAGTAGGGCTTTTAATCCCATTTGCAATACCATCACTATTTCAGTGACTGAATTGGTTAAAAAAACACCCCTAAATTGTGACGGTTTTGTTGCCCATATATGGTATGACACAATATTATGATGTAAATAAAACTTGATCAAATTTATTGTAACTTTTTAACCTAGGGCTGTCAATCCATCCTGCCACTGCCCATCATTTCACCTATTCTTGATCTGTTGTTACTCCTAGAATATGGTATCAAGTTTTCGGGTGTCTGAACTGCAAGTGTTGCTGGGTTTTGCTGGACGTAATAAAAGTGGGCGCAAACATGACCTCCTAATGAGGGCTCTGCACTTGCTGAAGAGCGGCTGTAGCCCAGCAGTTCAGATCAAGATCCGGGAACTCTACCGGCGCCGCTATCCCAGGACAATTGAAGGCCTTTCTGACTTGACTGCTCTAAAATCTTCAGTTTTCAACCTGGATGGTAGCTCTTCTCCGGTGGAACCTGACTTAGCTGTGCCCAGATTGCATCCCGCACCTTCAACCTCGGTCGCTCCCCAATCACCTTCCTCTCCTCTTGGTTCAGTGTTACTTCAGGACACCAAGCCTTGTTTTGAGATGCAGCAGCCGTCCCCGTCGGTTCCTCCAGTGCATCCTGATGTTCAGTTGAAGAATCTCCCTTTTTATGATGTGCTTGACATTCTCATAAAACCTACCAGCTTAGGTAAGTGTGCTAAAATAACACGCGTTCGATACAAAGCTTAGTCAGGGCAAAAAATAATGAGGTGATGTGCCAAACTGGTTTGCCCTGATTATCATTTCCAATCCAGACAGAGAATAACTTAGAATTTCTTGCTTGTTAATGTTCCATCTGATCAGCAATCCTATTTTATATATCCTTTAAAAAGAGCTGTACCTATAGTATGGTGTCCCAATAGCTATTTTATTTATTTACATACACACACACACACATATTATATATATACATACATACATACATACATACATACATACATACATACATTTTCTTAAGTTTTCGCAGGTACTTACATGTATGGCATTCAGCTTTGTTCGGGTATTTTCCCACGTCATTGTAGTTGTTCTTTTAAAGTTGTAGCAAAGTTTCAGCAGAATCTCATCTCATACAGAAGCCTGATGATGGCAGATGAGATTCTGCTGAAACGTTGCTACAACTTTAAAAGCACAACTACTATGACGTGGGAAAATACCCGAACTAAGCTGAATGCCATAGATAGATAGATAGATAGATAGATAGATAGATAGATAGATAGATAGATAGATAGATAGATGTAGATGTAGATGTAGATGTAGATGTAGATGTAGATATTATTTATATATTTGTTAAGTTTTCGTGGTTACTTACATGTATGGTATTCAGCTTTGTTCGGGTATTTTCCCACGTCATTATAGTTGTGCTTTTAAAGTTGTAGCAACGTTTTGGCAGAATCTCATCTGCCATCATCAGGTTTCTGTATTGTGTTTGTCTGTATAAAGCTGTACAAAGCTGAATACCATACATGTAAGTACCCGCGAAAACTTAAGAAAACACACACACACAAACACACACACACACATATTCTCTCTCTCTCTCTCTCTCTCTCTCTCTATATATATATATATATATATATATATATATGTATATATATATATATATATATGTATGTATGTATATATATATATATATATATATATATATATAATTTGTTTTCTTAAGTTTTCACAGGTACTTGTATGGCATTCAGCTTTGTTCTGGTATTTTCCCACGTCATTACAGTTGTGCTTTTAAAGTTGTAGCGACGTTTCGGCAGAATCTCATCTGCCATCATCAGGCTTCTGTATACTGTTCATCTGTGAGTCAGACTTTCACAGCCGTTTCTGTTTTAAATTTGGTGCTAGCCTACTGCTGTGCCATAATGGTTTTTTCTTATCCTCATTGGCTGGGAGTCTTGGTCTGTGTTTATTGGTCTTGGAGTTTTTGCTGTGTTCTTCTTGATTGGTGTTACTAATATCTTCTGTCTGTTTTATAGCTTTTTTTTTTTTTGGTCTTGATTGGCTGGCAACATTGTGTTACCTGTATTGGAGGCTTTTAGTGCGGCTTGGCTTTGGGTAAACGGACATCAAACACCTGGCCACAAACAGACCTGATACCCCGATACCTCCAGCTCAAACACACCCCAACCAGGCACCCAGATGAAACCTAGCTTCCTAATAAAAGATTGCTGTCCGTTTACCCGAAGCCAAGCCGCACTAAAAGCCTCCAATACAAGTAACATAATGTTGCCAACCAATCAAGACAAAAAAAAAGCTACAAAACAGACAGAACATATTAGAAACACCAATCAAGCAGAACACAGCAAACTCCAAGACCAATAAACACAGACCAAGACTCCCAACCAATCAAGATGAAGAAAAAACCATTCTGGCACAGCAGTAGGCTAGCCCCAAATTTAAAACAGAAAAGGCTGTGAAAGCCTGACCCACAGACAAACACAATACACAAGCCTAATGATGGCAGATGAGATTCTGCCAAAACGTTGCAACAACTTTAAAAGCACAACTATAATGACATGGGAAAATACCCAAACAAAGCTGAATACCACACACACACACGCGCACGCGCACACACATACAAACACAAACACAAAAATACAGGTAATTCTTGAGTTACGACCACAATTGAGCCCAAAATTTTTGTTGCTAAGTGAAACATTTGTTAAGTGAGTTTGTCCCATTTTACGACTTCTTGGCAGGGAATTGTGAAGGGAATCGTATTTGTTAAATTAGTGATCCCAGCCTCAAGGACACTGAATAATACCGCTTATGGGGCAGCTCTTCAGATACTTTAAAAATTCCTATCAAATCTCTTCTTAGTTATCTCTTCTGAAGGCAAAGCATACTCCGATCTTTTAACTGTGTCTCATAGGGCTTGGTTTCCAAAATCTTTGGCACCTTGCTTAAATTTGTCACAATTCTCTTTGAACAGTATTGCACAGAACCAGAAAAAGCACTCCTGATAGATGGAATGCAGCAATTATTTTCTATTTAAAAAATGTGCTCTTGCCATTTGCCTTTTTAGTGAATATAATACAGATAGTCTTTGACTTACGACCACATCTGAGTCCAACATTTCTATCGCTAAGCAAAACATTTGTTATATGAATCGGAAGTCAGTGCCTTTTTCTTTCTTTTTCTCTCTCTACATTATATATATCTTCTTTTCCCTCCCCCTTTTCTTAGTTTTCCACTATTTTTTTTTCTTAGTATTTTATACTTTGATAAACTAATAAAAAATTGTTATGTGAATTTTGATCCATTCCATGACTTTTATTGCCACGAATCACTGCCATGAATCAATGTAGCTGTTAAATTAGTAACACAGTTGTTAAGTGAATCTGGCTTTCCCATTGATTTTGCTCCTAAGAAAGCAGCAAAAGGGGATCACCTGGGACATCGCAACTCTCATAAATCTGAGCCAGTTGCCAAGCAGGTGAATTTTGACCAGGTGGATGCTGTAACGGTTGTGTGAAAAATGGTCATATGTCGCTTTTTTCAGTGCCATTGTTACTTTGAATGGTCGCCGAATGAACTGTTGTAAGTAGAGGACTACCTTTACTGGCTTATGTTTAACTTATGATTGACAAGGATGCTCATATCTAAGCGTCTCCTCAATACTTTCATTTAGATAATTAATAAAAATCTTGGAACAGCACAGGGTCCCTGACAGAATTTTGTTGCTTTATATTTTAATATGTCTTTCCAAGATGAAATGCAGCCATTAACAATACACATTTCGGGCATTGTCATTTAGCCAAATGTTAAGTCCGTTTAGCGTTATCATCTATCCCATATTTTAATTAAAGTATATCATTAAGCAATCTGTCAGAGGCTTTGTTGAGGGCCAAATACAATATGTTTATAGCATTCCCCCGATCTACCAACCTTCATTTTTCTCCCAAGATTGAGAAAGTGCCACTTATTCTGTGAAAGAAGGAGATGAAGTTAATCTGGCAAAGATTGTTTGCTACAATTCCCATGCTGGTTTTTAATTATCGCCTGCCTGTCCATGTGCTCACAAACATGCAGATTGATATCAGGTTGCCTGTCTGTAGCTTCCTGGGACCTCCCCACTTTTTTGAATATGGAGACACCATTTGCTTTCCCTCCAGTCTTCCGGGACTTCATCAATCCTCCAAGAATTCTCAGAGATTAAAAAAGTGGGCTTTTGAAAATTAGATTTTCTTTTTCAATAGTGAGGTGCAAATAGTAACGGCACCACCAACAAAAAAGAGGTGGTGATTATACACGGCAGAAAGAAAACCAAAGGATTAAAATAAATTAAAAGAGACAAAGCAAATTAATCCAAACTTATTGTTAAAGCTTATTAAATCTGGATCACACACAGACATATTGCATTATCTTCTGATTTTGAGAACAAATAAACTTCTAAAAAACCAATTACAAATCAATGTTGATATCAGAAGAATTAAGTTTTTTAGAAGATTATACTTTCAGACCTGCAAGGGTCTGACAATGTTTGTTTACAAGAAAGTAGCATTAGCTCATCTGCTTGCGATTCCCATTTGGTTTACCCCATGAAACCAACACACACATGAGTAAACACATACAATTTTGAAGGACTGATGAGAACTTAGTAAGTGCCTCCAGAACCACAAGTCTGAGGCACGAGCTTCTTTCTCAGGGCATACCTATTTCAAAGTACCCTGCCCTTCACACAGAAAAGACAACTTTCCAGAGAGCTACCACAAACTTCCCTTGGGAACCCAGAGGTGCTGTATCAAGAGGCAACTAGACTTTCTGGTTTTTCACTTCTCATTCAAGAAGCTTCTTCAGCTCTGACTGGATGGTGGGGAATGGAAGGGTTTAGATTCCTTGCAGACAGCTGGCCGTTTGCATTTTTCAGAGAGTCCTTGAGGTCACTTGGAGGTTTTATCTGTGTCCTCAGGGCCACCTGAGTGGTGCAAATGGGTGTGGAACCTTCTTGGAACTGCTCAAAGGATTGTGTTGTAGACTGGAGTTAGATGATGTCATATCCCTCTCCTTCTGTTGAGAGAGGGCTGTTCAATTTTGACTTAAATGGCCTTTTTGACCCCTTTTTCAGAAGAAGCAGTCTTCTCTGTCCAAAATGTGGACTTTGCTGTCTTCAAGTGAGTGGCCTGTGTCTTTTAAATGGAGGTGGACTGCTGAATCTAGTTCTGATGAGTTTGTTCTCCTATGTTGTGCCATGCATTTGTGAAGTTGTTTTGAAAGTTGCCTCTCAAAAAAACACCTTTGGGACAACCATCTTCTGGATGACTGAGAATCTCCATAGACACCCTCTTGAGAACATTTCAATATCTCAACTTTCCAGAGATCACTCATCCCTGCTAGTCTCATGGATCTGAACCTGATAGTCTGTTGATTATCTTGAGGACAATAGAAGCCATTGGCCATCCTTTCAGAACTGCTGTTCACATGAGATGTTTCATCCTTCAACTATTCTTGTTTGAATATCTCCTATGATATACCTTACATATCTTCCAGATCATGGAAGGTATATACCTATACCTTCCATGATCTTCAGCCCCACAGCTATCTCAGAGCTAAGCTTTAGTGCCTACTGTAGCAACTTCCTTGTAGCCTAGCCCAAGTATGGACCTGACTTCCATTGCCATCCATTTTCAGAGCCAGTTGATAATAAGACTAGTGGTTCAGTGCAGAATGGACCAATTCGCCCAGGCCAACTCAATGTCAGACAATTCAACAAATATACAAATTGAATTAATTTAAGACAGAACCATGACCAGTAATAATAAAATAAATGTGATCAGAAATACAAGAATTACAATAATTTTGACAAAAACATCACGAATAATAAAATACCTGAATGAAATAATTAGTACAATCTTGAATTGTCTTGCACTGAGTTGCTCACAGTGACTTGGCCTAGACCCGGTTCAGTCATTTCTGGCAGTTTCTTCAATATTCCAGGATGTAACCCATTGAGGCTTGGTGATGTTAATTCATTTAATTAGCTCTCTTTTTGGGGCGTTTTTTTTTGGGAGGGCCTGTTTTTTGGGGGGGGAGGGGGGAATCTCATTCCCCAGTGGCCTATCCATGATCAGCTAGGTTTCAGTTTCACTTCTGAGAGAAGACAGACGCAAACCAGAAATTAAGTTTTTTGTTACCGCATTTTTTCCTCATAACAATCTCAGCCCTTCCTTGCTTTTCCTTATTTAGTGGGGTGTATTTTTTTGGGGGGGAGGGGGGGTTCACAAGCCTCAGCTCATTTCTGAGTTTTCTGACAGAGTTCCTACCACTATGTATTCTTTTGCTACGTTCTCATCTGCCCATCTCTTATATAAAGCTTTTTTTCTCTGCCCAGTACAATCATTAAAGAATTATGTCGGTCATTAAATGGAGCATCAGGTGTGCCAAGCTACTAGTTATAGCCTGTAGGCCTTGTTAAGCCTGGTCCCCCAACCAATGTTAAGGAAACACGCTAAACAGAATGTGCAGCGTTAGGCAGACAGATAAATGTGTGAGATAAGTTTGTATGTTAGTTAACACTCAGTAAAAACCAGATACGCTTGTGCTATCAAAAATATAGTTTATTCCATTTAAGAGTTATAGCATAGTCAAAAACAGTCCATTAGTCATGTATCATTTCAGTCAGTCCATTCGGGGATACTCAATTCGCAAAGTCTGTGTTGTGTATTCAATGTCAGTTCACTTATAATAAATCAGTCCGTATTATCTCTTCTCACCGTTGAGAAATCAACACTCCTTTCTCTCTCCCGTTCCAGTAGGAAAACACACAGTCATCAATCCATCCAGTAATTAGGGATCATTTAGCCAGAGAGCCAGCTGCCGTTGTCTTGCTCCTTTTATGGTACTTTTACAACCACACCCTTAATTACATTCTTGCAGTTAAAGTTACACACACTTTAACCAACAAACCATGGTAACTTATTTATTATTTTACCTAAACCAGTTAGGGTAAACAATGTTATCCCTAACAGGCCTCAACTTGCTTCCCATTCAGCCTCCCACTCTTTGCTCCTCAGGAGTTCCCCATGCCTCAGCCTGCTCCCAAGATGGCCACTCAGCCATGCAAAGGAGCCTAAAGAAGCTACCATCCAAGCCCACAAGCTGTAACTCCTTTCTGGATGCTGATAGCTTATTTAGGCTCCCTTGCATGGCCGAGGGGCCGGTTTGGGAATCCTGAAGGACAGAGGGAGGCCTTAAGGTCCTGTGATGGCTGGGTGGCAAATAGTGATAGCACTTAGACTTATATACTGCTTCCCAGTACTTTACAGCCCTCTCTAAGCAGTTTACAGAGTCAGCTTCTTGCCCCCAGCAATCTGGGTCCTCATTCTACCAACCCCGGAAGAATGGAAGGCTGAGTCAACCTTGAGCCTGGTGAGATTTGAACTGCCAAATTGCAGGCAGCCGAAGTAGCCTGCAGTACTGCATTCTAACCACACCATGGCTCAAAATACTTATTCTCCATCTGCCAGTTGCTTCTTTTGACCAAGTTTGGGCTTCCGTGCCTGGCTGAATAGTCAACTTGGGAGCAGGCTAAGACCTGAGGAACCTCGAAGAATGGGGAGTAGAGTAGTGGGTTCCTTGGGGATAGGGGAGGCCCGGAGGAGGCAAGCCTGGGCCTGTGTTAGTCCTCCAAGGCCCTTCCTCACTTTCAACACACCTGATGCTCCTCTTAATGGCCCACATAATTCTTTAATGATTGTACTGGAGAGAACAGGAATGGCAGGTCATTAGGTGAGAAGCCAAGGACTGTCACAACATGCAACTACAATGGACAAATGCCGTTATGGTTGTATCTTGTACAACCAGCTGTACAACTTTTTTCTTTCCTATGTTTTGGCTCCTATCTCTGATTTTCCTTCCCACCATATTATTCTTCCTTAGCTTTAGATCATCTCTCCCACATCTCTTCTTTCACTTAGTGTGCTCCCCGCCTTTGACCTGCTATCCACTGCTTGTTCACTTTTATTTATCTGATCCTGGCCAGCAAAACCTTCAGTCCCGAGTTATCAGGATATAAATGATCAGGGAAATTGAGGAAACACATTACACATTCTAGAAATTAATTTTGAAATTTGGCATAGTTCTGAATGTGCTGATTATATGGTTGGAAAGCAAGTGTATATAAGATATGTCATTCAAAGCCCTTATCCTACATACTTAAGTAGGTATATAGCATTCTGTATCTGGATGTGTTTTAAATATTTATTATCAATGTAGTTTCTTAGCCATCTGTAAGGAGAGAACATTTTTCTTGGTTAATACTGCCTGCAACTTATCACTCCTCTGTTATGATTACTTTAAAGTTGTGAACTTAACAATTTCCTGAAGAATGTAAATACAACGGTTTTGGGAAAGGATAGAAGTATATGAGTTTTAGAGCTTTCTCAATGCACAGGTGATATTTATGTGTTGAAGCTTTACTGTGCATTGATAATTCCTTGTAAGGTTCGACATGATTTTCTATCAATAAGAAAAGATTTCCTGTATTCAGCTCAAAAGATCTTTTCTCTCTCTTTCTCTTTAGTACAGAGCACTATTCAGAGATTCCAGGAGAAATTCTTTATTTTTGCTTTAACACCCCAACAAGTCAGAGAAATCTGCATTTCCAGGTAATAGCAGAAAGTTTGGACTGAATTTTCCTATGCACAATTTCGTATCATGAAAAACTACCTCAGACATTTTATCTCCCAATACTTGCTGGGTATTAGACATTTTGTGAATTCTCTCAAAGCAAAATGATTGCTTCCTTGTGTTTATTTTTTTATATACAATGCCTGTTCTTTAGTTATAGAATTTTATTATATGAATGCAAACTGAACTGTAATTGGATTAGTAGGCCATTTAATATTTTGTTCTGTACGATATCTGAAACTCCATTCATATCCAGTTTATATCCAATTACTTACACTGTTTGCTGGGACACATACCTGTAAAAATGATATATACACATTGAAATAAAATCAAAATTAACCATTAATTTATAACAATTCTCATACATGTCCAAGAAAACAGACTTTGATACATCAAAAGAGTGAACAGTATCAACACAGCAAAGCTAAACTCTAGGAGCAATTATTTACAAAAAAAAATCAAGTTTTTCATTACAGTTTCAGAGATTCACACTGATGGAAGTATCAGTCTTTGTTGAAAACCTCTAAGCTCACAGTATTTCTTTTATACTGTTTTAAGGCCTTTTCCTTACTACAACTTGGATTGCCCTAGAACCTCTGGAACTATTGGTTCTTCAGCAGCATTTTGCAAGCTTCCAATTAATATGGCCCCTTCCTTATTTTAATTTTATTTGTTCCTGTCTTTCAGCTCTGCTTTATTCTTTCATTTTATATTTTTATTTATCCTCATTGATGTTTCTTGCTTTTTGCCAGTGGGCATTTTTATGCCTTCCAATGGAGTTTATGGCCTTGAGTTTCTGTAAATGTGTAACACATGACAATAAATTCACTCTACATCAAGGCATCCTCTCTGTTTGAGCTATTCAGAAAGGGGTATGTTGCTTATTAAGGCTAGACAACAAAAGCAGGATTCATCCATATGTCTCCCGGCCTAAATGGGGGTGGGATGGGGGTGAGAGTTTTTGAAATTGTATGATCCAATGGAGAACATCTCAAGAAACAAGCATGCAAAACAGGAGACAGTGCCAAGATTTCTCATACACTACACTGACCACAGTGAATCGTGGTTTAGGTAAGAGACCCCTATATTCTTACAGGCCGGTTTCTAAATCTAATTTTCTTCCAATACTGCGGCCTGACCTTTTGTACCTACATCACAAGTATACATCCAGTTTGGGCCACAAGAAAGGACTTAATTGCAAACTTGTAGTAGGTAATTTCCGAGCAATCCTAGTGAACTGATGAAAGCATTCTGCTCCAGTTCCAATAGACCTAATCAAAAAAGGAGGGAATGGTGGTCATCGTCACTGAATATTTTGATTGGTTGTTTTTGGGCCAACTTAGCCACTGCTGAAATAGAACCAATAGACAAGAATATTTGTAGCTCAGGGTTGAACTGTGGGGTGCTCCTTGGTGCTCTCTGAGCTTGATAGTTTTTTTTGCAGAGATTTCATTACCACACTTTAAACCTGACAATCAGATCTTTTGGTTCCTGAATGTTTTACTCGGGCACGTCAGAAAGAAGGTTTGATGCAAAAGTGAAGCCTAATAAAGGAGAAGATTTGTAGCTCAGGGGTGCCATGAGGGGTCCTTGGTGTTCTCTGAGCTTGCTTGTTCTCTTGCAGATGTTTCATTACCCTAAGAAACATCACCAATGCTAAAGCTAGCACTGATGATGTTACCTAGTTAAGGTAATAAAACATTTGCAAGAAAACAAGCAAGCTCAGAGAGCACCAAGGACCCCTACAAGAAGTGAATCCTACATCTCTGAACAGTCGCACTTAGCTTGCATCTTCAGTCCCATATGCAACTGATAAGGCCACGATGAGGAACAGTCTTATCACAGTTAGTCATGAAGTCCTTAGGCTGCAGTTGCCCATGGCTTCAAATATGACAGACTCATGTTTAAAATGTGGTCATTCATCCTCTGAGACTACATACCTTGTGAACAAACTTTCTTCAACATTTATTTCTGCCACTGGGGAAGCTGGTTGTATGTTGTCCGAAAACAACTAGCCATGTGGGGAGAAAACTGCCTTTGTAAATGCATCTGCCCCTCTGCTCTTTATTGAAGCGGTGGATCATAACACTGGCCGAAGCAAGTTCGTGTTGAAAGATGGAGGTCAGGAAAATCAGCTCTATCTAAACCGTTTCTATTTCCATTGCTACAGGGACTTTTTGCCCGGAGGCAGAAGAGATTACACAGTGCAGGTTCAATTGAGGTGACTTCCGTCTTTCTTACGATAACGTATCCATAGTGTCTTCTTTTAACTAGAATGAATGGTAACTTAAATGCATTGACTGAACAGATTTTTCTTTTGCAAATAGACTGTGCCTAGCAGAAACAAGCTGCCCTCAAGAGGATAACTACCCCAATAGTTTATGCATAAAAGTGAACGGGAAGCTCTTTCCGTTGCCGGTATGGTTACTAAGTTATTTTGATGTATTTATTATTTTTATGTGTATGGATGCCCATCTCAAATTCATGACTGGGTGACTCACCATGTTAAATAGAAAATACAAAAATATTTTTTTAAAAAATCAAGTGTTTGCAATTCTTCTGCCTGAAACTGAACTTTGTTTTGTCTTTGTACTTAAATCTCCTGGATTTAACATCATACAGCAATAGCCCTTAGACTTATATACCGCTTACAGTGCTTTACAGCCCTTCTCGAAGAGGTTTACAGAGTCAGCATATTGCCCTCAACAATCTGGGTCCTCATTTTTCCTACCTTGGAAGGATGGAAGGCTGAGTCAACCTTGAGCCTGGTGAGAACTGAACTGCCAAATTGCAGACAGCCGGCAGTCAGCAGAAGCAGCCTGCAGTACTGCACTCTGACCACTGCGTCACCATGGCTCATATAGACCGGGGGTGACCAACACTGGCATCTTTAACACCTGTGGACTTCAACTGGCTGGGGAATTCTGGGATCTTAAAGTTGTCAAGGTTGGATACCCTGATGTAGATTGTCCGCTGGAATATTATGGTCTGTTCTGAAGACAGTTAATACAAGAACAATTCTGGGAACAGACAGAAAAGAAAGAAAAAAAAAGAATCCTACGATTACAAGTAGTCCTCAACTTACAATAGTTCATTTAGTCCATTTGAAATTACAACACTGAAAAATGTGACTTATCACCATTGTTCACACTTACAACCATTGCAGCATTACCAGGGTCAAATGATCAAAATTCAGATGCTTGGCAGCTGACTCATATTTATGACGGTTGCATGGTCCTGGGGTCGCGTGATCCCCTTTGGCGACCTTCTGACAAGCAAAGTCAATTTGGAAGCCAGATTCACTTAACATCCGTGTTGTTAACAACTGCAGTGATGCACTTAACAACATCATAAAATGGGACAAAATTCCCTTAACATCTGTCTCACTTAGCAAGAGAAATTTGGGGCTCAGTTATGGACATAAGTCGAGGACTATCTGTATTTGCAAAAAATAAGTGAATACCTTTCCTCTAAGTATCTTTGCATTTCTTGTTCTGGTTTTCCTTTTCTACACAAGAAGAGAAGGGCTAGAAAGAGATATTTCCAGGGCTGCCTATAACCTGTGATGGTAATGTTTGAAATAACCTTGTAACTCCAGATGCTTAAGGCATTGTGGCCTTTTTACTGTCCCTGAATTAAATCATAAGAACCGCAGCCGTTACTTATGTGGGAATGAGCTCCAGGGCAATACATTCACTCAGTTTTGTACCAAATACCTCAAAAGAACTAAGCACGTACTTAATGCTTCTGCAGGCTTCAATTGAACCTGTTCATACTTTTAGATGAATGTACTACACCCGCTATTCCATGTTGTGGGGGAAAATACAAGGACAAAAGAGCATTAGATAACATTTGCTGCCTTGAGTTATTTATAAAAATAATAAAGGCATGCTAAAAAATAAATCCCTGGAGGAAAATATATGATGGGGGAAATGCCGTGTTTTTCAGGGATATGCACCTCCGCCTAAAAATGGAATTGAACAGAAGAGGCCTGGACGTCCCTTGAACATTACATCATTAGTTAGACTTTCCTCTGCGGTGCCAAACCAGATTTCTATATCCTGGACATCTGAAATTGGAAAGGTAAGCTGTAAGATGTCCCCCTCCTCCCCCCCCTCTAAGTGACTATGCTCCTTTCTGTACCTGCTACAGACCAGTGTTTCTCAGCCTTGGCAATTTTACGATGCGTGGACTTCAATTCCCAGAAAGCTTTGCTGGGAATTGAAATCCAACCATCTTAAAGTTGCCAAGGTTGAGAAACATCGCTGTAGATTAAAGTTGAGTGTATTGATTCTTCACTACAGAGTAGAACTCACTGATTCTTTTATGATTTTCCTCCTGTAGAATTACTCAATGTCTGTGTATCTCGTGCGCCAGCTGACTTCAGCAATGTTGCTACAGAGACTAAAATTGAAGGGTATTAGGAATCCTGATCATTCTCGGGCACTAAGTGAGTAAAGCCGTTCTTGCATGCATATGTATACTCCGATGAAAGTGGTTGGGTTACCTTACCAAAGTATTCTTGGAAGTTCCACATAAATGTAAACATTTCTGTTACTGTCTTAACAAGGTTGTAGCCGGAATAAAATGATGTCTTTTGTTTTAGAGAAAGCAGAAAAGAGTTGAAACATAAAACAGACTAAAAAGTTTCCAGGCAACCATTAAAATGCAAAGAGATTAACTTTATATAGATAATTTTCAGCTTACGATTATAAACTGAGCCCCAAATTTCCATTGCTAACCTATTTCCCCTCCAGATGAATTAATTGTACACTGGGAGGCAAGCATTTGTATGGTGGGGCTTTTCAAAAGTTATTCCACGGAGCTTCATTGTTTTTTAAAAAAAATATGTCCGATTTTCTAATAATAAGCAGGTAAAGCAGAACTTTTATTAGGCACCGTATTTAATATGACAGTCATTCTGCATTTTTAATACTTCTCTCTTTTTTCCCACTTAAAGTTAAAGAAAAACTCACTGCTGATCCAGATAGTGAAATTGCTACAACCAGCCTGCGGGTATCACTGATATGTCCTGTAAGTAAAACTAAGGAGAAAGTCCTCTTGACTTTTCTCTCTTTTTTTTTTTTTTTTTTTGGGATTAAGCTTTTATGGGGAAAATAAAACCACATTAACAATGGATTGCTCTGCTTCCAGTTTTATGTAGCACGTTATCTGGAATGTATACTTTCTGCTTGGAATTCAAAGCTTCCTACAATAAAAGAAATAAATAGGTTGACAAGCCCCCCCCCCCCTTCTTTGTGGCAGCCCCTCAAATATTAAAAGACTGCTATCATGCCACCCCTTGTCCTTCTTTTCATTAAACTAGACATACCCAATTCCTGCAACCGTCCATGGTATTTTTTAGCCTCTAGGCCCCTAATCATCTTTGTTGCTCTTCTCTGCACTCTTCCCATTTGGCCTTAATTATCACTACAAATATATATGGACTGGGTGTGGAATTCTGAGAGTTGGAGTCCACCCTTCTTAAAGTTGCCAAGATGGAAAAAATATTTTCCAGTTAAATTAGACGCGTTCATGCAGTGGCAGGACCTCCATTGTGGGGAATGCCCTAATTTAGATCCTTGCATTTGGGAGGGATTTGACCGTACGTCCAAAACGAGGGCCTTTCCGTTTCGTTTCCTGAGAATGGAATTTCTTTCTCTTCCTCCCTGTTCTTTTCCTCCCCGATTGGGTCTCCAGCTGGGGAAAATGAGGCTGACCATCCCCTGCCGTGCCGGCACTTGTACTCACCTGCAGTGCTTTGATGCCGCTCTCTATCTTCAAATGAATGAGAAGAAGCCGACCTGGATCTGTCCCGTGTGTGACAAGAAAGCGACATACGAGAATCTCATCCTGGATGGGTAAGAACCCAGATAAAGGGCTTCCTTCCAAGCCTGTGGGGTGGAGTTTTATATGGCTGCTTGTGTAATCATTGTCTTCTTCAGATTACAAAAAGCAGTTGAGCCACAATACTAACATTTCCCGCATATGTTAAATGAAAGACAGTTTTAAATATAAGGCAAGGTTGTAATTTGTTTTTTAAAAAGGAAAGAGGAGACAGGTGAGAAAATGCACACAAAAAATAATCCTTGCTTCCCTATCTGTTCCTGATTCCTTTTAATAACTCTGTAAGGTGCAGCGAACATATATCCATGTTCATTTGTTGTTGTTGTTAGTCATGAAGTCGTATCCGACCCATTGCGACCCCATGGACAACGTTCCTCTAGGCCTTCCTGTCCTCTACCATCCTCCAGAGTCCATTTAAGCCGGTGGTCCTCAAACCTGGCAACTTTAAGACTTGTGGACTTCAACTCCCAGAATTCTTCAGCCAGCTGGCTGAGAAATTCTGGGAGTTGAAGTCCACAAGTCTTAAAGTTGCCAAGTTTGAAGACCTCTGATTTAAGCTCATGCTGACTGCTTCGGTGACTCCGTCCAGCCACCTCCTTCTCTGCTGTCCCCTTCTCTTTTTTGGCCCTCAATCGTTCCCAGCATTAGGCTCTTCTCCAGTGAGTCCCCTTCCTTCTCATTAGGTGGCCAAAGTATTTGAGTTTCATCTTCAGGATCTGGCCTTCTAAAGAGCAGTCAGGGTTGATCTCCTCTAGGAGGAGCAGCTGACAGAGAGTGGGAGTGTAGCTCTGGTAGGTGTGGGAGAACCTGGGGAAGGGCACAGTCCAGCTGAGCATTCAGAGGAAGACCCAGGTCCACCCTCTCTTCATCCTAGGGCATGCAAAGAGGAACAGAGAATGGAGCAACGTGAGTTATGGGGGTTACGGGGGAGAAAAGGGCCCTGATTCCTTTCATTAGCTGCAGCTGGGAAATCAGGATTTAAAAAGGACTTTTGTGCACAGGATCTTGCTGGAAGTGTAAATTATCTTTGTCAAGTCTTATCTGGGTTCTGGCTCCTCTCAACTGTATGTGTTTCGTTATCTTTTGAAGTCTTCAATCCCTTATCATGCCCTGTCTCATTAATTCCTGCAGCGTGGTTTGTGTTGGTTTTTATTTATAATCTATATGTACTTTGGGTTCGGACTGAATTTCTTCCCTTTAAAGACTGTTCTTGGGAGAATTTTTCTCCAGCCGAGGATAACTGGGCATTGGGGGCCAAGTTGGAGGAATTAAATGGACTTTATCTACTTTGTGACTTTGTTGCTTTTGTGCCACATCCCAGGTCATCACATATATACTATATACTATATATATAGTCTTCAACCATTTACAACCATTCGTTTAGTGACCATTTGAAGTTGCAACAGTACCAAAAAAAGTGACTTACAACCATTTTTCGCACTTTATCATTGATTCAGCATCTTCATGTCACATGGTCAGAATTTGGGCACTTGGTCATTGGCTCCTATTTATCTTATTCATGTGATCACCTTTTGCAACCTCCTGACAAGCAGCAGGGAAGCCAGATTCACTTAACAACCGTGTGACTAATGTAACAACTGCATTATTCGTTTAATAACAGCGGCAAGAAAAGTTGTGAAATGGGGCAAAATTCCCTTCACAACTGTCTTGCTTAGAAACAAAAATGTTGGGCTCAGTTGTCACAAGTTGTCATCTGTAGTGTGTGTGTGTGTGTGTGTGTAGCTTACTAGTAGTTCATGTGAATAATAACCGTTGGATATGGGAAGGATGCTCCAGGATGTTACCGAGGAAAGTATCTGAATGATTAATGGAATCACGCCAGTCATGTTTAATGTGTTGTTTCCTAGGCTCTTTATGGAAATTTTGAATGAATGTTCAGATGTTGATGAGATCAAGTTCCAGGAGGACGGTTCCTGGTGTCCTATGAGGCCCAAGAAGGAGCCTTTGAAAGTTGTAAGTCCACAGTGCCCCAAAATAGAAAGTAAGTAACTTGTAGGGATTTGGGTTTTTGGGTGGGGCTGGGAAGTTATTCTGCTGATCTGGGTTGAACTTGGTTGGCTTTTTTGAAAGACAGACCTTAACACCCCCTTCCTGGAGCACAGCATGGTTAACAGAGGCAGAGGTAGAAGGGAATGCCCAATTGGGCCTTTAGGTTTGAAATGGGCTGCTGGCTGAGGCAAGTGGCTGCAGCCCTGAATATTATAATATATTAAGAGAGGAACTGCTGTCTTAACTTAAAAAAGCTTATTTCCTACTGATGGGTAGAGAAGGTCTCCCCAATTCCTTGCTATTTCAGGTGTTTTTGTTTTATTGATTGATTGATTGATTGATTGTCTTTACAAACATCCCAAGGTGGCAAACATATCTTAACACATCTTCTGTTTTCTCCACAACAACCTGTGAAATGGGTTGGACTGAGAGGGATTGGTCCAAGGTCACCCAGCTAGCTTTCATGCCTAAAATGGGACTAGAACTCACAGTCTCCTGGTGATTGGCCCAAAGTCTCCCAGCTGGCTTTCATGGCTAATATGGGACTAGAATTCACATTCTCCTAGGGATTGGTCAAAGTCACCCAGCTGACTTTCATGTTTAAGACAGGACTAGAACTCACAGTCTCCTGCTTTTAGCCTGGCGCCTTAACTCCTAGACCAAACTGGCTGCTATTTTCACTCTTTTTACTGACATCTGTTCTAAAGTCTACAAACGCTCCCAAGGAGTCTCCTTTCACTATTTTTTTTTTAATTAATTAAATATATTTTAAAAAGGAACAGGAAACGTACATCTGTACAAAATAATGTTTGCACCACAGCAAAGTTTGAAATGACAGTATGATGATGGAAACTCTTTATTTTCTGGATGACTACAGAATTTTAAATCTCTAACAAAATGGTGCCCAACTGTGTCCCATAATGGAACAGGGTTTGATTAATTCTGGTGAGGAAAAAGTAGCAAACGTTTGACCGAGTAAAAGCAACACTTTTTGCACCTCAAGAAGAAACTTCTGCTGTTCTTGATGCTCTCTGAGCATGGTGATTGCTTTTTCGCAGACATTTTATTACCCAACTAGGTAACATTATCAATACTAGAAGGGAATGGGGTTAGTTCTCTGTTATTCGTAGTGGCACTACCATAAGTGCTGCATGCACAAATATTTCTTTCCCTTCTTTAATAAACTCCACCTGCTTGTAATGCTTTCAGCCCTCTCTCCCCAACCCCTGGAGAGAAGCCTTCTCAAATGAAGGAAAGTGGCTAAGAGCACAGATTCTGTTCTGACTTCATGGCAAATAAATAACCCCATACAACTTCAGTTAAAAGCAATCTGAAGAAAGACAAATGAGACAGGGAAACTGGATGCCTGTCAAAGGGAAGGGTGTTCCAATGAAAGTAGTCTTCCTCTTCCACCAGTTTTCCCAAGACAGGTAAATTGGTCCTTAATCCTCGTTCCTGATCCGTTATCCTTTCTCACAAGGCAGCTATTTCCACTTTTCCTTTAAAGAGAAATGTGGAAGAGCAGTGTTGTTTTAACCACAACTATAAAAGATGACATCACTGCAAAGCACCTCAGTGTTAGCAATAGCACTGAAACTTATATTCTGCTTTACAGCCTTCTCTAAGCAGCTGTAAAGTGGTATATAACAGCTTTTGCTCTGTATGTTTACAGCAGCTCCCCCCCCCCCCCCCAAAAAAAAAAAAAACTTGGCAACTTTAAGGCTTGTGGACTTCAACTCCCAGAATTCTCCAGCCAGCTATGCTAAAGAATTCCTTAGCCAGCTGTTCTCAACCAACCAGCTTTGCTGGCTGGAGAATTCTGGGAGTTGAAGTCCACAAGCCTTAAAGTTGCCAAGTTTGGAGACCTCTGGTTTACAAAGTCAGCCTATTGCCCCCTGTCAGAACTGCAAGGCTTTAATATAATTGTGCCCAACTGTGTCCCATGATGGAAGTGGATAGGATTAATTTTAGTGAGGAAAAAGGAGCAAGTTAAAACAATAAACAATGTTTGCACTTCAACTTTGCCAGTCCTGTGGGTTCTTGATGCTTTCAGAGCTTGGTTGCTTTCTTGCAGACATTTCATTATCCAGCTAGGTAAGATTATCAGTACTAGAAGAGAGTGGGGTTTGTTTATATACCCAGTGGCTTGTTCTGTTAGTGTTGGTGGGTCCTCATTTGACTGACCTCAGAAGGACGGAAGGCTGAATCAACCCAGTTGAATTACAACTGCTGTCTTTTCTCTCTTCAGTCCTGCACTCTCCAAGTTCTGCCATGGTCAGTAAGCAGGGCTCGACCCCCACTGGCGAAGTCAGCAAGAAGAAAGTGGACGTCATCGATCTCACCATAGAAACTTCGTCTGACGAAGAGGAGGATGCCCCGCCCAAACGGAAATGCATATACATGTCAGACACACAAGCGAATCCCACGAAAGGGTTGGTTCATTTTCCTCTTTGTAGGGCTACCTTCGGCATTGGATTGGATGATTTGGGTTGGATTATAGAGGTCAGGATGGCTCCCTGGCTTTTGAACCCCTTTCTCAACATCCTGTGGAACGTTTTCATGAGCTTTCCCGTGAAGATAATTTATCATTTTCATTTTCTAAATTTTCAGCTTAGAAAACAAGTTTAGCCAGATGAGAGCCTAAGAGGCCATCGTTACAACTGATAATCCAGTTTGGATCAAGCTTCTTAATTTACCAATAGTTTTGGTCGGCAGAATGGTGCATCAGGCCGCCCAGGCTGAAAATGAGGTGGGGGGGGGCTGCTACCAGGCCCTCTCGCCCCCTTTTGGCTAACAGAGTGCTGCAGGAGGTGTCTGTTACACACACACGCACACTTTTTCCCCTCCCCTCCCCGCTTCCCCTGGCCAGCCTGCAGAAGACAACTGCAATGCTGATCTGGCCCTTAAAGAAATCCAGTTTGACACCCCTGTTCTAAAGGGGAGACCAAGCTGAAGCTGTGCAAAGAGGATGCTATTAGCTTTCTGTCCTCAGATCTCTCCTGACATTGGCAGTTGCCTGCCTTTTTGCAAGCCTTTCATCCTTCCACAAGGATGTCCTTGTGTTTTGCTTTATCCCACGCTTGCATTTCTTTCCATAGCTCAGCAGTGGTTTTACTCTAAAATTAGCCACTTCTAAGAAAACCCTCATGGCTCTGAGAAGATCCTGTGGCACTGGTTTTCCAGGAAACAGGGTTTGGTTTCATGGTTTTTATTACTCATAAAGGAGAATATTTGTGTTCTCTGAGCCTGATTGTTTCCTTGCAGATGTTTCATTACGCAGACTAGATAACATCATCTGTGCTAGTCGTTATTTATTAGTCATTTAGTAAAGGCATCTTTTTCATAAATTATAGCTTTGCATTTTTAAAATATATTGAGAGTTAATTGTGGCATTAATACCATAATTATTAATTATTTTAATTATGGCAGTATAGAAGAGCAATTAATAAAATCATTATTGGGGACTTCTTTTGTACAAATTCAAAATGACAAATGTATACATTTTCTCATGTTTTGGTGTGATACTGTACAGGTAGTCCTCAACTTGCAACCACAGTTGAGCCCAAAATTTCTGTTGCAAAGCGAGACATTTGTGAAGTGTGTTTGCTTCATTTTATGACCTTACTTGCCACAGTTGTTAAGTGAATCCCCGCCGTGGTTAAGTTAGTCACATGGTTGTTAAATGAATCTGACTTCCTCATTGACTTTGCTTGTCAGAAGGTCGCCCAAGGGGATCACGTGACCTCAGGTCACTGCTACCGTCACAAATATGGGTCAATTGCCAAGCATCCAAATTTTGATCATGTGACCATGGGGACGCTGCGAAGGTTATTAAGTGTGAAAAATGGTCATAAGTCATTTTGATCAGCACTGTTGTGTCCTTGAATGGTCACCAAATGGACTGTTGTAAGTCAAGGACTCCCTGTACTGTAGTGCAGAGTTCCCCAACTTTTCTGGGTTGTCTGCCTGGGGAGGGGGAAGAGAGGCAGGTGCCTTTATGTGCGCATATGGGCGCATGATTGGGGCAGCACACGCACAAAGCAAGCGCCGGCATGAGCATCCGGGCAATGCTAGTGCCCGCATGATGCTAGCACAAGTGAGGGGGTGTGGTCACAGCAAAACCAGTGACATGCGACATTTGTGTGAGTTAGGGGGTGTGCTCGCAGTGATGCCAACGCCTGTATAATGTGAGTGTAGGGCCATGCGGGCACCTATGCACACTGGCCAGCCATTCATGCAGCCCAGTGGCCAACAGACCAATGGCCTAGAAGTGGCCCTCAGCCCACAGTTTGGGGACTCCTGCTCTAGTGAACTGACGGACAATAGGTCACTGTTACGTGGTAGATTACATCTCTTTCTGGTTACTGCTGGGTTTTTTTCCCAACCAGCGTCCTTGTGTATCAGCCGGCAGCCGTACGAGTGCCAGGAGTCAGCACGGTGGATTCTACGGCCATCACCCCATCATTAACAGACTACTCTGTACCCTTCCACCATCCACCAATATCAAGCATTTCGTCTGACTTGCCTGGTAAGTACGTTTTTAGTTGTTTTTTTAACTGATTGAGATTGTGGCTAGAATGACTAACAGAATAGCAGAGTTGGAAGGTCTTCAAATCCAAGCCCCCTGCTCAAGCGCAAGACCCTATGAAAGTAAGAGGTTGACGAAAACGTCTTTCTTCTCTAGTGAGCTGTTCTGAGCACCCAAGCCAGCGTAAAGCTTCCGTCTGCTGCTTGATAGTCTGAGCAAAGTTCTGAAGACCTGCCTCCTTGACCCTTGTCCCCAGTTTTAGCTGAGCCTGTCTTTTGAGCTAGACACGTTCTTTGGCTAGGATTCTTGGAATGCTGCTAATTTCACCGGTTTTGAATTGTCTACGGTGAGAATGCAGCCCTCAGGGCAGTTTGCGATCCCTTTCCACCCTTGAAAGGTGTTTTTGTTAAAGACTCAGACAACCTACACTGTTTTTTTTCCAGCTGGCTGTCAGTTGCAACAGGCCCTTAACAGCGGGCCGTAGCGGTGCGAAGAGCAGGAGCTTGATTCTGCCGCTAAAGCCTCTTACGGCCAGAGGCGACATATCAATAACTGTCCTGAACAAGAAGCATGTTGGCACAATTCCACCACTCAGCGCAACTTTTCTGAGCTCCTTAAAATTCTTTTAGCTCATGCCAAGTCCTCCCTTAACTGTCGACGCCAGTTTGGTACTCTGATTTTCACGCCGAGACTTGTAACAGCCGGTGTCATTTTGTAATTAAATTTCACGCCGAGGATTTTGACAGCCGACACCATTTTGCATCGACCGAAACCTTCCACTGAGGCAAGAGATTCCTTTACTATTTTCCCAATTTTATTATTGAGGCTTTTCACAGCCGTCCTCTTATTCCAAAAAGTCCTCCAAGGCAACAGAGAAGGATGAGAAAAGGGGCCAAAAGGCATTGGAGAAACAGCTGGAGAAGTCTTCGAGAGGCTGAAAAAAACAGGCAATCAGTTTCTCCAGTAGCTGTGATACCTTGTCCCTGCCCCCTTCCAGCCCCTCCTCTGGACCTGACGGTCTCTAACAGGGGAAGAGACAACCTGAGAGCCCAGTTTGGTCACCAAGGGGAGCACCTGAGACCTTCGTTCCTCAGACCCCAGATCAGCAACGCAGTTGATCCAATTTCCCTGTTTCTATGTCGCCAACAGGGCAAGTGGCTCACCAAACTAAGAGACCCAGGTTAACGCCTGAGGCTACCTTCACCCCAACTGCAGTGGGGCTCCATGCAGAGGAATTCCTACCTCAGGACATTCCCCCATCTATGAGGTTTTGGATATTGGAGGCAATCAGACGTGGCATCGCTGCAGGGGTACAACAGATCTTCCAGGCGAAGTATCGGATGTCAGCCCCTCTTCAACACCAGGGTCAACCTCAGTCCATGCAACACAGGGTGGACCTCTGATTTCCAGGCACCACCCCAAGCCATGCACCCGAGGGCAAATCTTCCCAAATTTCAGATGCCTCTTCACCCCATGCAATTCATGGGAGAACCTTCAGACAGTCAAGATCCTGACTCTCCAGTGTCATCCGAGGACACTGATTCCTCCCCTTTGGAGACAGAGGGCCAGCTAGACAAGGATGAAGGGCTAGCTCCAGACCAGCCAACATTTACAGGACTGTTCCGCCCGCATCTTTTTGAGACCTTGTTGTTCAAGGCCAAAAAAACTGCATGCCTTGACATCCCTGCGACTTACTTACTTCAGAGCCATCCTTGATCTCGGGGGAGTCGGATGGCTTAATTTTCTTGCAACCAATTTCAGAGGGGGAGGTCATCCCGGTTCCTAAGATGTTCATGGATATGGTCCAACGACAGTGGACCTTCCCGGGTACCTATCCCAGCCCTACTGGCTACGATAGAAAATGTTATAATTTAGCTCCTGACCTGGCAGGGTTGCTTCAGACCCCCGTAGTAGATGAACCAATGGTGGCCCTAGCAGCTTCCTCCACTGTCCCCAGCAAAGTGGAGGATGCTTTGAAACCGGAGGAAAAGAGGGCAGAACTAGCACTCCGTAGGGCGCACCAGGCCAATGCCTGGGCCATTAAGGCAGTCACAGCCACGTCCTTTTTCACCCAAACCTTCCTAAAGTGGCTACACCACCTGCAGGATTCCATTCCGGCCACTGGCATTAGGGCACACCAAGACATCACAAAACTAGTGCGGCCATGGAATTTTCGGCTTGATGCAACTCTGAATGTGGTAAAATTCTCAATCAGAGCCATAGCTTCCCAAGTCACAGCCCATCGTCTGCTATGGCTCTGCCATTGGCAGGTAGATACTAAATGTAAGTTAAAGCTGGCAACTGCCCCCTTTGATGGGAACAAATTGTTTGGGTCCACCTTGGATCCGGTTCTGGTGGAGGCACAGGACAGGAGGAAGATATTACCTTCCCGTTCTCGGCGGTTCAACTACCGCTTCGCCCAGTCCTTTCGGAGGGCTTCCTTTCGATCCTCCGACCAAGGAAACAATTTCCAAAGGTCCTTTGATTTCTGTCAGGGACAACAATCCGATAGAGCGGGTTTCCAAGACAGGAAGACGAGCCCAAGCTAAGAGGTGCGTTCATGGCGCTGGGAGTAAATCCTTTCATCGCTCCAAATGACCACCAAACCAACCCATTGGAGGCTGGTTGACCAGTGGGACATGACCACCTCAGACGCTTGGATCCGAGAGACCATAAGATCAGGTCTCTCTCTAGAGTTTCTCTCCACATCTCCGAATTTCTTTATGCAATGCCCTGTCTCAAGGGACCTCACAAGGAGGGCCCTCATGGAGACCCCGATCTATCAGTTGCTGGACATCCATGCCATGCATCCCAGTGGATCAACATGGGCAGGGGTTCTATTCCCACCTCTTTGTGGTTCCAAAGGGTTTGGAGAGGTAGAGAGCGATTCTAGACCTAAAACGTCTGAACCGCTTTCTAGTCCACGAGAACGTTCAAGGTGAGCTCCCTGCAATCCATCCTCTTGAGCATCAGGCAGAGAGATGTCTTGACCTCAGTGGACCTGATTGAAGAGTACCTGCACATTCCTATCAGACCTATGCGCAGAAGATTCCTGTGATTTTGTCACGCCAACCACCATTCCAAATACAGGACCCTGCCATTCAGCCTGGCATCGGCCCCCTGAACCTTTATGTAGATTTTGACAGCCTTAGCGATGTATCTCAGGAGCATGCTGGTTCACCTGCAGTGTTACTTAGTTGACATTTTGATACAATCCATGTCTCACCAGCAGGCAGAGATATATCTACAAACCACACCCCGAGTACTTTGGGACCATGGCTTCTTGGTCAACCTGGTCAAAAGCCATCTGATGCCTACAACTCGTCTTTTGTACTTGGGCGCCATAATAGACACCGTGACAGGCGAGGGTTTCCTCTCGCTGGACTGACAGGTCAGCATCAGGGATTTATCCAATTGCATTCGGACTCTTATACGAGTGCCCCTGACCCAGTTATCTCAACTTCTGGGAAAGATGATTTCCTGTATTGCAAGAGTCCCTTGGGTCCACTTCCAGTCCAGGATATTGCAATGGTTTCTGCTCCCATTCCAGAAATCTGGCAGGAACAATTCCATGGCCAAGGTCCTGGTCCCACCAAAAGTTCTTTTATGACTCCATTGGTGTACTTCCAGAAACATCACCACGAGCTGCCTCTTCAGAGAGCATGCCGATTGACAATTACTACCGACACCAGCCTCTTTGGCTGGGGGGCTCATTGCCAGTCCCTAGAAGCCCAGAGTCTCTAGTCTCCGACAGAATGAACCAACAGCATCAATTGGCTGGAACTCAGGGCAGCTCATCTGGCCCTCCGCAAGTTCCAGCATGAGATCCAGGGACAGCATGTCCTCCTTCTGATAGATAATGTGGCCACAAAGGCCCACATAAATTGACCGGGGGGGGGCACACATTCAAGGTTCCTTATGAGGGAGGCAGAAAGGCTTTGCCGCTGGGCAGAGAAACATCTCCAACCCCATCAAGGTGGAGCGTATCTCGAGACTGTCCAATATTCAGGCAGACTGGTTGAGCAGGGCCACTGTCGACCATTCTGAGTGGTGCCTGCATCTGAGCCTCTTCCGGGAGATGTTGGATTGTTTCAGCTAGCCAATCCTGGGTCTCTTTGCTTAGCCACTCAACGGCCAACTGCTGAGATTTTTCTTGAAGTTCCCGGTTCAGGGATCGGAGCTAGTCAACGCTCTCCGCTGCCCTTGGCCCCGGGGCCTCCTCTATGCCTTCCCCCCTCCCTCTGATAACCAAGGCAATCAGGAAACTGTTAGAGGAGAGGGCGAAAATTCATCTCCTGGCACCGTACTGGCTGAGATGTCTGTGGTTTGTGGATCTCATGGACCTCTCGATTGCTGACCCCTGGAAAATTTTGCTGGACAGAGTCTCCCTCAGCCAGGGGCCCATACAACATCCGGAGCCACAGTTGCTCCAACTGGCACTTGAGGTTATCAAAACTGTACAGGCCGGGAGACATCTGCCCACTAACCGCATTAATAATGCCACTTGGAAGAATGTCTGGTGGTGTGACAAGACGAAGATAGACCCCACCTCAGCATCGGTGGTGAACATACTGGACTTTCTCCAAGAGTGATTGGACAAGGGCTCTCCCCAAATACACTATGTAGGCAGGTGGCAGCCCTAGCCTCATTTCTCTCCTATGGTGATCCACAGTCTCTTACACATCATCCGAGTATGTACTTTCCTCTGAGGGGCCACTAATTTAAGACCTCCAGTGGTCTATAGATACCCCGCCTGGGATCTAAACAAGGTTGTCACAGTGCTCACCAAACCACCGTTTGAACTCTTGAGAACTACCAGCCTCCACCTTCTTACCTATAAGGTGGTTTCCTTGTGGCTATAACCTCCGCAAGGAGAATATCAGAGCTGGCCACCCTGTGAGGGAGGATCTTTGCGTCTTCCACTCTGATAAGGGTGGTTCTTCGCCTAGACCCAGCTTTCATACCCAAAGTCAATTCCTCTTTCCATCAGGCGCAGGAGTTGATTCTCCCCAACTTCTGGCCAAGGCTGGCTCATGCCTTAGAGAGGCAATGGCATTCCTTAGATGTGAGAAGGGCCCTCTGCATTTATATCAACAGGATTGTTTCCCACAGAAAGATGGAGGCCCTCTTTGTCTCATTCCAGCCCTCCGCCCTGGGGAGGAAAGTCACAGCTTCGATGGTGGGCAAAAAGTCTACGATTTCAAAATCGTATGAACTACAGAGCTTAACAGTGCCCAGAGGAATCAGGGCGCGCTCCACCAGGGTGACAGAAGCCTCTATCGAAGAGGGCGGAGCTGGCGTTTGCGATGATACGGCATGCAATCTTGGAGGTCTGAGATCGTTGCCGATATCTTTGCTCCTGGATGGTCCTCTTGGATCTAAACCATCCCGAAGAGACGGTGAAAGTGAAGAGCACATCCTGTCGATCCCAGGGATACCACAAAGTCCCTGGTAGATCCAGGAGAAGCTCTTCTTGCCAGCGGCAAAGAGGCAGCCATTAAAGCTGCTGAAGTTGGGACAGCTCCGTAATGGAAGAGAACAGAAAGAGAGAGTGTGCCGGTTTGGTGAGAATTTTTTCTTTATTCTAAGATCTGTAAGGACACCCAAAGGAAAAGAAAGAATCTGTAAAAGTTTTGACAGAAGTGATTAAGCGGCGATTTTAAACAGGAATGTCAAAGTAATGTTTTGTTTTGTTTTTCTCATTGCTGGATTTTCTATATATGATCTTGTATTTTGAAACTGGACTGGTTTTTCCGTTTATATCTATTTTTTTCTTCTCCTTTTTGATTTTGTGATATTTTAGGCTAGAGGCTCCCTTTAGTTATTTCATTTTTTAAAAATATCTTTTTCTTTTGTTTATGAATTCTTATTACATCCTGCTCGGAAAAGGAGGGGGAAAGTGAGAGCAAAGGAACTTTGTAACACTGCCAACTAGAGGCTTGAAAATATTCCACTTCCCTGTGACCAGACAAAGCTGAGAAAGAAAGAACTGAGACTCTTTTTCCAGGACATTGCTATTTGATAAGATAGAGGGAAGAGCATGGGAGAGTAATATTGCAGGTGCTCTTCTGGGTTTCTATCAGCAGCTGGAGTCTGGTGTTGAAACTTAGGGGGAAAAAAGGTGATACGACTTTGGAGAAGAGAGCTATAATAAGAGCCTTGGATAATTAAACAAAGTGCAGTGTGCCCTTTTTTACTTTTTCTAAGTTGTGCTATCCCTCCTCACCAGCTTTATTGTATTTCTTTTTATCTTTTCTTAAAAAAAATAACTATATGGGTTTTTGGCTTTGTTGGAGCTTGTCTTTGTTTTTCTTTTTTTCTTTGGAAGTCCAATCTCTACGTTTTGCTTATTATTTTAAAGGGAAAGCCTTAAAAGCCTTTTTTTCCCTTTCCTGGTATTTTTGTTTTTTTCATCTACTTTTCTGGTTTATTCTTATGTACTCTTTTTTTTCTATTTGAGACCTTTCAATTGGATTAAGGTGTTGAAGAACCTGAAGAATTTTTCCTTTTCCTTTTTTTTTTTATTTTTTTCTTAAAGCCTTTTTTTTTTTCATCTAACTATTGCTTAAGGTATACAAGAACCTGAAGAAATTTTCTCTTCCCTTTTTTTCTTTTTTTTTATTATTATTATTGGGCTTCTTTTTTCTACTATTTTTATTTTGAACTATAATTGGTTACTTCACAATTGGATTAAGGTTTAGAAGAACCTGAAGATTTTGAATTGCTTAAAATGAATAGGAAATTTACAGCTCCTGGTTCTTCAACTTCTACTTCTTCTTCTCCACCATCTGGAGGACAATGTTCAATACAGACAATGTTAAAGCAAGAAAAAAGAACAAGAAAAAGTGACTCTGTAGATGATTATGCAAGGAATTCAAAATATTCAAGCAAGATCAGAGAATATTGAAAAGAGAATAGAGAACACTGAACAAGGAACAGAGAACATTGAACAAAGAACAGGGAAAACCGATGAAAAAGTGGAGAACATCCAACAAATGATGTTGAAGTATGATGAGAGATTCCAAAAAATTGAAGAAGATAAACAAAAAAAGAAGTTTCTATCGAAGAAATTTGTAGGGCAGCAATGTGGTCATCCCTGTTGCCCTTCATAAGGCCTTACAGACTGGACATCTTTGCCTCAGACAGAGGCTGCCTTTGGCAGACATGTCCTACAGCGAATTCACACAGTGAGAGAGACTCCAAACCAGACAGAAACCCTCCTGTAGGACACACCAGCTTGGATATGTCCCTGGCCTAGATGCTCAGAACAGCTCACTGGAGAAGGGGCGTTGGTTCTTACCTGATACGCCCATTCTCTGGGAGCTGTGAAGAGCATCTAGCCCCAGCCAAATGACCATCTGGGTCTGGGTTTGATCCTGGTCAAGAACAAAGAGCAACAGTGAAGGAAGAACAATGGTGTAACCTAAGACTTCTCCAACACTGGGGACAAGTGTCAAGGAGGCAGTTCCTCAGAACATTAACCTGGCCTGGGTGGTCTTCACAGTTCCCAGAGAATGGGCATATCAGATAAGAACCAACTTTTGTGGTATGTATATCAAGCAGAGATTGTCTGCCAGGTTTGGTGAGAACCTGTCCAATTCATTTCCCTGCTGATTTCCAAAGTCCAGAATACAAACGCTGATGTGGTATTTGAATCTAATGGGGAATTTTCTCCTAGCCTGCTTTGACTCCCTTTTCATGCATATGAAGTACATACAAACATATGAAGAACCGTTGCAGGAACCGGGCCTGGCTAGTCTAGTGAAGAGAAGGACCAGGGGAGACAGGATAGTTGCCTTCCAATATTTGAGGGGCTGCCACAGAGAGGAGGAGGGGGTCAAGCTATTTTCCAAAGCACCCAAAGGCCAGACAGGGAACAATGGATGGAAACTGAACAAGGAGAGATTCAACCTGGAAACAAGGAGAAACTTTCTGACAGGGAGAACAATCAATCCATGGAACAGAAATTACCTTCAGAAGTTTTGGGATCTTCATCACTGGAAGCTTTCAAGAAGAGATTGGACTGCCATTTATCAGAAATGGTGTAGGGTCTCCTGCTTGGGGGGGGGGGGAAGGGAGGTTGGACTCGATGACCTACAAGATCCGTTCCAACTCTGATTATCTGTTGTTATGTTAAATGCTAACTAAGAGACTTCTTCAATTTCCAAGCTCTTTGCTGAGATGTATTGGCCACATTAATTAAACCTACAGATAGTCCCTGACTTAAAATGGCAGTGAAAAAAAAGACTTATGACTGTTTTTTCACAGTTATGAGCTTTGCAACGTCCTCATAAACATGGGAGCAAAATTCAGAATCTTAGCAACTGGTTCATATTTATGACCGTTGCAGAGTCCTAGGATCATGTGACCCCCCTTTGCGACTTTCTGACAATATCAGTGAGGAAGCCAGATTCACTTAACAACTGTGTGACTAACTTAACAACTGCAGTGATTCACCTAACAACTGTGGCAAGAAAGATCGCAAAATGGAACAAAGCTCGCATAACAACTATCTAGCTTAAGCAATGGAAGTTTGGAGATCAATCGTGGTCCTAATTCAAGGACAACCTGTAGTTTAGCCGGTCCAAGGTCACTCAGTGGGTGTCATGATTCAGTGAGGTTTTGAATTTACTACTCTCGGCCAATATTGGTAGTCCTTGACTGCAATTGAGCCCACGATTTTTTAAAAATATATTTTTTATTATTATTATTGATTATACATCCATATTGTGTGTGAACAGAGTTGGTTCCGGGTATCATTCATATTAATTGAAATCACATTCACAGTATTAGTAATCTCTATCATATTTATCCAATTTAAATCATTAAGTTTTTCAAATACATATAAACCAAAAATGCCTAACTCTTTATCTTTTTCTTCATCTATATCTTTCTTATTCAATCTAAACATTTCCCTATTATATATAAACAAATTTAACTAGGTTTTATTCTATATTAATCCAATTCATTCTGACATTGTTTATAATCTCTCTCAAGTTTATCAAATGTATGTAATCCTCATATTATTTTAATGTATATCTCCTTTTTTTTCCAATTTTTTTATTTCAATCTACATATAACAATACATTAACGATGTGGCATCAATATATCATCTCTCATTGCATATATTCATAATAATTCATACATTCTTCAATATTTATTTTCAACCTTACTCTATCCAAATGCCTACCGCCATATCAATTAAACATACCTAGTAATTCCATTATTCAATTTTCTCCGTTTCCATTTTGTTTTTTTAAATAAAAAATTCTCATTTGGCAAGCAGTATGGTTCCAGGTTTCACATCTCAATACAAACATGACCATAGTTACCTATTCATTTTATTTGTTTAATTTCATATTGCGTCATCCTTGTCATTATTAAATATTAAACTTATCCAATCCCAATTCATGTTCTCACATCTTATTTTACAATATTATCTAAAATTCTCGTCTCAATTCTATGTTTATTTATTCAGTTCCAAATCCTGATATATCTCCTTCTATTTTTCTTAGTATATTCTCCTATCTTATTTTACAATGTTATCTAAAATTCTGATCTCCTTTCTATTGTCATTTCTCATATTATTTTTTTCTGTCACATTTGTCATTTTATGCTTATCTGTAAATATAATTGTCCCTAGTTAGTAATTCGAGCTAACCACCTTCATTCTTCCTTAATATCAATCTTCCTATCTAGTATAAAACACAAATATATTTCTCTCAGATTCCGCATTATATTTTCTCTATAAATCATCTATACATTACAAAATACTATTTTCAATACATCCCAACATACTGCCTTGCAGAAATCCCCTTCCTCATCCCTTTTTTTCAGCCATTATCTCTCACTCTTTGAACAGTGTACCTTCTTTTCATCCTTGTTTGTTTCCTGTTCCTCTTTATTTTCTGGTCCTTTCTCTTAATTCCCTTTTTCCCCGTTCTTATTCCCACTCCTTTTCTCATTCCAGTTATTAAACTTTTCTCTCTCTTTTGATTTTTCTTTTGCACATCCTTTTTCTGCTTTTTCCTTCTCTCTCTAACCATTTTCCGAACCATTCTCCATTTTATCATCCCATCAGACCACAAATTTTTAATTCTAATTCCTTTCCCCCCCTGCTTAAATAATTATTGTTCGTTTTGTCCTTCTAAATTGGTTTCTTCTTTATAGAAACCCCCCCCCCCCCACCTCTGGTTCATTGTGTTCTTGTGTATGCTGGGTCACTATTTCTAATTCACATAATTACACATTTCAAGTTTGATTTTTATCATGTCCCTTGTATCTTGCATATCTGATCTTGTGAGTCCAGTCTTATATCAACAAGTAGCTCCTCCATTATATCTTCTCCTTTTTTCTTTTCCTTCCCTCTTTCTTAATAGCTGAAATCCTCTTCTTTGATAAATATATTCAATCCCAGAGTCTAGTATATTATTTCAGCCAATATCTTTTGAATTTATTTTCAACCATTCATACTCTTGAGTATTTATTCCAAATCTTCTAATTGGCCTCCCAAATTACTGGGTGCTTCTATGACAATGATAAATCCTTCAACTCCTGCCATAATAGTGATAAGAGTGGAATAAACAATCACGCCACAATCAAATCCAAAGGTCAAAAAGTCCAAAGTCCTAGTTTAGTAACTGAAGCTCTCTTTCAGCTTCCCTCACTGCCTTCTTTCCAGCAGATACTTATTTCACTCAGTCTCCCATTTCTGAGTCAGTTATCCAAATGGGCCAATTGTAGCATATACTCAGTACATAATAATCCAAAATATTTCCCAGCTTCTTAAAAATCTGATCTGTAGTTTGTCTCTTATTCTAGTCTCACAATTTTTGTGATTAAGTGAGACATTAAGTAAATTTTGCCCCATTTTACAACCTTTCTTGCCATAGTTGTTAAGTAAAATCACTCCAGTTGATAAGTTAATAACCCGGTTGTGAAGTGAATCTGGCTTCCACATTGACTTTGCTTGTCAGAAATATGAATCAATTTTCAAGCGTCTGAATGCTGATCACGAGGCCATGGGGATGCTGCAAACGTCATAACTGTGAAAATCAGTCAGAAGTCAGAGTCTTCAGTGCCATTGTAACTTTGAAAGGTCACTAAATGAACTATTGTAAGTCAAGGATTACTTGTATTTCATCTAATGCGGTCCATGATCACAGCATGTCATCTAATGCAGGGGGTCTCCAACTTTGGCAACTTTTAAGCCTGGCTTTGCTGGCTGGGGAATTCTGGAAGTCCTCCAGGCTTAAAGTTGCCAAAGTTGGAGACCCTTGATCTCATGCATCCTTTCATACAACACCATATTCACTGAAGGCAACGTCTTTCTCTCCCTAGGGTTGGATTTTCTCTCTTTAATCCCAGTCGATACACAGGTAAGTAGCTGCTGTGCTGTGTTGTAGCTGTGCCAATTAAACTACACGGCTCCCGCGATTTCTCGGTTATCCAGGCATGTTAATTTAAAGATAGAATATCTCAGGCAAGGAGACAGGTTGTTTAATTTATTTGATTCCTTTACCTGCCCATCTCCACAGGCATCTCTGGGCGGCAACCCCATCGTAAAAAGGTTAAGAACAGAAAGAATGAAAACAATACAGAATAAATAGATGTGGCCATCAGCTTTTGATAGCATCAGTCATGATATCCCTCTGGGTTGAGCGTGGGAGGTACTGTGATGGTTCTTCCGTCATGGCCAGTCCCAATCAATATTGATGGGGGAGAAGAGGAGAAATCAAGCATTTAAGATACCAATGGCCCTTGCTTGATAGTCTCTCTCCTCTCTAATGTCTACACCAGGGGTGTTCATCCTTGGCTACTTTAAGATTTGTGGACTTCAATCTCACTGGGGAATTCTGGGAGTTGAAGTCCACAGGTCTTAAAATGGCCAAGGTTGGACGTCTCTGGTGTACAAAAAAGCCACTGGGAGAGAAAGTTCATTGCAGGGTGAGGGATCACTACAACAATGATCCTCACAAGAGTTAGAATTCTTTATTGGCACAGTGTGATTAGATGCACAAGAAATTTGTCTCCGGTATATAAGCTCTCAGTGTACATAGTTGTGGCCGAAAGCATTGGGTCCCTTTTAATTATCCCCCCCCCCAAGAATTCCAATTTGTTATAAATAAAATTAAAACCAACAGAAATGAATGGCATCCGCCATTCTTTATCCCACAGCAGAGACACACACACACATATATATATATATATGAAAGTAAATGAAAATGGCATAGACATAATTATTGGAACTCCAAGCCTGACAGTTTGTATCCTAGTCTTTTTGGGACAATAGCTGCAATTGGGCATTTTCTGTAATTCTGACTAAGAATTCTGCAGTTCTCAACTGGCAGTTCGTTCCGCTGTTCTTGAGCAAACTGCTTCAGTTGTCTGGATGCTTGATGGGTTCCTTCACTTAACTGGGAGAGTGTCAGCTCTCTGCATAGAACCCTAAAATCCAATTCTTCTCCAAAATCGCTTTATTTCTAAGTGATACCAATAATTGACATCCGTGCCAATTTTGTTCCATTGTTGTTAGAATATTTTTCAGTCATCAGGACTAGTGCAGTTGCTTTAGAGGGGACTATTCTAGAAGAACTCTCAGAAGCTAACAGCTGGTCCAGAATGCAGCAGTATTTGTAGTATTTCTATTAGGCAAGCTGTGGTGGCTCTTGGTAGACTTCTGGATGTAATCCAAGGCGCTAAACGTCACCTATGGAGCCCCACTTTGTTTTTCAAAGGGCAAAACTTCATTTTGTCGTCCCACAAGTTGTGACGTTGTTGGCATCTATTAAGCAATGCCATCTTATCAGAGTCCAGAGTGCCTTTTCTGTCACAGCAGTGGCAACAGCAGCCCCCTGAAGATTTGAACACACACACACACCACCTCCCACCCCAGCCAAGCCTGTCTACTTCAACCAAGCCTCCAAGCTCTGACTCCTTTCTCCAGGCCTTAGGCTTAGGCAGGCTTTGGGATTATTTTTATGTACTTCTATGTCTGTTCTCCTGGCCCTTTAAAACAAAAAAAACCCCACAAAAGTCTTTGGGTTTTTACTGTGTTTGCATCACGCTCTTGTTTTCATTTGGTATCTGGGATCAGGAATTATCTAAAGTCTTAGTTAGAGGGGAAAGTGTCAGAGTGCGCACAGCTTTACTACTAGTGAGACAACCCAGGAACAATAATCGCAAACAGAGGTTTGTAATAAATAGTGGTTTTATCTACAAAAGAATATATACTATATACATACACATACTATAAGCAGAGGTCAAACCAGCAGCAATTACAGCAGGGAAAGAACACACAGCGAGAGAGAGGCCCTAACAGGGCCTCTTCTTATTATACAGGCTCTTAAAGGGACAGCAGTCAAAAACCTTGCTGACTCATTCCCATCATCACATCAGTGCATCATTGGGGCAGCTGGTCAGCCCTATAAATCACTACCCTGTCAGAAAGGTTCCATAATGAAAGTGTCTCTCCTCTTTAGGGTTATAGACACAGGAGCCTGTTAGCATGATTATTATGACCTTTATTGTCAGAGTACAACATGCGTACAATGAGATTGGCTAACAGCATAGATGTGGAGTTTTATGACTGCTTCGCTTGGACTCAGTAAGGATGTCTTTTGTCCGTCTAGACAAGTGTCCCAGAGGTGCTTTTCCAAAAGGCAGTTGGAGTTTCTTGGGGTTTTTTTTTTTTACCCCCTTGAAAGCATTTCCCTTCTCCTCCAAGAAGCTTCTTCAGTTCTTGGCTGAGAAGTGAAAAGTTTCCAAGAAACAACAGTCTTTTGGAAAAGCATGGGTGACGGAGAGTCTGCATAGACAGTCCAGAGCTGTGTTTGTTAACCTGGGCAACTATAAAATGTGTGGACTTCCAAACTCCCACAATTCCCCAGCCAGGCAATTCTGGGAGTTGGAAAGTCCACACATTGTGTAGTTGAGAAACACTCCCTTTGCAGAAGTGCGGTGCAATTGGCCCCCTGTGGCTCGGATGCGCGTGCTGTTCTCCCCGCTTGTATCTAGTCTCTCTTCCTTACCTTCATCATTGTTTGTTTCAAGCAGTACTGTGCTCCTATGTTTTTGGATAGTCTCACCTCGTCCTTGCCAGCAAACACCACCTCTGGCCACATCCTCACCTCAGCCAGCTCCCTCGACAGCAGCGGAACTCGCGTTAGCTCTTCGGGCCGGAGCGAGACGGCCGTGCTCAGCAGCAACAGCGTGAGCAACATTCCGGATATCATCTCCCTGGACTAAAAAAAAGCTGATGAAAATCTGGACTGCCTTCCTCGCAGCTTGGAACTTTTATTTTAAAATATTTATTGGGAGAAGACAAACAAAGCAAACAAAAAGCTTTGGATTCCACAACTGTTTACGTGCAGATTAACAGTGGAAGAAAACTGACTGGAATTATTATTTTTTTTTTCTTTTCATCTTAGATGTTTCTCTTTCTTTCTCACTCTCTGTGTCCCTCTCTTTGTCTCTGTCTCTTTCTTTCACTCTCTCTCTTCCTCCCTCCCTCCCTCGCTCCCTCCATTTTGGGAGAAATATTTTCCAACAAGCCAGCCTTTCAACTTTATGGTGGTGAAACTGACACAGTTTTACTCTGGATTCGAAGGATGAATGTGCTAATTATAACTTTGGCTTAGATCTAGCAATAATGTAAAAAAAAAAAAAAAAAGCAGTGTTTTGAAATGAATTTAATTACTCATGTGACAAAAACCTGCCTTATCCCGGATCTTAAGGACAAGAGGAAGGAGTTTAAATTTTGAGGAATTCTTGACCTTTTGCTGGGACCTGGAAGAAATCCTTAACGGAGAAGATGCAACTCTGCAAACTTAACAGTTGTATAAATTGTTTGCCTCTTCCCTTCCTCTTCCGTGAGATCACAATCCCTCTCGTAAATATGAATTGGTGTTTCTATTTAGGAGTCTGCTCTCCTGAAACTGCTCAGTTACATGTGCAAAAAAACAAACACCCCAACCCTGTGAGAACTTGGGGGGGAAGTATGCTATGCAAAGTCTGTTTCATGCATCTAATCTGTGTTTGTAAAGATGTGAATACGATATTCAGCGGTTAATTTTTAGGATGGGTCATCTGTTCTCATTAAGAGGAAGGAAAGGGGCGAGGGCAGAGATCGCTGCTTCAGATCTTGCAAAAATAGCCCGTGGTTCCTTGGCATCCTTTTTTTTTATCTGCACAAGGATCAGGACGTTGAACCAGTGTAGCTAAATTAATGAGAAAGGATTGTCACGCTACAAACTTCCATCAGTTAGAAAGGGGAGTGACTCAGCGAAAGAAGCAAAGGAATGCTTTAAGCCAGGGGTTCCCTCATTGTGGGCCATGGCCCACTACCGGGCTGCATGAGTGGTCAGCCTATGTGCCTGCCTCCGTACACATATAGAGCCTCCCCCGGCGCGCTCATGGGAACATCGCCATAGGCGCTCACAGCCTCGCTCAAGTGCCACGAACATTGTGGGAGGACATGCACTCGCCCCCACCCACAAAATGACCCCCTTTCCCTCTCCCGCTCCAGCCGCCAACCCCGAAAGTTTGGGGAACTCTGCTTTAAGCCTCACAAGTAGGGGTTTTTTTTGGTTTGGTTTTGTGTGTGTGTGAAACGAAACTGCTGAAACTATGCCAGGAAGAGTCCTGCCGAACAGTATCATCCTTGGAGGATAATTTCCAAGCATTTCATAAAGAAGCAATTTCACTGATAATCATTCTTATTTCCTCCCCGCCCCCAACTGTACAAAATCTGTGATACTGGGGAATCTTCCAAATAAGTGCCCTCGTGTAAAGTGCTTTCCCACAGTCAGATTTTGTACCCCTAGACCCCTGGAGTGCAAGCTTGTTTCATCAGCTACGGCATTAAAAAAGAATCTCTCCGAAGGAGAAGCAGCCACTAACCTAGATTGGAGTGTCCAAATCTTGGCCATTTCTAAAACCTGTGGACTTTTCAACTCCCAGAATGGAATTCTGGGAGATGAATTCCACAGGTTTTCAAAACCCCTGACCTAGATCAACAAAGAAAAACTCCAAGAAAAAAAAAAAATAGCAGCCCCTTCATGCCTTAGAGGTCCTGCCAACCTTTTTACTGAAACCTCCCGTAACTTTTTAATAGCTGGCCGGAACATTTTAGCCAGAGTAGATGAGAGGAGAAAAGCTCCAAGATTTCCTTCCTATTTTTCTCCCTACCGTTTGCTTAAAGGTCTCAGAAGTTCTCTTCCCTGCTCTCCCTTTTAACTTCCTTCCTTTTGTTTCTCTCTTATCCAACTGGTGTTCCTAAATTGCAGAGGCATTGCCGGATCAATCTTTTGCTTTCCTAACCAAGTCTTAATATTTATAGAGTTTATCTGGGCCATTTTGATGCCTGAAGCATCCTGCAGGTAACAAGTTCCCTTTGGATGTTCTACCCTGAACGACACTGGTTTCGTTATCGTTAACGACCGCAGAAATCAATTTTTAGCTAGCATTTCACCAATCTCCACGTGTCTGCTGGTTTTTTGTTTTTGTTTTTTTTGTATTGATTAAAAGTAAATCAATTCTTCTCTCTTTGGTTCAAGAAAAATAATGCTGTTTGCTACTACTTTTGAGATTTTCTCTTCAGTGCTGTTCGAAAGGACTTTTTTTTTTTTTCTCCTTGTAGTTTTTTCCTCTTCTTGTGCTGTAAATTCTAAAGGTTCCCGGAGAGATTCACTAAAACTCAGGGGACGTCTCTTTAAAAATTCCTCTTTGTTCCAGAGCTCAATTTCAGGCTTCTGACTCAGTCAAAAGAAGTTTAAGCCATACTGTTCTTATGAAGCGATGCAATTAAGCACATGGAAGGTGGTAGTGGTGGTTTTTTTAGAAAAAAAATAATAATGCCACGCTGGATTGTTTCTGCAAACTTTTCTCCACCTTTTAGAAGCAGCATTTCGTGTGCTAAGCAAGAGACGCTACGTACCGGGGGAGGCATAGAAGCCACTGAATCTGCATAAACTGAACTTGATAGGAAATGCTGTCTCAGAAATCTTTGCCGTTAAAAAAAAAAAAAACAAAAAAAAAAACACCATCGAGCGGAACCGGTCTTGTTTCCAGAGAAAATAAAAACCCGACTAGATCATTCTATTCAACAACACACTTTTTATTTCTCATTATGTGAATGTGACATAATTGCTAGAGGCTGGTTTTGTGCCTTCATTTCGGTTTGTCCGGTTTCTCGTGTCTTCCTTTTTGCTTTTGGTGAAGCAATCCCGATTCCATTGCGGAGATGAGTCGGGTATTGTCATAAGATGCTCCTCGCCCGCGTGAGGAAGCTGTTACAATTTGTCCAGGAAGTTGTCTAGGGGTGGGATGCCTTCCTTCAAGCCTTTGCGTTTACGTGTTTCGGCCACCACTTGGAAAGGGCGTGCATTGGCATCGTAAGGATCCCCAGGCAAGATCTGCCAGTGATCGAAGACACACTGCGGGAAAGCCTGGCCCCCGGTGTTGGATCTCAGATCAGCAGTGAAACCTGTCGGGGGGGGGGGGAGAGAGAAGACGACTTTTGTACCACCGTCCCACACTGCAGAAAGGCTGCTGTGCCCTTAGGGGGAACTTTACAAGTAATCCTTGACGCAATATGACTCGGACCCAAAATTCCGTTGCTAAGCAAGACAGTGTGCTGAGTTTTGCCCCATTTTTTTACAACCTTTCTTGCCAGAAGTGAATCACTGCAGTGGTTACGTGAGTGACCCGGTTGTTGTTAAGTGAATCTGGCTTCCCCGTTGAGTCTGCTTGTCAGAAGGTGAATCCCATGACCCCGGGACACTTCTGCCCTTCTAAATCCATGCCAATTGCCAAGCGTCTGAATTTTGATCCCATGACCACAAGGATGCTGCAATGGTCATTTGAGTGCGAAAAATAACGGTCACTAAAGGGCTGTAAAGACACAGAACTACCTGTACTTTAATCACCAGTGCAGTATTTGTGCAGGACGAAAGAGCCATTTAACTCATCTTTTCACCGATGATCATTTTCCCTTTTCACAAAATGCAGAACTACAGCCATCCCTATTCTGCATCCTCTGAAGAGAAAATTGTCTGGCATCTGGACCACTCGTGGTTTCAGCACAGCGTTGGCCATCCCGATTATTTGATATTGGAGGGATGGAAGAACTGAACTGTTCTTTCAAATATGCAATTAAGCTGTATGCCCAGAACCCGCCTATATGTAACTTCCCTTGTCAGGTGTAATATACACCAAGCAGCTAGGTTGTTGGGAAATAGATACTAAAGACAGGTAATAATTAGCCGATTGCATATGGCTACTGCACAGGTAGCCCTGGTCTCTTAAATAGATTTCTCCAGGGCTACTTGCCACTCAGATTCAAAGTTTTCACACCCATTCCGCCCACCTCCCGGGGTTCATCTGATCACGTTTTGGGTGCTTGGCCATCAGCCTCCATTTATGGCTATTTGCAGGTTCACATAGTTAAAGGACCATAAATTGCCAGAGGGTGGAGGTTTGCCAGAAATTGGCATTTACCTCCAGTTTCTAACAAAATGCCAGTTGTGGGTAACTGATTCACTTAACGACCATAGCAATTCACTCAATGACCACTGCAAATAAAAGTAAAATCAGTCAAGGTCATGTTATTACAAATTACAACTTGCGGCTGTAATTCTGGGTTCAATTATACCCACAGTCCCAAAGGTGCTTTTTCAGGAGGCAACTGGACTTCTTATTTTTACTTTGAAGACATTTGGCTTCTCATCCAAGAAGCGTCTTCAGCTCTGACTGGATAGTGGGGAATGGAAGGATTTACATTCCTTGCAGACAGCTGGTCATTTGCATCCTTTTAACAGGGTCATTGAGGCCACTTGGAGGTTTTATCCGCGTCCTCGGGGTCACCTGAGTAGTGCAAATAGGTATGGAACCTTCTTGGCTGCAGGATGAGAAGTGAAACATCTTCAAAGGAAAATAAAAAAAAGTCCAGTTGCCTCCTGAAAAAGCACCTTTGGGACCTGGATGATTGAGAATCTCGACAGACATTTAATTATACCAATAGCCCTTAGCCTTATATACCACTCCACAGTGCTTTTGCTTCACAGCAGTCTTTGAGGGGTTTATGGTCATAAGCTGAGGACTATCTTTAAGAATTGACTGCAGTGACTTTAGGGAGATTCTGGGACCACAGAGGCAAGCTGGCTAATAGGTTTAAGAAAGATCGCTTACCAAAAGACTCGTTCACCGGAAGATACGCTTTGACCACAAACATCGGAGTCCCTGCTACCTGAGACTCCTCAAAAACATGGCCACGTTTCCGGTTCAGCACACCGTAGATGCCCCCAACGACCTGTTCTGGGCACTAAGGTAAAAAAAAAACACATTTTTTTAAGCATTTCTTGTAGACTGGCTGGAAGGACCAGTTCATAACATCCTACAATTCTTAATAGAGATTAACAGAATTCATGCAACAAGAGTGAATCTCGGACTGTGATGTTCGTCTATGTTACTGCAATTAATAAAACAAGTTTTTGCATAGTAAAGGTGTTGCCACCTTTATGTGTATATGTATATGTGGCAACACCTTTACTTTATGGAATAAGCCAGGTTTCTGCATACATTTAGGAAAGCAAAGCGTTTGAAGAACCGCTGGTGTTTCTCTTGAAATGATGGACTGAAATTAGACTTGCATAGTCTAAAATCTTCCTGCCAGTCGGAGAATCTTTTAGCTTGCTAAAAAGCCTCTCTTTTAAACCACTGGGAGTATCTTGATGAAATAGCTGATTAGTGGAAAGTCTCATGCTTTAGCAGAACTCACAACAGAACCCATAATCCTCCAAATTTTACATTTCTACATTTATATGATTTGTCAATTGCTTACAAGATACAGGTATAAGAACAAATATAGTTTTGAATAGATGAGATAGACACTTATAAGAAAAATAAAAATACAATAGGACAGGGACGATAGGCACAATTGGTGCGCTTATGCACGCCCCCTAGTTTTATCAGGCAACTGATATTCAGAGGATCTGTGCACATCTTTTTACAACACTGAGAAATCACAGTGTTTCTTCAAGGTGGGTTTTACCCATAGCAGCACCTGGTGGCAAAATAAGGAAATGGCTTGGGAGTCCAGAGCGAAAAATTTAGAACACAACCTATGTAGCAGCCATTTTAATTGCATATTTTGCATAGGGTTTTATTATACCGCTCTTTCCACGCTCCCTAAAAACAGCTTAGCTTGAACTACATTGCGGAGGACCTGGATCAAGGACATCAGGAAATTCGACAACGAACCTGAACACAACCTGAGCAAAAATAGCCATTTGCAGAGAAGTGTGCCAAGTCCCAAGTAGCTTGAGGGACATGTGGCTGAGTTTGGAACTGAGAAGAGCGAGCTGACCACGTATCTCATCTCAGATTGACCGTAATGACGTCAAACCTGTCACAGGACCATGGAAATACTAGCCTTGGCTGGCTCTTCTGAATGCCAACAAGGATCATCAACTCCTTATCCCAAGTTGACCCGGGGTTGTACCTGAATCTCAACCAGATAGATGGGCTCCATCAGACGAGGCTGGGCAGTCAAGGCAGAAGCATATAAGACCCTCCTGGCAGTCGGGATGATTTGTCCTCCCCCACGGTGGATGGCATCAGCATGGAGAGTCACATCTTGAATGTCAAAACGGACCCCTCTCATGTTCTCTTCACACAAAACGCCCTGCGTAGAGAAAGAAGACGAAGTGCTAAGGACGCCTTTCCTGGGTGAACAACAGAAGCGGGAGGGCCTTTTACAAGATGGTTATCGCAGCCTTGCAAACAATCATTAACAATGGCAGCTAAATGCAACCAGCACAGTAATCAAGTGAGATATATGTCCGTGTTTCCCCGAAAACAAGACCAGGTCTCATATTAATTTTTGCTCCAAAAGACTCATTAGGGGTCATTTTCTGGTTAGGTCTTATTTTCAGGGAAATACAGCACTAAATGTGTCCACCTGGGGCTTATTTTGGGGGTAGGGTTTATATTACAGGCATCCTGAAAAATCATGCTAGGGCTAACTTTCCAGTTGGGTTTTAATTTTGGGTGAAACACAGTAGGAAATTTGCTGTATTCCAATGACGATTTGTTGAAAATTAAGTACCGTATGCAGTGAGACTAATTATTCGAGATAACGGGTAGTCCTGGGCTTATGACCACAATTAAACTCAAAATTTCCATTGCTAAGTGAGACAGTTAATTTTTGCCCCGTTTTATGACCTTTCTTGCCATATTTCTTAAGTGAATCACTGCCATTGTTAAGTTAGTAACCCGGTTGTTAAGCGAATCTGGCGAAGGTTGCAAGGGGATCACATGACCACACGGATGCTACAACGGTTGTGTGAAAAACAATCCTAATTCCCTTTTTTTTCAGGGCCGCGGTAACTTTGAATGTTCACTAAAAACAAATGGCTGTAAGCGGAGGACCACCTGTATGGTCTTAAGAGAAAATACTGCAGCAGGCCTACCTCTTTAGTGGCCCACTGGAACCCAGCCACGACGCTGTCTTTGATTTCATTGAGATACTGGACGCCCTTGGTGATGTCAACCAAAATATTGGGCCCCGTCCCGTCGGGTCCAAAGCACCAGATCTTCCGTGCTTCGGAAACATCCCACTCGTACTTCTCAGCCAGGTAGCGAGCTCGCTGCTTCAGCTCTTGGCGGGAACTAACGTCTCCTTTGTCTATATCTTCTGCCAATCCATCAGGGAAAGGGCGGGCTTTCATATAAAGCCTGTTATGCTTGTTAGGCGATTTGGATAAGCACAACTGGTTGGACTCTTCACAGACAGTCTCCCGGTAAGATACTACTGGGTCGGATTTCTGCAAGTAAATAAATCCAGTTCAATTTATAAAGGAGAATAGTTGTAGCTCAGGGTTGAAATGAGGAGTCCTTGGTGCTCTCTGTTTTCTTGCCGACATTTCATTCCCAAACTAAGTAACATCATCAGTGCTAGAAAAGAATGGGATTTGCTCTTTTGTCTACATATAACAATAACAATAATCTATCTCTAATCAGTGCACTATCAAGGTGAAAGCAACACTCATAGCAAGCCACTTGTATATAAACAGATGGCAAATTCCAGTCCCTTCTAGGACTGGTGAAGTTACCTAGTTTGGGCCATGAAACATCTGCAAGAAAGCCACCCAGCCTCAGACAGCACCACCTACCCAACAGTCCTCCTGCTAGCACTGATGATGTTACCTAATTTGGGTAATGAAACGTCTGAAAGAAAACAACCAAACTCAGCATCAAGGATCCAAATTCAACCTGTCAACCTACACCCCATTTTCCAAACACAACCTTTTTCTTTAGAAAATGGAAGAACATCACATCCAGGTTTCCCACTTCGATAAATTAGGTTTGTAAAAATACAGAGAAGACAGGCAGCTTCAGCAGGAAGGAAATGATTTTGCGGACTGAAGGATCGCAAGATATCCCGTCGGGTTAAATATCTTAAGATAAAATTATGCTTTAGATTTGCTTCTGAGAAATGCAGAGCCAGAGCAATCCTCAATGAGATAGTTCATTTGATCAAAAACGTGTGTGCTTGACTCCCTAGCTCAGGGGTCTCCAACCTTGGCTCCTGGAAGCCTGGCGGACTTCAACTCCCAGAGTTCCACAGCCAGCAAAGCTGGCTGTGGAATTCTGGGAGTTGAAGTCCGCCAGGCTTCCAGGGGCCAAGGTTGGAGACCCCTGCCCTAGCTGATCATTCTTTTCTAACCTTACATGACATGAAACATGAATAACCGAGGTACCGTTCTGACCTCGCCCGAAGTTTCTCAAAGCAAACATAGATCACGGCTTGATTCCACAAATAACCCTCTTTGGAGATAACAGATGGCTTGCAGCCAATTAGTCCAATAAATCAGAGTCTGTAATCATGGCACTAACTCCTTCAAACTATTTTTTGCCTTCTGCAAAGGCAAAAACCGTTTGCAACCAAGCTTATATTCCCTAGAGGGAGGGGCCATTACACTGCCTCCTTACTCCCGAGTCGTCTACGCAGCTTCAGCTGTCCCTTCCTCCGAATCCTCGCTCTCCTCCACCGTCTGCACCTGCTGCCAGCTAACCACAACAGGTACCTATGAAGGAGAGTGGTTGTAGTTCAGGGTAGAAATTGAGGGATCCTCGGTACTCTTTGAGCTTGGTGGCTTTCTTGCAGGCGTTTCGTTACCCCAAACTAGGTAACTGGACTAGCACCATGATGTTACCTAGTTTGGGAAATGAAATATCTGCAAGAAAAACCACCAAGCTCTATAAACCCCCTCAATAACAGAGGTCAATAGAAGTCAACATTTATTGTGTCTACAGCCATTTACCTCCCCCTAGTCTGCATCAAACAGGGACATAGGCGGCTCAGACGCTGAGCTTGTTGATCAGAAGGTCGGCGGTTCAATGGTTTGAATCCCTAGCACCGCCTAACAGAGTGAGCTCCCGTTCCTTGTCCCAGCTTCTGCCAACCTAGCAGTTCAAAAGCATGTAATAAATGCAAATAGAAAAATAGGGACCACTTTGGTGGGAAGGGAACAGTGTTGCGTGCGCCTTCATGCTGGCCACATGACCACGGAGACGTCTTCAGACAGCACTGGCTCTTCGGCTTTGTAACGGAGATGAGCAGAGCCTCCTACAGCCAGAAACGACTGGCAGGTATGTGCAAGGGGAAACATTTACATTTTAGTCTGCATCAAAGGGGCAATCCCAACAAGGGAGCTGAATCCCTATTGGAACCAGAATGGGACAACTCACTGCAGCCAATTTGCTACAGCCATCTCACAGCAGACAATTCCATGTGGGATAACTCCGTGCGATAAATGTTATCTGCCGTTATTTACAATTTTGACAATTGTCAATGGAAATAATGTTCAAAGAACAGTGGCAGGAAACATTCATTGTATTGAGTTCTCCTGCATGGAATTGCTCACAGAGAGTTGAACATGGCGAGATGGCCACAGTGAGTTGTCCTACACCCATCCAGAATGGCTGCTGGTCTTCAGTGCTCAGTGGAGAGTCCTTGACTTCCCTTTGGAGGTCAGCCCACTGACAACCCCTAATGTTGTCCATTAACGCAACTCTGCATATTCTGTCAACCTTTATAGACAGCTCTGCACTTTTACTTTGTTACTATCTCTGGGTTCATCCTTACCTTTCACTTATATTGACTTTTGTTGAGGCAGAACCAAAACCCACGTATCAATCTAATTTTAACTTTTGAATTTCAACTTTTATCTTGAGGTTTTTCAAAAAGAGAATGTACAGCCATTTGTTCAGGAGGATACAGGCCCTCCTGGGCAGGGAGTTGGACTAGAGGACCTCTAAGGTCCCTTCCAAGTCTGTTATTCTAAAAAAAAAAAAAAAAAAAAAGACTCTGAACCTTATTTCTTGTTTTGTTTTGTTTTTTTTTTAAAAAAAGGTTACTGTCAATTTATCCTGCAGCCAAATGTTGCCATTCAGTTGGTGGAATTGGATACCTTAATTGGAATGCAGGCATGGTCTTCCTCCAGATCTTTCAGGCAGATTTCCAAGTGCAGCTCTCCAGCACCCGCAATGATGTGTTCCCCAGATTCCTCAATAATGCACTAGGGAACAGGAAAGGCTTGTGTGATAGGGATCCATTCTGGTTTCAGGATAAAAGAAAATTCTGGAAGCGTTTATAAATCAGGTAGTTCACACCAAGCAATACCGTTAAGTTTTTGCAAATCATGTTCTGGAGGATTTTAAGGTTAGCTCATTCTAAACTGGGCGTACAGAAATCATCATGAGATTAAATGCCTAGATTCTCCGTGTGTTTCATCCTTGAGTTCATACAATACAGGCATTCCTCGACTTACGGCCACGACTGAGTCTACCATTTCCATTGCTAAGCGCGACAGTAAGTGAACTTCACTGTGCATTTCCCCAGGCAGATGGAATGCTTGAATTCCCTTCCTTCTCTATCATGGAGGGCCTTTTCCTTTGTAGATTCTCTTAAAACACATTTTAGATACAAAGGGGAAGTCAGAGCAATTGAGGTCCCTTCTTCCTAACACTATAAAAATTTACTTTTTACAAAATTGCCATCCCTTAACTCGGGGGGTCAAATGGATTTAGCTCAGCATTCCCTTCCTGACCACACCGAGTTGACAGCAGATATTTTGTCTTGGCCCCCTGTGGGGGAGAAGCATCTGCTGCTATCTAGGATTGAACTATCAACCTTCCGAGTGGACGGCAGGCCTAGTTCTCACACTAGATCACCGCTCCACTCTCCTCCTTCCTCACACTATCGCACATGAATGAGAGAGAGGGAAAAAAACTGTTAAGGAAGATTATATTGCTATGTTATTTCCAGTTTTTCCCCAAATTCTTCAGAATGTTAAGATGGTTAGAATGTAGCATTGCAGGTAAACTCTGCCCACATCCTGGAGTTTGATCCTGACCAGCTCAAGGCTGACTTGGCCTTCCAAGGTCAGTAAATGAGGACCCAGATTGTGGGGGACAAGAGGCAAATAATGCTTTGGCATTGTAAACCACTCAAGAGACTGCTGCATGGGGCAGTACATAAGCCCAAATGCTACTGCTATAGACACAGGTAGTCTTCCACTTAACGATTGCTATGGAGCTTGCCCATCACAGTCATAAGTTGTAACTGTTATAAAACAGGTCACCCGTGTGACTGACTGTATTTTATTACTATTTTTTTTTTGCCAGCAGCTTTAAGCAGATGCTGCAGTCATTAGGTGAACCAATGGTTCATGATGGACTGGTTTTGCTGAAAACCAGAAGTAAATGCTATTTTGCGGGGGGCAAAACTGTTGTGAAACACATTCATGTGACTGGGATGCTACAAATGGCTGTAAATGCAGCCAGTTGACAGGCACCTGACATGCAATCCTTTGACACCTGGACCACTGAGTGATTGGTTGTAAGTCAAGGATTACTAGTACTTCCACATTTATGGTTTGCCTGCTTTCCTTTCCTTTCCTTCCTTCCTCTTTCTGCCTCTCTCCTTCCTTCCCTCATTTTTCCTTCCTTTCTTTCCCTTTCTCTTTCATTTCTTTCCTTTTCCTCCCTTTTCTCTTTCCTTCTTCCCTTTCTTTCTTTCGTTTTCTTCCTCTCTTCTTCCTTCCCACATTTTTCCTTCCTTTCCCTTTCCCTTTCATTTCTTTCCTTTCCTTCCTTCCTTGCTTTTCTTTCCTTCTTTCCTTTCTTCCCTCCTCTTTCCTTCCTTTCTCTTTCTCTTTCATTTCCTTCCTTCCTGTCTCCCTTCCCTCATTTTTCCTTCCTTTCTTTCTCTTTCTCACTTTCATTTCTTTCCTTCTCCTTCCTTCCTTGCTTTTCTTTCTTTCCTTCCTCTTTCTCTTTCATTTCCTTCCTTCCTGTCTCCTTCCTTCCCTCATTTTTCCTTCCTTTCTTTCCCTTTCTCACTTTCATTTCTTTCCTTCTTCCTTCCTTCCTTGCTTTTCTTTCTTTCCTTTTCCTTTCTTCTCTCATTCTTCCTTCCTTCCTTTCCCGTTCGCTTTCATTTCTTTCCTTTCCTTTCCTTCCTTCCTTCCTTCCTGCCTGCCTGCCTGCCTTCCTTCCTTCCTTCCTTCTTTCTTTCTCCACTAACATTAATATCACAAATTATAATCTATCAATCCAAAGAAGAGTTGGCTGTGTTTCAGATGTGACAGGCTTCGTGTTTTCTGATGATTCTATTATTTTTGTCTACATATTTTAAGGCTTGGAGAAGTTGAACGAGATTTTTAGCTAGTCAACGACTGATTGCATTGAGCAGCATACTTGCAAATGCAGTTAGGCCAAAAAAAATTCAGATGAATTCTGTTTCTTTTTTCTTTTTTAAATAAACTTACACTGCAAACCGTTTACTCCAAGGCACATTGCACGGCTAACACTCACCTGTACCATAGGGTCAGACTTGGCAAGACGCTTTAGGCCCTCTACTAGCTTTGGTAGGTCGGCAGGGTTTTTGGCTTCAACCGCAACGCGCACAACTGGGCTAACACTAAATTTCATCACTCTCATGTTGTGGGCGTGTTCGAAGGTGGTAATGGTGCCCGTCTTCACCAAAAACTGATCGACACCAACCAGGCCAACAATGTTGCCACAAGGGACATCCTCAATGGGCTCAACGTAACGACCCATCATCAAAATGGTTCTACAAAGACAGAGGGTGGGTAACAAGACCCAATTTTCTTTTTTAAAACCAAACCTTTTTCAAAGAATGTATTTCTCTTTCACTACCTTTTTTAATTCTTTTTTTTTTTTTAATCCTATGATGAAATTTCAACGGGTGGTGCCTAAAAAACTGGCACAGGGAAAGTGTCTCCTGGGAAACAAAATAGTATTTTCTTTCTAAAAAAAAATCTTCCATTCCCTATCCCAAAGATGCATTTTCAAGAGGCAACTGGATCCTTCTTTATTTTTTTCTTGAAGAGGTTTCGCTTCTCATCCAAGAAGCTTCTTCAGTTCTTACTGAATGGTGAAGAATGGAAGGATTCAGTCAGAACTAAAAAAGCTTCTTGGATGAGAAGCGAAAGATCTTCAAGGAAAAACAAAGAATGTCTAGTTGCCTCTTGCAAAAAGCACCTTTGGGACAACCACGGCCTGGATGATTGAGAATCTCCGCAGACGCTTCTCCATTTTCTACACCCCCTAAATTGGGGAAGGGGGGTGTTAAAAGGGGGGTGTTAAGAGTTAAAAATTGTCACACAAGCAGGAGAAGGAGTGTTGCCCTCCCAAGTCTCTCTGGTGATGTTTCTATGCTCAAGCACATCCCCGTCTTCATGCAGTGATCTAACAGTGTCTCAGCTTCCTAAGAGATCTCCTGAACATAAATCAGCCATGGTGGCACATTGATTAGGATGCAGTATTGCAGGCTGATTCTGCCCACTGCCAGCAGTTCGATCCTGACCGGCTCAAGGTTGACTCAGCCTTCCATCTTTCTGAGGTGGGTAAAATGAGGACCTAGATTGTTGGGGGGGCAAGAGGCTGACTGCAAGTTGCTTAGAGAGGCTGTAAAGCAGTGTGAAGCGATATATAAGTCTTAAATGCTGCTGCTATTCTTCTGCCCTATCGGAGCTGCCACAGAAAGCTTTAAGCATACCTATCTACCAGTGATGGTATCTATTGTGACTGGGGGAGGAGGGGCAGAACTCACCCCCACTGCTTATGCAACCCTTTTTGTTCTGCCAAACAGGACTCTGGGTTTCGTTAGCATGCGCCCAATTGAGAAAAGGAGAGGAAATCTCATTAGCTACCTTTGAATAGGCTTCAAGTAGAGGTCTTCCTTCTTTCCCGGGGTATAGTTGGGTCCCATAATCCGCACCTTCTGGCCGGTGGAGACCATCCCAGAGAAGACCCTCCCGAAGGCATAGAAGCGGCCTTTGTCCGACGTGGGCACCATTTTTGAGATGTACATCATCAGAGGCCCCTTTGGGTCACAGTTCTTAACACCTGCAGCAAAACAAAAAGAGCAAATTGTGAGGTCCAGGCAATCCCCTAGTTGAGTCAAAATTGGCTGCTGGACCTTCCAAGTGACATACAGGTAGTCCTCAACTTGCAACAGTTTGTTTTGTGATCAAAGTTGCAATAGCCTTGAAAAAAGTGACTTGTGACCTAACCGTTAGTCGTTCAGGTTCTTGTAGAGAGCTTAAACCTATATAGGCAGTTTTCAACTTACGACCACAACTGAGCCCAGAATTTATGTGGTTAAGTGAGACTTCTTAAGTGAGTTTTGCTCCATTTTAAGACTTTTCTTGTCACATTTGTTAAGTGTATTACAGCAGGTGTTAAGTTAGTGGCACAGTTCATCAGTGAATTTGACTTCTCCATTGACTTTGGATTGGCAGATCCTGGGACACTGCAACTGTCATAAATATGAAGCAGTGGGCAAGCATCCAAATTTTGATTGTGTGACCATGGGGGATGTGCAATGGTCGTAAGTGTGAAAAACGGTCACCGGTCACTTTTTTCAGGGCAGGTATAACTTTAAAAGGTCACTAAAGGAAATGTTGTAACTCGAGGACTATCCGTGGATTGATTTGAACTGCCTGGACTCCTGATCTCCTGCACTTGACCTGAGATATGGGAAGAGTCCAAAAGGAGAGAGGGGCTTGGCTCTAGACTGCTGAAGGTCCTCCCAAAGGCCTTACCCATGGCAGCTTCATCGTCAGGTGGCCCCTCGTACAGGAGCTCACAGCGGTACTTCTGAGCAGTGACAGGGGAGGGCAGGTGAATGGTGATCATCTGAAGCAAAGCCTCTCCGGCAGGTAACCAGCGACGCATGACGGCCTGGAAAAGACGTATGGAGAAGCTGCCCTCAGGAAGTGCTACCTGAGCTCTGGATTGGTAACGTCGCTTTCCCTCGTTGAAAAGGCAACAAAAACAACGGGGCCCCTCCTGTCCTTCCAAAATGCAGGGCAGTCCCGCCTAAGGCTCAGCGCGAAGCGGTGCAGCGTCCCTGGATCCAACCCCTCGGGACAAGGTCACGCCCAGCCTGGCTACATCCAGGAAGCACTTGCAATTCTCAGGGCAGACTGCTGCTTACCACTGTTGTGTTAAAAGGACACACATACACACGCCATTTCAAAAAACCTTGAGAAGCGGCTTTCCTTCTTTTTCTCGGTCTTCGGCGTCGAGCTTGATATCCAGTTTTTCTATCAGCTTGGAAGTTTCTTCTTTCTTGAAGTTCATGATGGCATCGAAGACCTGGGGGGGGGGGGAAATTAAATACAATTGACTCTGTTAGTTAAGAAGAGATATCAAGAAAGACAAACCCACGTGAGAATTTAGCTCTTGGCCTACAATATGGCATCCACTGATCTCAGAGTAAGGTCTACTGACTTTTACCGGTCTTCTAAGCTGATAAGTATTTCATTGTATCACGTAAGTCAGGTTTCATCAAATATCAGCTGTGCTGACAATTTATAAAGGGTTCCTTCCTAATGAGGCAGCCCACCAGATTGTGCTCTCAGTAAGTTCTTTTGAAGGCTTTAGGCCCCTGATGGCGAACCTATTGCATGTGTACCACAGGCGGCACGCAGAGCCATTTGTGCCGGCACATGAGCTGCAGGCAAACCTCACTATGCATGCGCGTGCCTCACAGCTGATTTTTGGCAGCTTGGAGGCCTTTTTCGGCCTCCCAAAGGCATGAGGAAGACTTTTGCAGGCTGAAAAACTAGCCCCATTTCGCACTTCCTGTTTTTCCGAAAATACCGGAAGTGATGAAACAGGGTTTGTTTTCGGCCTGCAAAGCTTACAGAAGCCTGCAGAAGTCTTCCTCGAGCCTTTGGGAGGCCAAAAGCGGCCTCAAACTGGTCAAAAATCAGCTGTGAGGTACAGCGCAAGGAAGGGGGAGGCGGGGAGCCCAAAAAGGTTAGCCATCACTGCTCTAGGCATTCGCAGGTTCATCAAATTGGGTCCTGCCATTATGAAAAAGTGGCCCATCTGCTCCTTCTTCATACTTTCTGAAACATGTGAATGAAGGCGAATACACGTCCCCCAGGATAAGGTTACTAGGGCTGTGAAATCTCCGATTTTACGCGGAATTCCGATTTTTTTCCCTCAAACACCAATCTACATTTTCCGCGTTTTTTTTTCCCCCATCGGATCAAGATCCGAGAGTCGGAAATTCGCTCTTCAGAAAAGCGGAACACTTCAGTTCTCAGGCATACCGTATATACTCGAGTATAAGCCAAGTTTTTCAGCCCATTTTTTGTGCTGAAAAAACCGCCCTCGGCTTATACTCGAGTCAGCCGCTATGGCACCATGCCTGGCCTGCGCTGGCGTGGCTGCAACTGATCGCGCCTCCATGGCAGCATCGCCGCCGCGGCTGTCTACCCACTGAGGTACACACAGGCGACCCCAAGCGGCCTCTTCTTCCCCATTAACGGGCGCCTGGGGCCCCCGCGAGCTCCTGTGTTGCGCGCTTCCAGCTTCGCAAAGAAACTGCCAGGCTCAGGCAGCCTCCCCCACCCCCTAGCCTAGCAGCGAAGAGCTGCTCCGGGGGCAGCGAGACAAAGTGCCTGGCTGCGCCGTGGCGGGAGCCCCCGGAGCAGCTCTTCGCTGCTTGGGGTGGGTGGGGGAGGCTGCCTGAGCCTGGTGACCCCAAGCGGCCTCTCCTTCCCCATTAACGGGCGCCCGGGGCCCCCGCAAGCTCCTGCGTTGCGTGCTTCCAGCTTCACCAACAAACGGAGCTGCAAATCTGGTAATCGCTTGCGGAGCCTCGGCACGAACCCCCTTTCCCCGCACTCCTCCCCCCGCACTCCTCTGGCGGCAGCAGGCGGAGAAAGCCCCACTTCCCCCTGGCTTTGATGGCACGCGTGAGTTGGCTTCCCACTCTTTTTTTTTTAACTCTCCTCTTCCTCCTCCTCCTCTCCTCTCCCCTTGTTGTCTGGTCTTCCCTAAGGAAACTCGAGGGCTCACACTTCCAGGTGTTTCTCCCTGTCTTTCTCCCTGTCAATGATCTTTTCTTCCCTTCCCTTCTCTCAGCCCCAATTTAAAGAAAGAAAGAAAGAAGAGAGAGAGAGAAAATGGGGCCCTATACAAATAGTTTGCCCCATTCACAAACACTTTTTGAACTGTTATACATGACTGTATAGAATTGGATTTCACTGCAAAGTTGAGAGTTGCCTGGTGTTTTTTTCAACCTGTTACCAGCAAATGCCAGTTGCCAGGCAGCAGATTATTTAGAAGTGTTTTTTACAGTGGTTGTTCCAGATGCAAAGATTCAAGCCTCAGGTTAGGTATGGAAAAAGTAAAGTGTTTATTCTCAAAAACAGCAGTTGAAATTGATGGAAATAGTCTCCAAAATAAGCCTAAGTTGCACCAGAGAGCATCTAGAACTCCGGAGCTTCCAGGGCCCTAGGCGGGCCCTGGACCCCGGCCTAAGGGACTTCGCGCTTCGCGCACCTTATTCACTTCAGATTTTTTCAGACTTTTTTTTTAACCAGCTCTCACACCCCTGGGTTACAGAATCCAATCTGAGTTGGTTGCTGGAATCAGAGGCTTACTCTTTCAAACTTTCAGGCTCATGCTGGAACTCGTCCTCAGGGAATTTCTCCCTTTCCAGAATATGTAAACTGGGCTGTTCTACCCATTGTATTTACATGGTTCTTGGTTGTGCGTAGTTTTTAGTTGTTAATTATGGCACTGAGGGTTGACTATTAAGTCATTAATTGTTGCCGCTTAGGCCGCTGTGCCATCGGTTCTAAGTAGCTGGTAGGCTGATGGTAAATCAGCACTCCTTAATGACTGACAAGGGGCCTGTTTCCCAGGCTTCAATCATTTCTTTGGCTATTTTTGTCCCTGCTTGACCAGCAATCATAATAATTGTGAAATTGAACGCATTGCAAGTTTTGACTTCAATTGAGCTCATTGCAATGTGAGGCTACCATTGAGTCCTCGTCTAACCGCACATTCATGTTCTCACAATCTGTGGTTAGCTTCCTCCCTATCTCTCCTACACAGTCAGTCACAGGGACAATCCATACAGGATTGGTAGTCTCATCTTGCAATGATCAAGGACATGCATTCAATTATGCAGCTACTATTATTGTTGGCCTAGCAGGGACAAAAATAGCCAGAGAAATGAGTGCAGCTTGGGAAATGGGCCTCTTGTCAGTCAACAAGTGTGCTGATTTACCATCAACCTACTAATTACTTAGGAGTTGGGAGTTCGGCAGCACAAGGAAACAATTAACAACTTAATAGCCAGCCATCAACACCCTAATTAACAACTAAAAGCTATGCACAACTAGGCACCATATAAATACAACACATAAAACAGACCAGCACACATTTTCTGAAACAGACTACAACATTAATTTTAATCCAAGTACTATAGCTTAACTTGAGTGAGAAGGATAGAAATAAAATCAGGCTGCTTCACGTGAACTCAAAAGCAATTTTTTTTCAAGGACAGCTGCATTAAAGCAGAAGTCGGTCCATTGGGAACAAGACTCTTTCAAGCTGCACCAGAAAGATGCTTCTCAGGATGCGGCCACCAATTTATGAATACTCATGTGAAGCTATTACATTCTTAGGTGTTTTGCCCATTAGACATCCTTGGAAATACGAATGTCGTAGGCAAAATGTATGAATGCCCAAGGGTGAAGTTTGAAAAGCAGATTCATTAGCATTCAATGTTATAACAGTGTTTTGCTGAATCCCAGCATTACCTTAAAAATGGGATCCAGGATAAGTTGGCAGAAAGTACGTGGCAACTTCTTTCCATCAGGGCCAGCTGCGGATTTGCTGAATTTCCCTGTTGCTGGGTCAAAATACCTAAATGAAAAGTGTACCTGTTTTACATTTATGGGCTAAAGAAGAGAGGAAGAAACAGGCCTTGATGCTACCTCATCTGTACAAAATGGCTCATGCATCATTAATACCAATCAGTCCAACACTATAGGGCCACCCATCATTCCACTCCACTTCCGTGTTCAAGCCGCAAAGGAAAGTAAAACTGAATATTGTTGTTGTTGTTGTTGTTCGTCTCACAGTCAGCCAAATGTTCAGTCTGGATTTGGCATTTTTGTCTACCTATCTTCCTATCGAGTCCTTTTCAAGGACTTGGAATATGTGGATATTTGATGTTAAAAGTATCATCGCAGGATGGAAGCAGACCCCAGTAAAGCTATCTTTTGCAATTGACTGATGGTGAATTTGTCAATGCCAATCAACAGTGTTCAAGCTGGTGCTCCAGTTGGTTCTGGGATTGGACCCAAGGTGCCTATTGCCATTGGTATCACCCTTGCTTGCCTTTGCCATAGTCATTCTATTTCTATTTTCAGGTCTTTGCATTTTTTTTGTCTTCTCCAGTTCTTTCTCTTCTCTTCCGCTATTCAGATAGTCCTTGATTGACAAAAGTTCACTTAGTGACCATTTGAAAGAAGTTACAACGCTGAAAAAAGTGACTTATGACCGGTTTTCTCACTTACAACCTGTGGTCACATGATGCAAGTTCAGACATATGGCAACTGACCCATGTTTATGACCGTTCCAGTTCCCCAGGGTCATGTGATTTCCCCCTTTGCCACCTTCTGTCAAGCAAAGTCAATGGGACAGCCAGATTTACTCAACAACCGTGTTTACTTCCTTTAACAACTGCGAAGATTTACTTAACAGCAGTGGCAAGGAAGGTGTAAAACAGGGCAAAACTCACTTAACAAATGTTCTGCTTAGCAACATAAATTTGGGGCTCAATAATAAGTTGAAGACAACCTGTATTACCTCATCATGGGGCTACCGTTAAGTAGCTTACAACAATATATATAAAAAAGTGCTTTATCACAGCCAGACAGATGCCGTTTCTTCTTAGACCTTTCCTGTTATGGCCTGTCAGCCACCGGCCCCTCCAAAGAACCGAATCAGAGGAGGAGGTGGAAGTCAGGGTCAGCATCAAGGCAACCTGAGAGCTCCAAGGGGGGAGGGGGAGGGAATGGAGCTAGAGGAGAGAGCTGGAGCCTGGGCCATCCGTCAGCCCTCAGATGGAGAGTCAACAGCTCCCAAGTCTGGAGGTGGCTGATAAAGAAGAGGAGGAACAGCTGAGTCCAGTGCCTCACGCACTGATACGCAGAAGGCAGAAGAGAGGAGAGCAGTGGAAATCTATGGGCTGGTCCTTGGGACAGAAGAACCACCGGTGCTAGCGAAGCCCCACCCTAGTTGTGGGGATAAAAGACAGGGGGGTGGAGATGAATAGATGTGGCAGACAACTCTTCATCTCCCCTGCTGGATGGACTTGTTAGCCTGCGGTGAAAGAGAATCTTTTTACCGGGGCTGCCGGCACTTCTAATAAAGGAATCTTTTGAGTTCACTTCAGAGGGTTTATCACGTTTGGGGAGCTGGGTCAGAACACTTCCTATATTATCTCGCTTTAACAAAAGGTGCAACCAAGGACATCATTCTGCCAACCTGCATCAAAGGCCTTCCTTCCCTGAAGTGCATTCACTGAGACCGAAGATAAGGATGCTATTGACTCACTTGTCTCCCCACAGCTTCTTCATCATGTCCTCCACTTTCTTGGCCCTGTCAGCTGCGGAGAACTGGGCCTTTTCTCCTCTGGATGCAAATTTGGCCACGTACATCTCAGCAAACTGCTTCAAGGTGAACGCCCAACCATGCAAGCCAGAGCCAAAGCCAACAGTACCGATTACGGGGTCAATCTGTAAGCAAAGGAAGGGATTCAGGCGTTTTAAAAGAACATGGAGAAAGTGGTCTACTTGGAGATCCAACCCCTCAATTAAAACTGAACTCCAAGCAAGCAGAAACCACAAACCAACCCATTCAATTGCACCTAACCTGCAGCAGCCCCGATTTGTTAACAACAAATTAACAACAGAAATTGTGTTCGTAAGTCAAGGACTCCCCGTAATGTATTCTTTATTCAACCAATTTGGTTAAGGATAGTGATGGGCAACTATGGCAATTTTATGACCTGTGGACTTCAGCTCCCAGAATTCCTGAGCCAGCCAATAATGCTGGCTGGGGAATTCTGGGAGTTGAAGTCCACAGGTCATAAAGTTGCCATAGTTGCCCATCCCTGACCTAGAGGTTAAGGCCCCAGGCTAGAAACCAGGAGACTGTGAGTTCTGCTCCTGCCTTAGGCATGAAGGCCAGTTGGGGTGACCTTGAGTTTCTTTCAGCCCATGACATCAGGCTCAGGCAACCAGCCCACCGGTCAATTCCTGTCACGACCAATAATCAAACACTTGGCTGATCAGAAAGAAATGGGCCCTGCGACTGGCAGGGAAATGCCAGGAAGGAAACAAAACTTGTTTATTTAATCCAAGATTCTCCCCTGGATTAAATAAACTTTTTACGACTTGTGGACAACTCTGGAACTCTGGCTGGGGAATTCTGGGAAGTCCACAAGTCTAAAAGGTGCCAACTTTGGAGAGCTCTGAACAAATCAAAGCAAATATTTGATTAAACTCTGTAATTTCTTGCTTTGCTTTAATTTTGAACAGGTTTACCAGATTATACATTTTAAAAGAACTGCGTATCAAGATGGGACTAGACCTTTTTTTAAAAAAAAAAAAAAAGAACAAATTAAGGGTAGTTAGCTATGAAAACCCAGCATAAATATCCTGAATGGATGTCTCAATCAAGCTGATGTTGGCGCTTCTTACAAGCCACAGAGTCCTTCACTTCATCATAACAGGTAAAACAAGACTGGTCTTTTTAGGGCGGGGCCTCCAAACTTGGCAACTTTTAAGACTTGTGGACTTCAACTCCCAGCTATGCTGGCTGGAGAATTCTGGGAGCTGAAGTCCACAAATTGCCAAGTTTGCGGAACCTCTGCTTTAGTGCATCATTCGACAAACTGCAACATGGAAGAGAGTTTTCTCCAAAGGTTACAATTGCAAAGGGAGGGAGGGTTTAATGCGGTCAAAAGCATCATTTAAGGTTACATTGGTCTTAGTTCTTTAATCCTCTATACCAGGGGTGTCAAACTCAAGGCCCCGTGGGTCGGTCCTGGAAATATCAAAGGACCGGCCTTGCTGGCCAAAACGGGGTGAGGGGAAATATCAAAGGTGCCTCTGCTGGCCAAAATGGGGTGGCAGGTTGCTGGCAGAGTGCTGCAGGAGGCTGTGGAAGCTGAAAACGGCCCATGGCGATGGGGCTGCATGTGGTCATCCCATTTTGGCCAGCAGAGGCACCGCAGGCCAGTCCTTTGATATTTCCAGGCTGGCCCCGCAGGCCAGATCTAAGCACCCCGGCCTTGAGTTTGACACCCCTGGTATAGAGGATTAAAGAACTAAGCTGTCAGCATTCTGAGTAACAACCTCCAAAGGAAAAGACTCAGAGAAAATTATTTTCCCAAAGATCCATTTGATTAGAGATGTCCTATTGGCGCATCTGGGGAAAACCTGGATCTGAGAGTTTCAGGTTTTCCCTCACATAAAGAAAATCCAACCCCTGCACCCGTCCATCACATGGTCCAATTGTTACTTCGTTCCAACCGGAGACTATCTCCAGGCACTCCCTTCCAGGTGCAGGGTAACATGTCCTTGACTCTCTGAGAAAGGAATGTTGTTGTGGCTAATCTTCCATAGCTCCTTGAAATCCCCCTCCCAAATTCCCAGGCACTAAATGTGGCAGCCCAGGAGCCTCGAAGAAAAATGGCTTCCAAGCTGACATAAGTGTTGAAGTCCACACATCTTAAAACGGCTGCAGTTGGGAAACCCTGGTCTAGCACACCACCATGCAAACGCAATCCTACGGAACTAACTTCCTACTTGCTCCAATCTCAACGTAAGTTCTCTTTACCATAATATTACCCATGGGTCCAGTTTCACCCTCTCCGTAAGTAGAAATGATAACATTGACGTTTTCCACAATGCGCTGGAAGGTCTGGTAAAGCTCCTCGGGTTCTAACTGCAGTTCCAGCAGAGCGCGGTCCATCTTGTTCATCATCAGGACCGGCTTGATACGCTCAGCAATTGCCTGCCGAAGTACGGTCTCCGTCTGCACGCAAACCCCTGGAGGGAAAGTTGACACCAGCATGATCTATGCTAGTTCCAGAGAAGAACTGGTTGCGGAAAAGCTCCAGTATTCCAAAACTGTCAAACTTTTGGGTAACTTTGGTGGGAAGAAGAAAAACCAAGTGGCTTCCTATATAATAGCCAGATATTAGGGGTAGTTAACTAATCTTGTATATTTTAATTTAAAAGAGACTACTGTGGCCTGTTGGTTGCTGGCCCCTCCAGCTGCCGAATCAGAGGAGGAGGAGGAGGTGTGGGAGTCAGGGTCAGCATCAAGGCAAACTGAGAGCTCCAAGGGGAAGAGGGAATGGAGGTGGGAGAGAGAGGGATGGGGGGAGGGAGAGGGGGGGAGGGGGGAGGGAGAGAGAGGGGGGGGGGGCAGAGCCTGGGCCATCCCTCAGCCCTCAGATGGAGAGTCAACAGTCCCCAGGTCTGGAAGTGGCTGATGAAGAAGAGGAGGAACAGCTGGGTCCAGTGCCTGACACGCAAATGCACATAAGGCAGAAGAGAGGAGAGCAGGGGAAATATATGGGCCAGTCCTTGGGACGGAAGAGCCACCGCTGCTAGCAAAGCCCCACCCTAGCTCTGGGGATAAAAGGCAGGGGGCGGAGATGAATACATGTGGCAGACAACTATTTATCTCCCAGCTGGACGGACTTATTTAGCCTGCATTGAGAGAGAAACTTTTTTCTGGGGCTACTGGCACTCCTAAATAAAGGAATCGTTGAGTTAATCTCAGACAGTTTGTCATGTTCGAGGAGCTGGATTAGAACAGATACATATCCTATTTCTCAGCACTTAAAAGAGAAAAAGACTATGGTGTTTTATATCCTCAAGGCTGTGGCAGGCTGGTATTTGTATTGTGAAAATGTTGCATGCTACAGAAACATCAAATACCCTATGAGGTGCCCATCTCACCTTATTTATTCTGAAGTTTTCCTGGGTGAAAACTCTGATGAACTATCTAGACCAGTGGTCTCCAAAGTTGGCAACCTGAAGACTTGTGCATTTCAATTCCCAGAATTCCTCAGCCAGCCATGAATTCCCCAATCATGCTGACTGGGGAATTTTGAGAGTTGAAGTCCACAAGTCTTAAAGTTGCCAACTTTGGAGACCCCTGATCTTAAACTTCCTTGCTTTGAGGTGTCACCAAACATGTGTCAACATTACTTGGGAATTCTAAAGGCCTATTATGGAAAAGTGCTTGAAAAGGTAAGAGTGGAGAAACACCCTTCTCAGAATTGAAAAGGTGAAATTGGGGGGAGTTTATTGCATTGCACAGCCATGGTAAACAAGTTTGTACATTTTCTCCAAAAAGTAGGAAGTGAGAGGTAACACTCAGAGCACGGCAAAATGCATAATGGCCTGTGATGTAGGCTAGACTAGTAATTAAGTGGTTTGTCCAGGGGAATCTAGAGTTTTGCTGCCAAGGAGTGATTTAATCCAAACTGCCACATCTGTTTTACCTTTCCACGGTATATTGAATATAAACAATAGAGAAGTGGGTAAGCCATACTTTGTTGTGAAAGCTTGTGAATTTGAGAAGAGACAAAGAACAGCCAGATATCTTGTAATAATACTGTCAACTCCCAAAATGTTTTATTGTCTTAAAAAAATCTAAATACCTGGCACTATCCACAGGAATAGGCTCAGGAATTCATAGATTGCTGGTGGCTTTGTTAGATTGCCAGGATCGACACAGCTCCAAGGAGAATCTTATCCTTGCTACTATGCTGTGCTTCGGAAAGTCTGAGAAAATCAGGTATTTTCCTTGCCAGACGTATGTCTAGCAAAAAGGTGCTCATTGATCACGTATAACAGTGAAGGAAAATTGTGGATTCTCCTTCAGAATCAGATGCTAAGATACCGGTAGTCCTTGACTTACAACAATTCATTTAGTCACCATTTGAAGTTACAATGGCACTGAAAAAAACATAAAACGACCCATGGCCGTTTTTCTCCCTTATGACTGTTACAGCACCTCCATGGTCACAAAATTCAGACGCTTGGCAACTGACTCGTATTTATGATGGCTGCATATCCTGAGGTCATTTGATCCTCCTTTTGTGACCCTCTGATGAGCAAAGTCAATGCAAAAGCTATTAACAAACATGTTCCTAACTTAATAACTGCTGTGATTCACTTAACAACTGTCGCAAGAAAGGTCGTAAAATGGGGCCAAATTCACTTAACAACTATTTCGTGGTGCAACAGAAATGTTGGGCTCTATCATGGCTGTGAGTCAAGGACTACCTGTATTCTCCTTCAGCGTCTACCAGTCTACCAGTCCCTACTGACTTTCTCTAGACAGCACAATGTTCCCGCCCAATTGAAGCACCTCAATTTTAAGGACATTCACCTGAAACACAGTCAACGACTACAAGAGCTCCATCAGTGACGCGAAGGGCTGCGGTGACTTCGGAGGAGAAATCCACGTGCCCGGGGGAGTCGATTAAATTAATGAGGAAACCGGAGCCATCTTTGGATTGCTTGATAAAGGCCAAATCATTTTCTGAGAGTTCGTAGTAGAGAGAAATAGCCCTACAAAAGAAGACAAAGGGTTTTCCTAAAACACATTTAAATTCACCTAAAACATCAGCATATAACTCTGTGCCCCCGGGTGCCCTGGAACCATAACTCCCATAATCCTCAGGCACTAGAGTTGGGTGGCACTAAGTAAATGAAGGTTTCACTTATCCAAGTGCAAATCTTTGAGACCAGATGTTGAGTTCTCACTTTCTCTGTCATTGCCAACACTCCTCTAGAAAGTAGTAACTTCCGAGTTTCCAGCTATAAGCAAGCCTCTGCATTTTAGGAAAGCTCTGCTAGTATGGCTATTGAGATTTATGGATTTTTTTAACATACGCCATCACTAAAATTAAAAAGGACAATTTAAACAAGAAATGTTGATGAGGAAGAGAGAAATAACAGGACAACAGCGTTGGAAGGGGCCTTGGAGGTCTTCTAGTTTAACCCCCTGCTTAGGCAGGAAACCCTTCAGACAAATGGTTGTCCAATCTCTTCTTAAAAACTTCCAGGATTGGAGAATTCACAACTTCTGGAAGGAAGTTATTCCACTGATGAATTGTTCTAACTCTCAAGGAATTTCTCCTGAGTTCTAGGTTGCTTCTCTCCTTGGTTAGTTTCCACCCATTGCTTCTTGTCCTGCCCTCAGGGGCTTTGGAGAAGAGCTTGACTCCCTCTTCTTTGGGGCAGCCCCTCAAATATTGGAAGACTGCTACCGTGTTTCTCATAAAATAAGGCCAGGTCTTCTTTTTTTTTTTTTTGAGCCTTGAAAAAACGGCTAGGACGTCTTTTCGGGGGGTGACTTAATTTCTTCCCCCACGCCCACCTCCACCTAGAGCTCTCCATGTGCAATGACCTCTCCACGAGGCTGCCACTGGAAGCTCCCCAAAGGTAGAGTCAACAGCCGCTTCCATCAGCCGGTAGAAGCGGCCTCGGGGCGAGCACCCACACGGACTCCCCTCGCCACGAAGCTGTTTCTATCAGCCGATGGAAGCTCCCCAAAGGCAGAGTCACCAGCCGCTTCCATCGGCCGATAGAAATGGCTTCGTGGCGAGGGGAGTACGCGTGGGAGAGCGGCTGCAAACTTTTCTTAGCAGAAGGGAAGCAAGTTGAGTTTCTCTCTCTCTCTCTCTCTCTCACACACACACACAAACACCTGCAGGGTTTCCACCGCTGCCCTCCCCTCCACAAGCCAGACCTTTTCCGGGCACCCTGCCAAAGTCCCAGGGCAGCCGACCTCCCTTTACCTGCTGCTGCTGCTGGTTGGGATGGGGGTGGAGGCGCCAGGGAGGGAAGAAGGGGCAGCAGAGCTTGGCTACCTTTAGAAGGGGGATCGGGCGGGCTCCTGAAAGGAGACGCGGGAGCGGTCCTCGTAGGAATGCGGCAGGGAAGCGGGGTGAGTGTGAAAGGGTTGCTGCCGTGGCACAGGAGGGCGGGAGGTAGGAGCTGGAGTGAAGAAGGGCCGGGGAGAAGCTAAACTGTCCTTTCTATTGCTCTGGTGAGGGCCGAATATTTACAGGGGCTGGTTGGAAAGGCCTAATTCTAGTATGAACCTTGAGTCATGGGGGGGGGGGAGTGGAACGGCAAAGGCACTCTGTATACGATCCGAGGCAATCCTGCCACAGCTCATGGGTGGCGTTGCTAACAGTTGGGGGGAGTCTGAGAACTTCACCGATGCCTCCTCTTCTCTCTCTCTCTCTCTGAGTGCCTGAAAGAGCGCCCGTCATTAACCAATTAACCAACACCAGCCTCGGCATCCCTTATTTCAGCATAATTCGGGATGACAGAGGAGCCGTAAAACCAGGGACTTGGCGATGAGATGCAGGTTTGTTTGTTTTTTTGATTGAGTTCAATCACGAGACATTTCTGGATTTCATCGGACCTCCAAGGCGTTCGGCAGAACTTTTGAAAAACTTGCGGGTCTAACTTTGAGAAGCAATGAGTTTGGTCCTCTCAAATGACGGAGGTTAGGGACGGTCTTTGGAGACCTCCCCTCTCCTTTAGCTGAGAGAGACCTGGGCGATTCTAGGCCAAAAGCTGCCCTGGAGAGATTGATCAGAGAATGGGCAGGAAAGCAAAACAAGAACACATTTGGACTAAGGCCTTTTCTCCCATTCCCTCCGTCACAATCTCACAATTTTTATCCAGACAGAGATAGGCGTGTACTTTCTCTCCTGCCCCGCTGGTAGATTCAAAGACAACTAATACGAGCTCCCCTCACCACGAGGCCATTTCTATCGGCCGATGGAAGCTCCCCAAAGGCAGAGTCACCAGCCGCTTCTACCGGCTGATAGAAGCAGCTGGTGACTCTGCCTTTGGGGAGCTTCTATAGGCCGATGTTCTATCGGTAGTAGATCAGGGTATTCTAGCCTAGGCTATCTGCATGGTGCTCCTAAAGGCAAATTTTCTCCCCCCCTTTCCTTCCCCCCCCCCCATTTCTCTTCACCTTGTGTAGTTCTAATGAACGATGTGAGAAATGGCAGGGAAATGCATGATTTAAATAGGCCTAAATTTTAGGGGCGGGGCTTAATTTCACCTCATGCCTAGAAATCATGCCGGGCCTTCCTTTTGGTGGAGGCTGTATCGTTGGAGAAACACGGTATCAGGTCACTCCTAGTCCTTCTTTTCTTTAAACTAGACATATCCAATTCCTGCAACTGTTCTTCATATGTTTTAGATTACTGAATCTGAGTTAAACTGTTGAGTTAAATGAAACAAACTGACCATGTCCATACTGCATTAAACTTGATGCTACACTAATTCATGGTCACCATTTGCACAATATACTGAACCATAAATCACCAATACTGTAAATCACAAAAACCCTCGATGAAATTCACATTAAGTTTAGTGTGTTGTGCACATTCATTCATCCACAACCTGACCTGTTTAAATGTCTTTTGTAAAGATGTAAAGCAGTATCTCTCCATTTTGGCAACTTTAAAATATGTGGACTTCAGCTCCCAGAATCTCCCAGACAGCATGGGTTGAAAAACACTGTATATCAGTCACATTTCTGTGTTTTGTATGTTGCTTGTACAAATAATGCAGAAATGCATCCTTACGTGGGAAGAATAGTAACCATCCTAACCATATTTGATAAGCTGATGCCTTTTTTGTTTCATGTGATGTTAATACAGGTGATCCTCGACTTACAGCCACTCGTTTAGTGAGTGACGTTACAATGACCAAGAAAAAAGTGACTTATAAGCTGCTTTCACAGGACCGCTGCAGCTTCCCCATGGTCATGTGATCAAAATTTGGGTGCTTGGCAATTGGCCTGTATTTATCATGGTTGCAGTGTCCCAGGTGACACTGTGATCACCATTTGTAACCTTCCAGGCAGCTTCCAACAACCAAAGTCAAGTGGGAACCCTGCTTCGTTTAACGATTAAATGATTCACTTTGGCAAGAAAGACTGCAAAACGGGGTAAAACTCACTTAACAACAGTCTTGCTTGACAATGGAAATTTTGGGCTCGATTGTGGTCGTAAGTCGAGAATTACTGGTAGGAATTCTAAACCTTTGGACCTAACATGTTTATGATCCCTCCTATCTTGCGCATCCTGCTCGAGACATACTGTGAAAGAGACTATAATGTGGAAACACAATCGCAAAGTATTTTATTATTGCTATCACAACTCGTATGACTATCACTCTAAAATCCATCTTTTTTGTTTCGTATTTTAAAGCAACGGTCCCCGACATTTCCAGCTTGACAGACTGGCAGGAATGGGGGAGAGGGAATGATTCCGTGCGAGTGCCCAAGCACACATATGTCCATTTGAGCAACTTGGCGGTGGACACGCATGCCCGCCACTTACACAAACAGAGCCTTGCGCGCAAACATGAGTGCCTATTGCTCACACAAATGGACCTTCGTGTGCACTGCCCACCCCTTGCACAGCCCAGTTCCAAACAGGCCACGATCCAGTAGTGGGCCTTGGCCCTGGGGTTGGGAACCCGTTTTAAAGAGTGTGTCAACTTCCAGTTGAACCTAGCCACAGCCATTTTTCTGTTCCTCAGTTGCCACACAGAGGGGGAAGCGGGGAAAGGAAGTTGGAATGCCTTACTGGACACAACAGAGATTTTTCTTCTGAGAACCAAGGTCATCTCTACTGCTTAATAGATAAGATTGGGGAAGGAGTACCCGGAGAGCCCACCAATTGACCCAGTTGGCCAACGTGACCTCTGACATTTGGGGATGGTGGTTATTTCCTAGTTTAATTATACTGAAACTGGGGGGAAAGATTTAGATTTGGTTTCCCATTGAAGCTGTGCCGATATGATGTACTCATTAAGGAAGACATTTGAGAAGGAGCCCAGTCTCAGAGTCCTGATTTGCTTGAATTCGTTAGTCGCCGCTTTGACAGAGCATTTGAGTGGGTGCTTCTATGAACAAGAAACAACTTGGCAAGTCTAAGTTACCAGAGTCAGATACTCTGACCTATAAAATCGATCAAGAGAGTGAAAATTTCAAAATAAACTAGCACAAATCAAATGGAAGTCTGCTATCTTCCATACATTCCATTTGTAGTTGATGTATAATTGACAATCAAAAAGGGCTGTAGATAAAAGTTAACATTACTCACGTAGATTTGATTGTGATACACCTTTCCTGCTCGTCCTTCCGTGTGTCAGTAAATCGTGTTTCACCAGCTCTGGCAGAAGCGATGATACCCGCTTTACACACTAAGGAATCTGTAAGCGTGGACTTGCCATGATCAACATGAGCAATCACCGACATGTTTCTGATGTTGGACTTTTTGTCCATGATCGCTCGGATCTGGTCTACTGTAAAATTCACCTGAAAAGGAAGAACAGAAAGTAAATAAAGAGAGACAGGGAACATAACTGGTGGAGGTTTTATTCCATAAATATTTCACAGAAACTAAAACAGAAAGCTTTTGTGGAATTTAGTTATGTGCTATCAAGATGGTGTTGGCTCTAAGCAACCACACAGAATTTCTCCCTGACAATCAACCTTTTACCTGGTCCTTCAGTTCTTCCAATGATGTACCTATTCAGTGATTCCCTAACCCTTCTGGCTCTGAGAACCGGTGGCAACAATGGGAGGAGGAGGGAGAGGCGATGGTTTTGCCTGCATGTACCACTTGTGCAAATTCAGCTTTGCACAGACACACACACACGCCACTCGCATGACCCAGTTCCTAACGGGCTATGTACTGGTACCAGGCTGCAGAACGGGGTTGGGGGGCCCTGCTGTAACTGGTCTATCCTTGCTGATGGCCTTCCTCTCCCCCTCCTCATTCATTCTATCTTTCCAATCATCAGAACCTCCTCTAGAGAGTCAAGTCTTCACATAATGCAGAGGTCTCCAAACTTGGCAAGTTTAAGACTTGTGGACTTCAACTCCCAAAATTCAGCATAGCTGGCTGGAGAATTCTGGGAGCTGAAGTCCACAAGTCTTAAATTTGCCAAGTTTGGGGATCCCTGACATAATGCATTCAGATATTATATCTGGTCTCGGTAATATGGATCTGGAATTCTTTTTTTTAGAAAAATGCCTTTACTGGAATAAGATTGTGCTGTGGTTCAGCTGAAATGAATTTTGCAATTTTTTTTTTCAACTTTACTTTGGGAGTCCAGTCACAGCCTAGCATTGCAAACTATTACTTTTCAACAGAATAAAAACAATGAATTTTACCATAAATTGTTGATCAGGTATGCATAGTTAATTCAGTGTCAGAAGCTTTCTATGCTGCTAGGCTCATGCCTGGCTTTTCAAAACCTGACATCATAAAATTATCAAATTAAGCTGCCAGACAGAAATGGTCTTGCTTTGTGGAATACATGTTCATAATTATTTCACAGATAGCTAATTATACAGCGTAGTATTCACACCTGAACAGAACATGCTATGGTGATCTCAAATTCTACCTTTTTTTATAACCAAAACAAGTTATAGCAACTGTGATAAATACCTTCTGTAATTGACTTTCACCAATAATATAGCTATACTTATCATCACACAGCTGATATATACTGGCATTGTTGGGTTTTGATGTTAAAAATCGGATTTTAACTCAGGGGCATCCAACCTTGGAAATGTTACGATTCGTGGGTTTCAACTTCCAGAATTCCTGAACTAGCGTGGCTGGCTGGGGAATTCTGGGAGTTGAAGTCCACTGGTCTTAAAAGTGTCCAAGGTCAGATACCCCTGCTTTAACCATTCCTCTCATCAAAGCCATGATATCATTAGCATCTTACTAGCATGGCAAGCAAGTAATTTTTTCCCCCCAATCATGAAGATTGTTATGCAGTCAATCACTTGGACAATCTTTGCCCGCTTCTTCTGTTGCACTTTCAAAGTTGGACAGAAAACTTTTACTTGCAAATCTAGTGAGATGCTAATAATATCATGGCTTTGATGAGAGGAATGGTTAAAGCAAGGGTAGTCGACTTTGGAAAAGCTAAGTTCGGTGGACTTCAACTCCCAGAATCCCTCAGCCACGTTCCAAAGCTGGGAACAGTATATCCAAAGTTCCTGGGCCTTTGGCCTTCCAACAAAAATAACCCATGTCAGCTGCTTCTTGAGACGAGTGACACTTGCCACTGACACTGCAACTGGATGGGGCTTAAAGCATAAGACTCAACCAGCACACATTCCCCTCTCTGATAATCCCAATTCCCTAGAGCTATGCTGGCTGGGAAATTCTGGGAGTTGAAGTCCACAAATCTCAAAATTGCCAAGGTTAGACAGCACTGCTCTAGGAGGCACAGGAACCTAAGTGTGCATTTGTGAAAGCTCTCACAATGCCTTGGTTCAGCAGTGTGTACGTGTCCCTTAGCCAGAGAGAGAAGGGCAACCGGATGACAGTTACAACTGTGGAGTTCACCAGCAAAGGCAGACAATGTCTGCAAAGTCCCTCCATTTCTACAAAGAGTTGTCAGTTATGATTATAGTAACTGCAAATGTTTTACTTGCTCAGTCGCCATGGAGATGATGGCACTGAGGATGGTATATTAAACATGTATGCTGTCCAACTGTAAATCTTTTGCAAGGAATGAGATATTATTACAAAGCAAAATGGTAATGGAGGGTTATAAAAAGAAGTTAAATGTTTTTGGAGACTAATCTTAATAAAAAGTACAAAAGTAAAGAGGTTTGGGGTGTAAGTAAAAGCTTTTGTAAGCAGGTATTTTGTACAACACAATAGCAGATTTAAAAAGAAAAGGGAAGAAAATATACTAATGGTTTGGAGTGAGATTGAAAAAAAATCTTAAAATTATCCAGGGATGACAACTATATTCACCAAGTTAAGCTTTTACAGATGCAATTATCTATGTTAGCAGTGAGAGAGATGGAATCAAAGATGAACTTGCAAGACGAAGAAATTTTGAATCTGCAAATAAACCAGATAATGTTTGGCACATAAGCTAGAAAAAGAAATGGAAGTTATATTAAAGTTACAAAAGGGAAAATACTGTTAAGTACAAATAATGCAAATATGCAAAATGTGTTTCTTCTCCATGATACAAAGATCAAAAAATACCTTTGGACAAAGTGAATGAATACCAGCAGAGTTTACTGAAGAGTTTACTGACAATCAAAGATAATTTTTGAATGGACCTTTAACAATACAGATGAAACTATCAAAAAGACTGAAACAGAAAAATAATTTATTTATGGTTTTGATAATTAGGCTGGATAGATTACAGAAAGAAAATCATGTTGTAACATTAGAAAAAGAGGTAAATTTATAATTATATTTATAACTGTTGTAAAGATGAGCTGAAGCCATTTTTATAATTTTTTTTCTTTTTTCTTTTTTTCTTTTTCAATTTTTCTTTTGATTTTTTTCTTCCTTACTTTAAATTAGTTTGCATTAGATTTTATCTTATTATTTAAAACTTTCAATAAAATGATGTATATATCTATATAAAAAGGAATTGGCCTTGGCTATTTTTCTATTGCAGTTTTTAATAGCGGTATGTTTAAGGAGCTTATAGGATAAACTTAGGTAATAAAAGTTCATTGTACCTCTTACTGTGAAAATACTTTATAATATTAGTTTTCAGTCCCATTACAATTTATTAAAGTGTAAAAATCCCACTAGTTATTTCTGGGTAGCTGAGCAGAGTAATCCTCCCATAACCCAAAATATCTCTACCACCCTCTTAATGTCAGTATTGTTAAGTATTCAGTTTTTTAAGAGTCATATATTTGATCCATTAATGAAAGCCGTTGTTGAGGATCCATTCTGTTTCTTTCCTATTATTATTTACTTCTAAATAGGAAGAGAGGAAGAATAGACACAGTAATATTTCTTCCAATGAGAGAGACATATCTATGGAGATTCTCAGTCATCCAGATCATGGTTGTTCCAAAAAGGTGCTTTTCCAAAAGGCAACTGGACTTTCTTTGTTTTTTTCTTGAAGACATTTTGCTTCTCATCCAAGAAGCTTCTTCAGTTCTGAAGAACCTGCAGAAATTCTGAAGAACTGAAGAAGTTTCTTGGATGAGAAGCAAAATGTCTTCAAGAAAAAAAACAAAGAAAGTTCAGTTGCCTTCTCTAAATGCACCCTTGGGACAATGGGAAAGGCAGTTTATTGAATTGGAAACAATTATTCTGGCTTAGCGGCCTTAGCCAAATGTGTGAGCCTGGTCTTCTATAAACAGAAGAGACCCTTACTTCTTATTTACTTATTTATTAAACCTAGAAGGGTGCACAACTCTATCAAGACTCTGGGCTGGGTATAATATCAATACTTCAATCCCATTCGAAAGAACCACGAAAGTCTGGAGAAGAATAAACACAAAGTCCTGGGGGGAAAGTGTTTTAAGAGCCTGTTTAAACAAAAGCAAAGCAAGAAGGTCAGAATGCCAACGATGAAATTAAAACATACAAGATGTTCAAGTTACTCCTACTTTTGGTTTCTCTTCATCCAGGCTAAGGAAGCAGCTGAGAACGATTTCACAAGGCTCTGGATATTGTTATTCCATTCTCCCCGACCATTGCTCACTGAATTTATGAGAGTTGCACTCCAGGAACATCTATACAGAAGCAGATTCCCTACACCTGATGAGAATTTGCTGCAAACATTAAATTAGTAATCCCTAAAAAGGCAGTACTTGTAAAATAATGCTTAAAATTAATAAACAAGTCTTGTCACAGATAACATTTGTCTTCTTCATTGATTGTGTTTGGCACTCAAGAGATACACTAATAGAGAAATGTGAATAAATATGGGTGCTTTTCATTACTGGGTTGTTATAGGCACATTGTGATTAACAGACTCAGGTAGGAATTCCAAGGAACAAAATCCTTTTTTAAAAAAAATTAATAAATATACACAAAAGTTTTACGCCAACCAGATTGTTTTCTCCCCTAAAGCAACTACCTAACTTAGCCCTTAGATGAGGGGTCACCCAACCTCTGGGCCGTGGCCCATCACTGCCGTGCTGCGTCCTATTTGTACGAGGGCCACGTGAACGGCAGAGCGGTGCGCACACAGCTCAATACACACAAGTTGAGCTGCCCATGCGTGCACGTACACACCAACCCACTGCTCGCATCAGTATTTAAACTGTTGTAACACAAAGCCTACCTGCATACGCTAAGTAATACTTATAAGCCAATAACATTAAAAGATTCCAAGTCTTACACCTTTATGTTTGCTTATCTTTTCAGCAAAACCGAAGCTCTACTTTAACTAAATCTGTCCTGATGCTCCTTCTCTACACTTCTACCCAATCATCCCAGCCAGGCCCGACCCAAAGTCTCTCTCTCTCTCTCTCAGCTGTGGCCTGGCAGTGCGCCACTTTGCTTACTGAAGCACTCGTATCAACGCTCCAGGTGCCCAGGAGAGATCTGCCAGCATCATGACCGCACTGAAGCATGGCTGGTGCACTTTCTAGGGCAGGGGTCTCCAACCTTGGCTCCTGGAAGCCTGGCGGACTTCAACTCCCAGAATTCCGTTGAAGTCCGCCAGGCTTCCAGGAGCCAAGGTTGGAGACCCCTGTTCTAGGGGGAGCTCTTCCTAAATCAGTCCACGCTGAAGCTGCATCACTGAACCTCTGCTCTCTCTCCAATGCACAGCAGGTATTTCCTTTTCTCCTTGGCCCTGTTTTTTTTTTAACTCTCTTCTATCTTTTCCTTCAGCTTCCTCGCATCTCAGTGGCCGAATCTTGCCACAAAATACTCTTTTGAAGCAACCAGGCTCCTTCCTAAGTCTCTTTCTTCATAACAAGGTAGGGCCCTTAAAAGAATCCAGGTGGGAAAAGTGGGGCAGGCATTCTTGGTGCCATGCAGCCCACACTTTCAAATTGACACAGACTGTTTATGACACACTGATTTGGGGAGATGGAATATGGAAAATTGAATGTGGAATGTGGAATAGAATAGAATAGAAATTATGGAATGAAATGGAATAGAATAGAATAGGAATTATGGAATGGAATGGAATGGAATGGAATAGAATAGAATAGAATAGAATAGAATAGAATAGAATAGAATAGAATAGAATAGAATAGAATAGAACTTAGAAACAGTGCAGAGAAGAGCAACAAAGAGGATGAGGGGACTGGAGGCTAAAACATATGAAGAACGGTTGCAGGAACTGGGCATGGCTAGTTTAATGTAAAGAAGGACTAGGGTGACATGATAGCAGTCTTCCAATATTTGAGGGGCTGCCACAAAAAAGAGGGAGTCAAGCTATTCTCCAAAACACCTGAGGGCAGAACAAGAACAATGGGTGGAAACGAACCAAGGAGAGAAGCAACCTAGAACTAAGGAGAGATTTCCTGACAGTTACAAGAATTAATAGAACAGCTTCCCTCCAGAAGTTGTGGGTGCCCCATAACTGGAAGTTTTTAAGAAGACATTGAACAGCCATTTGTCTAAAATGGTACAGGGTCTGTTGCTTAAGCAAGGGGTTGGATTAGAAGACCTTCAAGGTCCCTTCCAACTCTGTTAATAACACATGTCTTTGGCTTAATTCATAATGCACATTTGCACGTTACGCCGGACTACAAGAGTGTTGGATAGTTTGTGGTTCAGAATCTTTTTTCCGAATGCAGCCAATGTCATATGTTGTATGAATATGTTCCTTACCTTAAGTTATAACATGGATCATTGGGGGACAGTGCATAAGACAGTACATAAACACAGCAACTGGGGTTTATCCACACAACTTAAAATGCTACCTGAAACTCAGCCATTTTGTGCAAATTTCTCTGGCAACAGTCTATACATTGATTTGGAAACAGGCTCTATTTTAGATAGTTCAAGTCATTTCAGAATAAACCCAGCAAGGATTAGGACACACGACTTTAAGAAATGACTGCTTTCTGTTAAGATATGCCAATATTATACTATATAAACCACAAACTCTCAGAACAAGGATGATGTCATGAGCCTACCTTGCAGGTAAGGATTACTGAGAAAGCATGTAACACAGTTAGCTCTTTAAACACCCTAAATACAAATTCTCACCCTTGAAAGCCCCCTTCATTCTGTCTTTGGGTAAAATGCAGAATTCTGATTGTGTTTCTTTAAATATGCTTGGTTCACTGCAGCTATTTAAAGCCCTCCCCAAAAAACATTCTTGCAGTTCTTGCTGCAGTATAAAAGATACTAAGAAAACATGGCTTATTTTTTACTGGGCAATTCAGAGAATTGACATACAACAAGATACCAATGATTATTTTTTTAAAATACATGTGTTCTCTAGTTCACTACCTCAAATGCTGCTATTCCTTAAATAACCTTGTGCAGTGTTTCAGAGGACCACAAAAGTCGCTGCAATGAACATATACTAGGATGAGCACAAACAGAGATGATTTTTTTTTAGTATAAAAATAATAGAGGAAGGAGAGCACTTACAAAGCTATTTATAATATCAAAAGCGAAGTTCATATCTATAATATAAATGATTTTTTTTTGGGGGGGAGGGGGGGAGGGAATAAAGCAAATATATGAGCTTTGGGGTTCTGGATAGCCAGCATACATACAGGACATTCTTCCATTTCTTCAGTTACAGAATAGCCCTTTAACAGACCAATACTGTAAACAATGCCAGCAATCAAAGGAAACTCTCCTTGAATCAATTGTGTCCAACTCACAGATTTTGAAAGATAACATTAGGAGACAGTGGGGGGGGGAGGGAAACAGGACTATTATTGTTGTTGTTGTTATTATTATTCTTGCATAATCTGCCAATACATCACACAGTCCTAAATGCTTGGGAAGTGCTTGACTAGTGATTTGTGATACAAAATCCAGCATAGTTGTCTCATTTGCTTTGTATACTGTCATTTTTTATATCAAATAATAATAATAATAATAATAATAATAGCATCAAGAAGTTGCAGCTTCCTGCTGTAGTGCCAGAAGAACTGCAAAACACTACAGAACAATATACAACAACATGCTACTTGGAACAACATACATTCTAAGGAGAGACTTAGTTAATACCTAGGATGCTGGCAGCATATCAACATCAGAGCCAATCAATAATACAGTATTTGTGATACATTTTTAAATGTTCAGTTGACTGAGTTTCATGTTTAATGAATATAATAATAATAATAATAATAATAATAATAATAATAATAATAATAATAATAATAATAATAAAATTATTATTATTATTATTATTATTATAATCTGGAAAGTGAATATCACAGTACCGCAGCCTAGAAGAGAAAGAATGGTAGAAAATAGAATTCTACACCCAAGGAATTTGTATTGGTGCAAATGCTCTCAATGTACATAAAAGAAAAGATACATTGGACAAGAATCAGAAGAGTCAACACTTAATAATAGCCATAAGGGTACAATTAAATCATACTAGGAAACAGTCAACATCTGCCTATCCTTATGGGAAGGACTCCTCCACAGGTGGACCAAAATGCCAAATCCAGCCCCTGAACATCTGGCTGGCTGTGCAATCCAACAACCTCCTAACCATAACAAATTCTGCCAGGATGATACCCGAGTTAACTTCTTCCAGTTTTTTGTGTGTGTGTGCTTTTTTTTTTTAAAGAGAATCCCCCTTTTCCCCTGGTGGTGCAAATAAAACAGCCAAGTGGATCTTTTTTTTTGTTTTAATCAGCTCATCCTCAGCGCAAGGGACGATGGGCTTTGTAGTCCTCCAACACAGCTGGGAGGCAGCGCAAGCCCACTCCCCAAAAGAAAAACTCACCATATTCCTGCATCCAGACCACCCTAGTGGGCAAGACAGCTGACTCCCTTTTTAATCAGGACTGGGAGGGAAGAGGCACCCCGAGAAGCTGCCAGGAAAACAGACCCCCACTGACAAGTCCTCCGCCTCCCCCCCTCCACACACACACACACACACACACACACACACACGTCCTCTAGGGAGGGTGTCACTGACATCTTCTTGACATGGGTCCTGCAACAGCAATGACGGCGAGTGCGGTGAGGGGGTCAAGAATAGAAAGAAGAGCCTTGAAAATGGCTGTCGGAGAGGCCGGGGGGAGGGCCCAGGGTGGGGTCTCCGCGAAAAGAAAGGCCGGTTTACGGACCCCAAGGGCACTGGCGTTACAAAATGGGGCTGAGAAGGGGTCGCCGGCCTTCCCTTCTCGGGGTACGGCGTCTTTTCGCCCTGGGTATCGCTCACCATTTTGGCGGATGGTTCTAGATTGCCGCCGCCTCAGAAACCGCCACCGCCGCCTCAGACCGCGGAGGTCGGAGAGCCGAAGAGGAGGAGGGGGGAAAAAAAAAAAAAAGCCCAAGACCACAAACGGGTGCGGGGGAATCCTAGAGCGGACACAACAAAGGCGGAGAGGAGGGGGAGCCCCCTCTGGGCATGCAGATGTCAGTCTATGGTCTGCAGCTCGGGCTTTGGGAGAGACTGGGGAGCGGGGAGACGCGCGGTCCTCAGGAAAGCGCGTTCGTGTGTTGATGTCGGTGCCGGCGGTTTTCTCACGCTCCCCCCGCCCCACCCTCGTCGTTATCTTCACGGCGCAGTGCTGGGTGTGGAAAGGGAGGGAGCGGCGGCCCCGCACGTCCTTTTTGCAAGATCAGTATTGGCAGCCCTCGATTTACAACAGTTCCTTTCGTGCGGCGGCGGCGGGGTGGTGGTCTTTTCAAACTTGACAGCTTTAAGATTTGTGGACTTCAACTCCCAGAATTCCTCCACCAGTAATGTTAGTTCAGGAATTCTGGGAGTTGAAGTCCACAAGTCTTTATTTATTTTTATTTATTATTTATTTATTTGATTTGTCAATCACTTACAAGATAATAGATATCAAGTATAAACATGAGTAAGAATACAGGAAATAGGTACGAATAAATGGGGACAATAGGACAGGGATGGGAGGCACGATGGTGCACTTATGCACACCCCTTACAGACCTCTTAGGAATGGGGTGAGATCAATAGTGGATAGTTTGAGGTTAAAGAAGTGGGGGTTAGAGGATGGAACAGCAGAGTCAGGTAGTGTATTCTAGGCATTGACCACTCTGTGGCTGAAGTCGTACTTTCTGCAATCAAGTTTGGAACGGTTTACATTGAGTTTGTATCTTTTGTGTGCTCTTGTATTATTGCAGTCGAAGCTGAAGTAGTCATTGACTGGTAGGACATTGTAGCAGATAATTTTGTGTACTAGGCTTAAGTCCAACTATAGGCAGCGTAGTTCAAGGTTGTCCAAGCCCAAAATCTCAAGCCTGGTGATATAGGGTATTCTGTAGCGAGCAGAGAACTGTAGTACTCTTCTCGTGAAATACTTCTGGACTCGCTCAATTGTATTAATGTCCAATATCCATTGTGGATTCCAGACAGATGAGCTGTAGTCGAGTATTGGTCTGGCAAAAGTTTTGTATGCTCTAGTTAGCAATTTGATATTTCTGGAAGAGAAGCTTCATAAGATTAGATTTACAACTCTTAATGCCTTTTTGGCAATGCTGTTATAGCGAGCTCTGGTACTTAAGTTTTAAACTTGCCAAGTTTGAAGACCCTTGTTCTATTCTATTCTGCATTCTATTCTATTCTAAACTCTATTCCTATTCCAAATTCTATTCCTATTCTGTATTATGTTCCAGGAGTCTTCAAACTTGGCAGCTTTAAAAGACTTATGGACTTCAACTCCCAGAATTCCTCCACTCCATGTTAGTTCAGGAATTCTGGGTGTTGAAGTCCACAAGTCTTAAACTTGCCAAGTTTGAACACTCCTTGCTTTAGTGACCGGTTCAGCGTTGCAAGGACAGTGAAAAACGTGACTCCAGATGCTTGGCAAACGGGTTCATATTTATGACCATTGATGTGTCCCAAGGTCATTGTGATTTACTTTCAGGACCTCCCGGGAAATGAAGTCAATGGGGAAGCTGGATTCGCTTAACAACCGGGTTACTAACTTATCAACCGCAGCGACTCCCTTAACAACAGTGGCAATTAAAGTCATAAAATGGAGCAAAAGTCACTGAACAAATGTCTCATAGCGATAGCAATAGCACTTACACTAAATATACCACTTCACAGTGCTTTCCAGCCCACTCTAAGCGGTTTACAGAGTCAGCATATTGCCCCCAACAATTTGGGTCCTCATTTTACCGACCTCAGAAGGATGGAAGGCTGAGTCAACCTTGAGCCTGGTGGGATTTGAACTGCCAAATTGCAAGCAGTCAGCAGAAGTAGCCTGCAGTACTGCACTCTGACCATTGCGCCATTGTGCGTCTTTAACTCATTTAATGACTATGGAGATTCTCCATCATCCAGGTCATGGTTTTCCTGAAAGGGGCTTTTTTTTTTTTCAAGAGTAAAATGGACTTTCTGGTTTTTATTTGAAGACATTTTGCTTCTCATCCAAGAAGCTTCTTCAGCTCTGAATGAATGGTGGGGAGTGGAAGGATTTACATTCCAGATAGCTGGTCATTTGCATTCATTTAGAGAGTCATTGAGGTCACCTGGAGGTTTATGGTGTCCTCAGGGTCACTTGAGTGGTACAAATGGGTATGAAGCCTTCTTGGAACTGCTAAAACAGGGGTCTCCAACCTTGGCCCCTGGAAGCCTGACGGACTTCAACTCCCAGAATTCCACAGCCAGCTGGCTGTGGAACTCTGGGAGTTGAAGTCCGCCAGGCTTCCAGGAGCCAAGGTTGGAGACCCCTGTGCTAAAAGGACTGTGTTGTAAATTGGACATAGATGATATTGTATCCTTTCTCCTCTGTTGAAAGTGGGCTGTTCAATTTTGACATAGATGACCTCTTTGACCCCCTCTTTCAAACCATTGTCCCTGCTTAAATCATGCAAAGGACCAGCTGTCTGCAAGGAGTATGAATCCTTCCATTCCCCACCATCCACTCAGAAGCTGAAGAAGCTTCTTGGATGAGAAGCAAAACATCTGTAAAAGAAAAACCAGAAAGTCTACTTGCCACTTGAAAAAAAAAGCACCTTTGGGACAAATGTCTCACTTAACAACAGAAATGTTGGGCTCAATTGTGGTCATAAGTCAAGGACTACCTGTATGATCACAATCAGTATTTGCAAGATCAAGAGGCATGGTAAGTGTCATAGTAATGAGCAAGCTTTTGAGAATTCATTGGGCACCCAACACATGAAATATGGATAGGCAGAGAATGGAAGCAAGGTGTAACCATGCTGTTCTGACCCAAACCTGATTCCAGGAGAATAAACACAAGACAAAGGCACCAGCACAACCTTTTACTGTTTCATTTACGAATCCTGGTCCTTCACAGATAAAAGGCTGCTTCCAGCTAATTAGCTCCGATAAGGAAGAGCCTTGCCAAGTTTTCGCAAGTCTGCCAAGAACAACAGATGAAGTTCCTAAACAATAAATCAAAGTCTCCAAACACGAACTCATATATTCTAACATCCACCAGGCTCGAGTATCAAACTTCTTTGCCTTCTGCAAAGAACTCCGATTTCTCAGCTGGCTTTTATCTCTTGAGGGAGGGGCCATTACCTTGCAGCCTTACTCCTGGGTTACCCGTGCTGCTGCAGCTACTCTTTCCTTTGAGCAGCCCTGCGTGCACACGCACTTGGCACAGGCTCCTCGGGGGACTCTTCATCACTGCTGCCAGCCTCCACAATCTCTGAAGGCAGCATTGCACTCGCTGAAGGTCCTGGCCCCATCCCTGCATAACCCACGGGGCCCTCATCTGAGTCCTCGTTCTCCGAGACCTCAGCCGTCCGCACCTGCTGTGAACCACAACACATGCCTTCCAACCATGGTTAATTTCCTGTTTGGGGAAAAGATAAAATTCCTTCATGCTAAAACCCATCTCACTGTTTAGGCAAAATGCAGGTGCCTTGAGGGGGAAATACATAGATATTAGAGCCAGGGTCTTCAAATTTGGCAAGTTTAATTCTTATGGACTTCAATTCTCATAATTCCTGACCTAACATGACTGGAGGAGGAATTCTGGGAATTAAAGTCCACAAGTCTTAAAGCTGTCAAGTTTGAAGACTCCTGTATTAGAGGAACCTGTGTTATTTATGTATTTATTTTACAGTATTAGATTTGTTTGCCTCGAAGCAAATGGGTGGCAAACAAATCGAATAAAAAAATAATAGTTCTCAGAAGAACACGTTATTTATTTATTTGTATTTAATTTATGGTATTTGGTTTGCCTCAAAGTGAGATGGACAGAAAACAAATCTAAATATTTTTTAAAAAATAGTTCTTAGAGGAATACATGTTAAATAGTTAGATTTTTAAAAAGTGTGTGTAGGAACTAATATGTTTACTTCTTAATATGGCTTCAGTTGAAAGTAACTAATCATCTTAAAATATCTAATCATCTTAAATCTTCTCATGTATCTAGAGGTTTAGTTTACTGTTTGTGCTAAGCCATAAAACATGGTTCATACACAGTTGTCCCTTGAGGCACAAATGACCAGGCTCAAGTTGTGCTATTTGCAGAATGATGGAGATGGAAGGGACTTCGGAGGTCTTCTAGTCCAATCCCTGTTCAAGCAGGAAACCAGGGGTGGGATTCAAAAATTTTAACAACTGGTTCTGTGGGCATGGCTTAGGTGGTAGGCATGGCTTGGTGGTCATGTTATTGGCTGGGTGTGGCCAACTCAACATCACTCACATCCAGGCATGCATCTCCTCGCCTGGCCTCTCATGACTGTGGGGATGCTGCAACAGTTGTAAGTGTGAAAAAGGGTCACAAGTCACTTTTTTCAGTGCCATTGTAACTTTAAATGGTCACTCCACACAAGCAAAGTACCAGCAAAGGAGGAGAAATAACTCCAGAGACGTTCCTGAGACAGGAAGTCTCGTCCTGCCAAGAATGTAATAAGGGTTAATGGAGAGGCAGTTTCTGTAAGCAACACCAGAATGTTTCCTTCCTGCCTTCCTTACAGGATTAGGCCAGTAATTTCTTCTAACAACCGGTTCTCCGAACTGCTTAGAATGTAAACAACTGGTTCTAGAGAATAGGTGTGAACCTGTAGAATCCCACCCCTGCAGGAAACCTTGTACCATTTCAGACAATTAGTCCATTTGTCCAATCTCTTCTTAAAAACTCCAGTGTTGGAGTACCCACAACTTCTGGAGACAAGCTGTTCCACTGATCAATTGTTCTCACTGTCAGGAAATTTCTCTTTAATTCTAATTTGGTTCGTTCCTTGCTTGGTTTCCATCCATTGTTTCTTGTCTTGCCTTCTGGAGCTTTGGAAAATAGGTTGAGCCCCGCTTCTTCTTTGTGGCAGCCCCGGAGATATTGGAACGCTGCTATCATGTCACCCCTAGTTCTTCTTTTCGTTAGACTAGACATACCCAGTTCCCTGCAACCGTTCTTGATATGTTTTAGCCTCCAACCCTCTAATCATCTTTGTTGCTCTTTTCTGTGCTCTTTCAGAGTCTTAACCTCTTTTTTATATTATGGTGATCAAAACTAGATGCAGTATTCTAAGTGTGGCCTTACCAAGGCTTACTTTGGACACATTTTGTGAAGACCTAAAAGCTCTAAGGCTAGAAAAGATGGAAGGAAAAAGAAGAGGACAAGCAGCCGTGAGATGGATGGATCTGGTGACTGTGGTGATGAGGGCACATTTGGGAGACTTGGAAGAACAATCTAAGGATAAATCATGGAGGATATCTAGTTATGTGGTTGCTAAGAGTTAGGAATGACTTGATGTCACATAATCTTACCCAGAATAAAATAGAAGATTGGAATGAAGAATAGAATAGAATAGAATAGAATAGAATAGAATAGAATATTGGAATGAAGAATAGAATGGAATGGAATGGAATAGAATAACAGAGTTGGAAGAGACCTTGGAGGTCTTCTAGTCCAGTGGTCACCAACCTGTGGGCTGGGGACCACTGGTGGTCCATGAGAAAATGTTGGTGGTCCGCAGAGAAATGTCACCCCCAAAGCAATTAATCCAGGCTGCGCAGGATCACAAGGCTACGTCGCCCACATGGCCCATGGGAACACAAGGCTTGCATTGCTCTGTGAGGGGAGGGGGGAAGGGGCGGAGGAAGGGAACTTGCCCCACGCACCCCGCGCACCTGGCCTGGCCAACAGGCTGCTTCTTTCCACTTCTTCTGCTTTTGGCTGTGTTAAGTTCTGCGTATGGGTGCAAGGAACGGAGACGAGGCAGTAACAGTGAACTTCAACTCTTTATTAACCATCATGAACGGAGCAAAAACCGGGGGCAGCAGCAGCCCTTTTATAGGGCAGGCTGCTGACCTATTAACCAATGAGAACATGGAAGTATTAAACCCTTGAACCAATGAGAGTGGCTCGTTAACAGCCAATCAGATTCTCCAGAACGGACCAATCCGATATCGCTATTATCGGCCAATCAGAAGTGCAGGATTAGAACCCTGCTTTTTCTTTAAGCTTTGATAAAATTTTATTTAAGCGCATTTATTAGTTCATAACACCCCTTCCCACCGGGTTCCGTTTGAGGGGTGCGGTGACGTAATCTCTAAGATATGTGGGTTGTTTTAACTGTCTATTAGATTTGTGCTGTCCCACCGGTTCCCATCTGCAGTCCAGCTTTGGTGGGATGTTTTTGGACATATCTGGTACCGGCGGTTCCGCATTCTCACTGGACGACTCGGTGCCGCTAGTTCTGTCGTTGTTGTTGTCCTCCGATCTTAGCGGGCTAGCCTCCTTTGAGGTATTCCTCTGTGGTGAGGTCACACCCCTCTCTGATTCTTCTTCATTACTCGCGCCCGATCGCTGACTTCCTTCACTTCTGCTCTCCACCATCTCGAATTCGGTTTCTTCGACATCCCCTCCCCCCTCAGTTTGGGAGTCCCAGGAGTCGCGGGAACTGGGTTGTAGCCTAGAGCAAAGCTGATCTATATGGCGTTTCCATATTTTTCCATCGCAGGTTTGCACATGGTATGATCTGGGCCCGGTGGTTTGAATTACGGTTGCTTCGATCCATAATGGTTCGCCAGAGAGGTTTTTAGCAAAAACTAAGTCACCCACCTTGAACTCGTGGCATTTTCCGCTGGATCTGCAGGGTTTCTCTGGCTCATAGGACGGGTGAAGCCGGTCGAGGTGGGAACGGAGCTTGCGTCCCATCAATAGTTCAGCTGGCGTCTTGTTGGTGACGCTGTGCGGAGTGATGTGTTGGAGTAGGAGTATTCTGTTTATTTTTTCATCAATGTCCCCATAGTCCATTTTATGGAGAGTTTTTTTAACAAATTGTACCATGCGCTCGGCCCTGCCGTTAGCCGCAGGGCGCAATGGTGAAGTTAGCGCATGGCGGATGCCCCGATCCGCTAAGTATTGTTCAAACACCAGGGCGGTGAACTGGGGTCCGTTGTCGGAGACCAGAACGTCTGGCAGCCCGTGCATTGCGAATAGCCTGTTCAATTTTCAGATGACGGACTCCATTGTAGTATTCTTCATTTTGTGGATCTCGAGCCAGTTGGAATAGGCATCCACTGTTAGGAGGAACGTATGTCCTTTAGTAGGTCCTGCAAAATCAACGTGGATGCGGGACCACGGCCCCCGGGGGGTTTCCCATTCTGTTGGAGTTGCTCTAGGTGGGGCACTGCCGACTTCTTGGCACTTTAAGCAAGTCTTTACGCAGGCTTCGATTTGTTTGTCGATGCCCGCCACCACACGTAGCTTCGTGCGAGCGCTTTCATACACACAATGCCGGGGTGACCATCATGCAATGTTTTCAATACTGCTCGTTGTAACCGCTCTGGGACGACGACTCTATCTCCCCATAGGATGCAGCCTTTTTGAGAAAACAGTTCTGTTTGCCGGTTTCTGAAAGGGGTGAAATCATCAGAGGTTTGTTCTATTGGCCATCCTCTTTCGACCCAGCTAAGAACTCGCGCTAAGACAGGATCTCGTTTTGTTTCAATTGCAATGTCTCTGACTGTTAGCAGTGGTGCCTGTAGCGTTTCAATCTGGAGTGTCATAAGGGTTGGAGCTGGGTCGTCGACGGTTTCCAGAAGTGGGGCACGGCTCAATGCATCAGCGTGGGGAATGGCTTTCCCCGGGCAGTGTTGTAATTTATAGTTGTACGCAGCTAAAAACTCCGACCAGCGAGTCATTCTAGGTGATAATATATAGGGGGTTGGCTTGTCTCCCGCTATAATCCCTAACAAAGGTTTGTGGTCGGTAACAATAGTAAAAACTCGTCCATACACATATTCATGAAACCGTTTCACAGCAGATACAACAGCAAGAGCCTCTTTGTCGATCTGGCAATAATTACATTCAGCCTTTGATAAGGTCCTTGAAAAATAGGCAATAGGGGCCTCACTACCATTTGGTAACACATGACTCAAAATGGCTCCTACTCCAAACGGTGACGCGTCACATGTAATTGTTAAAGGCAGAGTCTCGTTATACTGCATTAAAAAAGCATCGGAGGTTAGTAAGTTTTTCACTTGTCGGAATGTGTGCTCCTCGTGGTGTCCCCAGACCCAGGTTGCTTTTTTGTCGAGAAGTCTATATAGGGGCTCAGCTACGGTCGCTTTCTGGGGCAAGAAGATGTTGTAAAAGTTAATGAGCCCCAGGAAAGCTTGGAGATCAGTTCTATTTCTGGGTCTTGGGGCGTTTTTGATTGCTCTCAGCTTGCTGTTAGTGGGGTGGATGCCCTGTTTATCGATTAGGTGCCCCAGGAACTCTACTTTGTCTGTACACAGTTGACATTTATTTTTTTTAACCTTAAGGCCAGAGTCTTTAAATTTCTGGAGAACCAATTTAAGTCGCTTTTCTAGTATTTCTCTATTCGGAGCAGCAATTAAAACATCATCAAAGTATGGCACGACCCCCTTGATCCCTTGCAAGAGTCTCTCCATCAGACTTTGAAAAATCCCTGGGGCTACGCTCACTCCGAATTGGAGTCCGTTGCACTTAAAGGCGCCTCGGTGCGTAACGATCGTCTGTGCCTCTGCGGTTTTTTTATCTACAGGCAGTTGTTGGTAGGCCTGTGCTAAATCCAATTTAGCGAAGACTTTTCCGCCCCCCAGGGAATGGAGAAGGTGTTGTACCACCGGTACCGGGTAAGCGTTCTGTTGAAGAGCGTGATTAAGGGTAGCCCGGTAGTCCCCACAAATTCTTAATGATCCATCCGGTTTGATGGGTGTTACAATTGGGGTTTCCCAACGAGCGTGGTCCATTGGTTCTAAAACACCCTGGGCTATTAATTTATCTAGCTGCTCGTCAATTTTTGTTTTAAGGGCAAAAGGTACCCAACGAGGCTTAAGGCAGGTGGGGGTTACTTCAGGGTTAAGGTTAAATTATATCGGGGTCCCCTTGTATTCGCCTAGTTTGTCTGCGAAAACGTCCTGGAATTCCTGGACGATGGCCTCCTCCCAGTCATCGCTTCTGGTTTGGTGAATGCCGGCTACCTCGATCCCAATTGGGGCAAACCATTAAAGGCCTAACAAGCTAGGCCGGTCACGGTCGACGACGGTCAGTGGAAATGACGCAGTGCGATTTTTGAATGATACTTGGACTTGGCTGGATCCAACGATGGGAATTCGGTTCCCCTGATAATCTTTGAGTATGATTCTTTGGGCTCTGAGGTCTTGACGCCGGACGGCAGGGATTAATTGTTTAAGAGTCTTCCAGGAAACCATCGAGAGAGACAATCCTGAATCAACTTCCATCACATTTTCGATGGCGATCTTCACTCGGATCTTCTTTGCGTCTAGCGATAAGGCGTGACCGATTGTAATGGTTTGTTGTGCCTCTTCTCTTCTCGATAAAATGGCTGGTGTTTTATTTCTGTAGGAGTGGTTGTTCCATTGGCGGTTCAATTGTTCCCGACTCACAGGGCGATTCTCTGTGGTCTGGCGGTAGTTGTTTCCCCTCTCAAATGGGCTGGATCCTTGCTTGCTTCTACAGACCTTCCCAATGTGGCCTCTTTTCCCACAGAAATGGCAGAGCGCGTCGAGGAATTTGCAGTCTGATCGCGGGTGGTTTGCTCCACAACCCGCGCATTGCTGCGGTAGTCTTTGATTCCGCTGATGGCGTTGGTCACGTTCAGACCGGAACCAGTTGACCTCCTCCTCATCAGTTTCTGATAGCGATTCGAGGTCCTCGTGGTGGGTCGCTGTTGTGTGCCTCTCTGGGCGAGGTGAGGTATCGCTAGCGAGTTGACAGAGCACTGCATTGGTGCAGCGCATTCGGGCGGCCAACTTACTGGTTGCTTCTGCTGCAGTAGCGTCCTTGATGACATCAGCAAGGTTGATGTCCCCTTTTGCCATGATCTTGCTCTGTACCGTCTGGTCATCTAATCCCAGAATTATTCGGTCTCTCAGAGCTTCTTCAAGGTCTGTAAACCCACAGAGGCCTCCCAGGTTCCGGAGATCCGCGATGAAATCTGCAATGCTCTCTCCTTTCCGCTGTCCCTGTGGTAAAATTCATGTCTTCGGACAAGCGTTGGTACAGGGGTGCATAGTGGGCCCGTAGAAGGGGCTCGAGGACGTCCCAGTCTATGGTTTTCACCTCAGCTGGTTTCGCTAGTGCCTTGGCCATCTTAAAGACGGCAGGCCCGCAATGGGTCAGGAACACTGCTTGCTTTTTCCCCGTAGTGGCATCTTCAAGTTGTTGGTCTCCAGAAACATCTGGAACCGGTCTATGTACGCATCCCAGTCTTCTTGTGCCGGGTCAAATGGAGCGGGTGGTATGGTGCCTCCGGACATGGTTCCATTGTCGATGTGCCTTCAGCCACATGCTCTGTTTGGTGCTCTGTAGTGTTTAGTCAGCTCTGATGTCTCCGCATCCCATCCTCGTCGCCAGTGTTAAGTTCTGCGCATGGGTGCAAGGAACGGAGACGAGGCAGTAACAGTGAAATTCAACTCTTTATTAACCATCGTGAACAGAGCAAAAACCGGGGGCAGCAGCAGCCCTTTTATAGGGCAGGCTGCTGACCTATTAACCAATGAGAACATGGAAGTATTAAACCCTTGAACCAATGAGAGTGGCTCGTTAACAGCCAATCAGATTCTCCAGAACGGACCAATCCGATATCGCTATTATTGGCCAATCAGAAGTGCAGGATTAGAACCCTGCTTTTTCTTTAAGCTTTGATAAAACTTTATTTAAGCGCTTTTATTAGTTCATGACAGGCTGCACACAAGGGAAGCAGCAAAATTTTTCTTTCTCCCCCCACCCAAACTTCTCCAGAAATAAGTTTTTGGGACCCTGCAAGGCCTCCTGCTCCAAGAGGCTGCGCCGGCATGCCAAGTCTCACAGAGACTCATTTCTGGAGAAGTTTGGGGGAAGAGAAAGAAAGACTTCTGCTGCTTCTGCTGCTTTCCTTGCATGAAGCTAAAAGTCTCTCTCTCTCTCTCTCTCTCTTCCCCTGAAAACGGAGCTGGAGATGGTACCCTGTGATCCCCAATAAAGAATTATTGATCGGTAGGAAAACAGGGTGGGGAATTTTCCTGCAGACTTTTTGGGGGGATTTTCCCAGGGTCTTGGGTCTGTGGGATTTAAAATTGTGAGTTGGGTGGTCCCTGAGGTCCAAAAGGTTGGCAACCCCTGGTCTGGTCCAACCCCCTGCTTAGGCCGGAAACCATACACCACTTCAGACAAATGGTTAAGCAATAAGCAAGCTTATGTTTAGGCCTAATAAAATGTGTGACCCCAATGGTTTAGCTTCTTGTCCCAAGGTGCTTTTTCAAGAGGCAACGCGACTTTGTTTTTTTCTTTGAAGACATTTCGCTTCTCATCCAAGAAGCTTCTTCAGCTCTGACAGGATGGTGGGGAATGGAAGGATTGATACTCCTTTCAGTAAATCTTTCCATTCCCCGCCATCCAGTCAGAGCTGAAGAAGCTTCTTGGAGTTTGAACTCAGTTTGCGGATGATGAAGACAGGGCTTTTTCCAGATTCTTTTCAACATTTTTTTCCTTAGAATTTGAAGCAACGTTGCAACAATTTCCCCCCAGAAAAAGAATAAAATAGAATCACTTGCCAATTGCTGCTTGTAGAACAGTGAGATAAAAATCAGTATCCATACTGTTTTTCTTTTAAAATTGCTGCTTTCTGACTGCTCAAATCTTAAAAGCTTTTTGAAGATGGGAACTTTGTACCAGCAGAGGGTGTGCAAAACACACTTCTGTTTTGACTCTGGACACCTCTCCCCATCCTTTTCGGATACTAGCATAGATAAATACTGTACAAGTAGATCTCAGCTCATTTAGTGACCGTTTGAACTGAAAAAAGGGACTTAGGATGGTTTTCCCCATTTACATTGAAGGCTTCCCATGGTCACTTGATCAAAATTCAGCTGTTTGGCAACTGACTAATACTTTTTTTCCCCCAAAATTTTATTGATTATATATTAAAATATTGGTCACAGTGCGACTGTCCTGGCATTGTCTCTGCCATACACACTAAAATATAAAACAAATAACATTATGCTCCTCTTATATTGCTAATTTTACACTATTATTCTATCCAGTATATACACTTATATTTACAGCATAAAACATGCATTGCAAATTTTATACAGGCACCTGGCTCATACTTATGACGGTTGTGATGTGCCGGGGTCACAGTATCACCTCTTGCCATCTTCTGACAAGCAGAATCAAGGGGAAAGCCAAACTGACATAACAACCGTCTTACTGTTAGAAATAATAGGACTGCAGAAAAAACAATTTCTACCAACCTGTCCCCAGTCGAGGACCTGTACACTGCATGAGTCAACAAGAGGGCTGTGCAAATACTTACAGACCCCTCACATCGTGGACATAAACTGTTTCAACTCCTACCCTCAAAACGATGCTATAGAGCATTGCACACCAGAACAACTAGACACAAGGACAGTTTTTCCCCGAATGCCATCACTCTGCTAAACAAATAACTCCCTCAACACTGTCCAGCTATTTACAAAGTCTGCACTACTATTACTGTTAATCTTCTCATCACTCCTTATCATCCATCCCCTCCCACTTGTGACTGTATGACTGTAACTTTGTCACTTGTATCCTTATGATTTATATTGATTGTTTCCTAGTGTGATTTGATTGCTTATTGTACCCTATGACTGTCATTAAGTGTTGTATCTGATGATTCTTGACTCTTGATGAATGAATCTTTTATGTATACTGAAAGCATTTGCACCAAGACAAATTCCTTGTGTGTCCAACCACACTTGGCCAATAAAGAATTTACTCTATTCTATTCTATAACTCAAAGCCAAAAAAAAAAAAAAATCCAAAACTTGGATCGTTGAAAACATCTCATCACCCAAGTTCCCTTCTTCTTGAGACTCATTCTCTCCCAAGTTCAAATTCATTGGATTTGCCCTCAGGTGTTGCAGCTAATCCTAGGAGAATTAACTCCTTCCATTATGTTCTTATCCGTACCCCTCCGTATCTCTTACTTTGGCTGCCTACATGGCATCTTTCCTTAGCATTAAGGAAAGTAGTAACCCCTCATCAGGACCTCTTTCTAACTTCTGAAGATACACTTTTTTAAAGCCCATCATATACTACATTTTTCCAAAGAGATTATAACAACCCCCTCAAACATAATAATAATAATAATAATAATAATAATAATAATAATAATAATAATAATATACATAAGATAAAAATATAAAAAGGCTTAACAATGGAGCATGTCAAAAGTATAAAAGCAAAGCATGTATATACAGGGAGATATATTTCATTTGATAACAGATTAATAGAGTTGGAAGGGACTCTGCAGGTCATCAAGTCCAACCCCAATTTGTGAAACCTTTAAGCATCTTATATATTATTTTATTTTTGAATTTCCTTATTTCTTACATTACTAACTTAACAACTGCGGTGATTCGCTCAACAGCTCTGGCAAGACGGGCTGTAAAACAGGACAAAGCTCATTTACCAACCATCTTACTTAGGAATGGAAGTTTTGGGCTCCATTGTCGTACGTCAAGGACTATCCGTAATCCTGGAGAAGAAGGTGGAGCCTCCTCGCTGACGGACCATAGATCATGACTCTCTGTGGCTATGGTCCGTGCTCTTTCGTTAGAGAATCCCGATCATTACAATCAGAGGCTGAAGCTGCCTTGGAGGGGCAGTGGAATAAGGGGAAGCCGCAAGCCAGGTTGAGGGGAGCCGCATCTCCCCCTCTTGGCTTGGTCTTCTTCCCCCCGAAGACGACTGCAGCGGTGGTTTAAAATGGCAACCCCGAAGAGGAGGACTCAGATGGATTAAGATTTTTGCAGGAGGGAAGAAAGTGGTGGATAACATCTGAACCAGGACAACTGGTCAATACAACTAAACAAAAGTACCCTGGGATAAAGGTAACATGGATTTTTTTAAGAAAAGAAAAGTGAGCGGCGAAATTACAAAGGGACAGGGAAAAAAAAAGAAAATATTTTTGACAGCTAAGCGGGGCTTCGAACCGGAAAAGGAAGAAACTGGAACTAAAATTTTAACTAAATTGGACTAAAATATTTTGGGAATAAACAGGCATAAAATAAAGCTGGACTTGAGATTGTCAAAAAATAATAATAATAAAGTTTACAAATTGGAGACTGGACTGTGCTGGAATATTGAGGTTTGAAAAACCCTAAATAAAAAAATAGGGGGAAAGGTGAAAACCTTGTATAATGGAGAGTGCCACCTTTTGACAAAAACTTGAGCTCAAACAAGGGAAAGCATCCTGTTTCTGAATGAACTTGTGTGGATATAACACTAAAGAAATATTGAAACAAAGTAAGAATACTAGAAAGTGAAAGCAGAACCAGAATAAAGAAAAAAGCAAGGAAAGACTGACTGTGGGATTGATTGATGTTTTTGGTATAGACCCTCGGCTGGAATAACTGAGAACTTTAGAAAATTGAAAGAAGAAAGAAGGAAAGTAAAAGTGGTTTTTTTTTGTGTGGACTTTAACGATCATAAAATATAAGAGTGTGTAATGATGATATCTCTTCGGGAATTAAGCAAGGAGAGACATTGGTAACTTTTTTATTATTATCATTATTATTAGGCAAACACATATTGTTTATCTTTATTTTTAAAATAAATATGAAAGGATTATATTTAAAATAATTGAAATGAAACAAAAAGATGTTTCAATTGAGATTAATGAAAGAGGCTAGAATTAATGTGTTTGTTTCTCTCCTTACTGAAAATTTGGAATGGAAAAGGTAATAATATAATTAAGTATGCATATATAAATGTATAATTGCTGTCATATTTGTATGTAAAGGTGATGACCCGGAAATATGTTATCCACTAAAAAGAGATTTTTGTTTTTAATGTGAAAAACTGAATAAAATTTGTTTAAAAAAAAAAAAAGGACTATCTGTAATCCTTTCCCCATTTGCTAATTTTTCATTTGAGAGTGATATGCTTGAATGATGTGCAAAAGAACAGCTTTCCTCCCTGCACCAGGGTGCCTTAGACCAGGGTGGTCAAAATCAAGGCCTGCAGGGTTCTTAGATCTGGCCTGTGGGCTGCCTTGGAAACAGCAAAGGACTGGCCTGTGGTGCTTCTGCCAGTGAAAATGGAGCTCGGGAGGGGCCTTCCCGGACTCCATTTTCACTGGCAGAAGGTTGTTGGAGGCAGTTGTGGCTGAAAACGGAGCTCAGGAGCCAGGGGTGGGCGTCAAAAATTGTAGCAATGGGTTCTCTGCCTTGTTGTGGAGTGGGTAAGGCCTAGTTGGCCTCCTGCACTGTGGCGGAGGGTGCATTTTTGCTCTCCCTGCACTCCGGAGGTTTTTCTTGAGCCTCCGAGAGGGTGAAAATGGCTTCCCCAGGCTCCCTGGAAGGCAGAAATGGGTCCATTTCTGGCCTTCCTGAACTTCCAGGAGGCCTGTTTTTTGCCCTCCCTGACTGTCCCCACGTGCCCTGCACTTCCCTGTATCCAAAACGGGCAGCATGGGGACTTCTGGGAGAGGAGGGGGGGCAGGGTGGGGCCAGCCAGGAGTGGTATTTGGGGATTCTTTGAACTGCAAAGAATCTTAGGTAGGGGCTCTCCTGCAAACCTCCAGTAGTCCTTCCTTGTTGGGAGCTCTTTTTCACTCGCAGAATGCTCAGGCCACCACAGGCGCCCTGGACACAAGTGGAATCAGACTGGCCATGCCCCCGCCCTGCATGGCCACAGCTGTCCCCCCAAGGTGAAACACAACCCTGATGTGGCCCTCAATGAAATTGGGTTTGACACCTCTGCCTTAGACCGGTCCATGACATACCACCAACTGATCCACGCAAACAAGTGAAGCCCCATCCACAGCATGCAGGAAGCATTCAAAACCATGCCTCTTCTGGTCCACAGAAAAACTTCTCTCCATGGAACCGGTCCCTGGTGCCCAAATGATTGGGGGCCACTGTCCTATAGCCTTTCTGGCTTTGCAGACAGGTGGGGGGTGGAGAGCAGATGGTTCCATGTGAGTAGCCGGCAAGCATATGTGCAGCTCTATGTGGGTGAGTGCCGTGCATGTGCTGCTGCCACTCATGCAAATGGAGTTTGCCCGCTGATTGTGCAAGTTGGGATGTATGCGTGTACATGCCTTTGCCTGCCATTTCTGTGGCCTGGTTGCAAACATCTCGTGGCCCATTAGGGGCCTGCGGCCAGGGGTGGGATTCTACCAGTTCGCACCTATTCGCCAGAAGCGGTTGTTAATATTCTAAGCAGTTCAGAGAACCGGTTGTTAGAAGAAATTACTGGCCTAATCCTGTAAGGAAAGCAGGAAGGAAACATTCTGGTGTTGCTTACAGAAACTGCCTCTCTGTTAACCCTTATTACATTCTTGGCAGGACTAGACTTCCTGTCTCTGGAACTTCTCTGGAATTTTTTCCCCCTCCTTTGCTGGTACTTTGCTTGTGTGGAGTGACCATTCAAAGTTACAATGGCACTGAAAAAAGTGACTTGTGACCCTTTTTCACACTTACGACTGTTGCAGCATCCCCACAGTCATGAGAGGCCAGGCGAGGAGATGCATGCCTGGATGTGAGTGATGTTGAGTTGGCCACACGCAGCCAGTCACATGATCACAAGCCATGCATACCAACTAAGCCACACCCACAGAACTGGTTGTTAAAAAAATTGAATCCCACACCTGGCTGCGGCCCACAAGTTGGAGACCCCTGTCTTAGATGGAAGACAATATCTTTATATGAGCGGGACAGTGGTGGGATTCAAAAAATTTTACTACCGGTTCTGTGGGTGTGGCTTGGTGGCTGTGGCTTGGTGGGCGTGGCAGGGGAAGGATACTGTAAAATCCCCATTCCCTTCCCACCCCACTAACCTGCTTTCCAGCTCCATTCTCCTGTGCAAGACAACAAAAGAAGACCCAGCCAATCAGCTGGGACTAAGGAGGCAGAGAACAGATGGGGGCAGGGCCAGTCAGAGGTGGGATTTGCAGGTTCTCCAAACTACTCAAAATTTCCGCTACTGGTTCTTGAGATCCAGTCAGAACCAGCTAAATACCACCTCTGGAGCAGGAGATGGAAAGCTTTTAAGACAAAAAATATTAAGCCAGATTTGCCTATTGTCCAATTCTCTAATAGCGGATTCTTCCAGGGGAAAAAAAAAGACAGACAGAGAAAAGAACTTTAATTACTACCTCTCTTCCTAGCCTTCCTGTGGCTCAGTTATGTATTGAAGCAACAAAGAATTCTTTATAGCACATAATAGAAGTCCTGTTCTTTCCCCTCCCTCTACATTAGCATTCAGCACAAGAATATACTTCATTTTCTGTAAACAGCTGTACATCCAAAGCATCAGGGTAACCAGCACTGGTTGTAGCTTTTTAACTGCATCTGTTCGTAGAACATTCTCCTTGTTCAATCTTTTTTTCTTTTCTTCCCTTTTTGGTTCAGAAATACATGCTTCCACACCAGGATTCCTCAACATTTCCCCATCGTACCACCCTTTAGTATAATCCTAACGTTGCAGGATCAATGGTTTATTCTTCCAAGCTTTTAGACTTGTGCTGAAGGCCACTCACAGGGAACTTCCTGCTCTCCAGAATGGGCTGTTCTATGCATAGTATTTATGTGGTACCTGATGGCATGTGGCTTTTATTTGTTAATTTTAGATTAGATTACCAGAGTTGGAAGGAACCTTGTGCGTCATCTAGTCCAACCCCCACCTACCCAAGCAGGAGATCCTACACCATTTCTGACAAATGAAGTCCAGTCTCTTCTTGAAAGTCTCCAGTGAAGAAGCTCCCACAACTTCCAAAGGCAACTTCTGAATTCCATGGGTTGATTGTTCTCACTGTCAGAAAGTTTCTCCTTATTTCTAGGTTGAATCTCTCCTTGATCAGTTTCCATCCATTATTCCTTGTCTGGCCTACAGGTGCCTTGGAGAACAGTTTGACCCCTTCCTCTCTGTAGCAGTCCCTCAAATATTGGAAGGCTGCTCTCCTGTCTCCCCTGGTCCTTCTCTTCACTAGACCAGCCAGGCCCAGTTCCTGCAACGGTTCTTCATATGTTTTAGTCTCCATTCCCCTAATCATCCTGGTTGCTCTTCTCTGCACTTTTTCTAGAGTCTCAGCATCTTTTTTATGGTACTTCCCTTGATCTTGATTGTAACCCTCTGTTAATACAACTTAGCAGTGGTGGGATTCAGTTTTTTTTTTTTTACTACCGGTTCTGTGGACATGGGTTGGTGGGCGTGGCAGGGGAAGGACACTGTAAAATCTCCAGTCAGAGGTGGTATTTGCCAGTTCTCCAAACGACTCAAAATTTCCGCTACCGCTTCTCCAGAACTGGTCAGAACCTGCTGAATGCCACCCCTGCAACTTAGGATTCCATTGGCTTTTTTGGCTGCCGCTGCAGGCAAATTGCAGTGTTGATGGCCAGCTATCAAATTATTGACTGTTGTTTCCTTGTGCTGCCATGCCCTCAGTTCCTCAGCACGTGGCGGTAAATCAGCACTCCTGTTGACTGGCAAGGGGGCCATTTCCAGGGGTGGGATTCTATCAGTTTGCACCTATTCTCTAGAACCGGTTGTTTACATTCTAAGCAGTTCAGAGAACTGGTTGTTAGAAGAAATTACTGGCCTAATCCTGTAAGGAAAACAGGAAGGAAACATTCTGGTGTTGCTTACAGAAACTGCTTCTCTGTTAACCCTTATTACATTCTTGGCAGGACTAGACTTCCTGTCTCAGAAACGTCTCTGGAGTTATTTCTCCTCTTTTGCTGGTACTTTGCTTGTGTGGAGTGACCATTCAAAGTTACAATGGCACTGAAAAAAGTGACTTATGACCCTTTTTCACACTTACAACTGTTGCAGCATCCCCACAGTCATGAGAGGCCAGATGAGGAGAGGATGCCTCAATGTGAGTGATATTGAGTTGGCCATACCCAGCCAATAACATGACCACCAAGCCATGTCCACTCAGTCATATGACCATGAAGCCACACCCACCACCAAGCCACGCCCACAGAACTGGTTGTTAAAAAATTAAAATCCCACCCCTGCCCATTTCCCAGACTTCAATCATTTCTCTGGCTGTTTTTGTCCCTGCTCAGCCAACAATCTTAGCAGCAGTGAAATTGAATTCATGACCTTGTTCATTGTAATGTGAGGCTAATAATGAATTTGGGTGTCCTCGTCTTACTTAGTGTATACATTTCCTCTAAAAATACAAACACCGAAATGAGCACAATATAAACAACACAACGAAAGGGGGAATATTGTAGTAGTGTAATTCAGGGATCCTCAATCCCTGCGCATTGGGGACCTGTTCAAAAGCAATCTGCAGGAGAAATGGGTAAGCGTGCATGTGTGAAGCTTCACCCACGTGAATGTGCTGCTTACACAACTGGAGCTGTGTGTATGTCACTCACGTGCCCCCTCTGCACCGCTCCAGACCACCAAGCTGGAAAGGTTGGGGACTGCTGGTGTAGTTAAAAGCCCTTTCACACCTTCTCTGGAATCTGCGCCTTCCCAAAGCAGACACCATTCACAACCCTGTGACAGAAGTGAGACGTAGTGATTAAATAGATCATATATGTCCCATCACTTATTGGCAAATAGAATGGGAAGAAGTGGAAGCACTGATAGATTTTATTTTCTTGGGCTCCAAGATCATTGCAGAGGGAACTGTAGCCATTAAATTAAAAGATGCTTGCTCCCTGGGAGGCAAGCTTTGGCAAATCTAGACAGCATATTTAAAAACAGAGACAACACCTTGCCAGCAAAGATCTGTATATCCAAAGCTATGATTTCCTCAAAAGTAATTGATGGCTGTGAGAGTTGGACAATAAGGAAAGCGGAGTGTTGAAACATTGATGCTTTCGAACTGTGATGCTGGAGAAGACACTTGAGAGCCTCTTGGTGCTATGACCCAGCTCTCAAATCCTCTAGTAGTTAACTAAATGTTCTCTTTATTAGGAACACCAGCAGCCCCAGCAAAATGTCTCACTCTCTCACACAGCAGGCTAACAAGTCTGTCCAGCAGGGAGATGAATAGTTGTCTGCCACACCTATTCATCTCCACCCCCTGCCTTTTATCCCCAGAGCTAGGGTGGGGCTTTGCTAACACGGTGGCTCTTCCATCCTAAGGACCGGACTATAGATTTCCACTGCTCTCCTCTCCTCTGCCTTCTGCACATCCATGCATCAGGCACTGGACTCAGCTGTTCCTCCTCTTCCTCATCAGCCACCTCCAAACCTGGGGGCTGTTGACCCTCCATCTGAGGGCTGACAGACAGCCCAGGCTCTCTCTCTCTTTCTCTCTCTCTCTCTCTGTCTCTCTCTCTGTCTCTCTCTTTCTCTCTCTCTCTGTCTCTCTCTCTCTCTCTGTCTTTCTCTCTGTCTCACTCTGTCTCTCTGTCTTTCTCTCTGTCTCTGTCTGTGTGTGTGTGTGTGTCTGTCTGTCTCTCTCTCTCTCCCTCTCTCTCTCTCTGTGTGTGTGTGTGTCTCTCTCTGATGACACCATTCCCTCTTCCCCTTCGGAGCTCTCAGGTTGCCTTGATGCTGGCCCTGACTCCCACACCTCCTCCTCCTCTGATTTGGCTGTTGGAGGGGCCGGTGGCCAACAAACTACAACACGTGGACTGCAAACCAGTCAACCCCAAAGGAAATCAAACCTTACTTTTCTTTGGAAGGGCAGATTCTGAAGCTGCAGCTCAAATACTTTTGCCCACTTCACGAGAAGAGAGGACTCATCGGAGAAGACCCTAATGTTGGGGAAGAGGGAAAGCAAAAAAGGAGAAGGGGACAGGAAAAGAGGGGAGGGTTAGATGGAGTCAAGCAAAATCATTGGGGAAGCCTGATTGACCTTACAACCATGTTACTAACTCAACAATGGCAGTGATGCACTTCACAGCTGTGGCAAGAAAGGAACTCACTCAACACCTGTCTCGCTTGGCAACATGTCAGTATATTCATGAACTGGAATAGAGCTTGGTAACAAGATAAGCCAATGAATAGGCAAAGCAACCAGAGGTGGTATTCAGCAGGTTCTGAACAGTTCTGGAGAACCGGTAGTGGAGATTTTGAGTAGTTTGGAGAACTGGCAAATACCACCTCTGACTGCTCTGCCCCTATCTATTCTTTGCCTCCCGAGTCCCAGCTGATCGGATGGGTCTTCTTTTGTTGCCCTGCACAGGAGAACGGAGCTGGAAAGCAGGTTAGAGGGGTGGGTAGGGAATGGAGGTTTTGCAGTATCCTTCCCCTGCCACATCCACCAAGTCACACCATGCCCACCAAGCCACACCCACAGCACCGGTAGTAAAAAAAAATTGAATCCCACCACTGATAGCAACTAAGTCAGCCAATGAGGACTGTTTTGGAAACTGAAACTAGAAGTACCCTAGGCTGGAAACTGAAACTAGAAGTAGCCTAGGTTGGAAACTAAAACTAAAAGTAGCCTAGGCTGGAAACTGAAACTAGAAGTAGCGTAGGCTGGGAACTGAAACTAGAAGTAACCTAGGCTGGAAACTGAAACTAAAAGGAGCTAGGCTGGAAACTGAAACTAAAAGGAGCCTAGGCTTGGCTCGATATTAAGCTCTGCAACTCTGCAGCTATGTTGAAGCTCTGAGTCTGGCTATTGAAGATGAAACTTACTTGCTTGCTTGCTGAAAACTGGAGCTCTGCTCTGAACTTGCAACATGTTTCTGTTTGAGTTTGCTCCATGATGGAGAAATCTACAACTGGTTTGTAAAATCTACTTATTATATTTATAAAGATGTTAAATGAAGCATCAGCCACCTATGTTCATTGTTCTGGCACTGAATTATCACTGCAAAACTCTCCATACAACATAAGTGTTGGCTCAGTTATGGTGGCAAGTCAAGGACCACCTGGACAGATTCACTCATTGTTTTTATCCTTTTGATTTTATTTGTGGTGTTATTTCCGCTTTTAAATTTTAATTAGAATTGTCACTCAGGTCTTCTATTCTTGTGAGCCACCTTGAACTCCACTAGGAAGTTTTGCGAGCCCATAAACCAAGGAGCATTTTATTGCCTCACCGCATTTTCAACTGGAGATCCGGGAGGGCAATTTTTCATCCTGTTCCTACTTCACGTTTCCTATTCAAGCATTTTTGTTGAGGCCAGAATTCGATTTTTGGTCTGAATCGAGTTAATCATCCTTGCTGGAAAAAGCAAAGGGTTGATTGGCTTGCTTTTACAGTTTTATTACTCATGATATTTTAAAAGTGCATGGCGTACGAGTGTGGGCGCCTGGTTGCTCTTGACAGACAACTTCTTCTGAACCATGTGATTAATCTTCCATGCTGAATGCAGAAATGACAATGGAGATCTTTTTCACAGTGACGGAGAAGGTGGGCAGTTTGCTAAGTGAAGTAAACATATGGTAGCTGGCTAGAATAACTGACTCGCAGAATCATGAGGCTGCAGGGCCCTTCAAGTCTGTCTTGTCTCCTAGCAACTTCCCAAATACAGAATAATAAGGTTTGGAGGGACCTTGGAGGTCTTCTAGTCCAACCCCCTTTATATACAGGACCTACATAATTAGGGAGCTGGAGACAAAAAACATATGAAGAACTTAGTATTTCCCCTTAGTGTTTCCCCAAAAATAAGACCCCATCTTATAAGACATCAGGTCTTATTTTCAGGGGATGTCTCATCCACTTATCTTAGGACAACCGCAGCCAGGCCATCCATGCCCTGACACCTGTTGTGCTGCTGTCCAACTTCTTCTGTGGCCGCTAGTGGCCACCCATGGCCAGATGCCATGTGGGGCATTGGGAGAGTGCCGCCACTCGTGGCAGGAGGCCATGTACTGTGTTGTGCCATTGCATGCATGAGTGGCGGCACTGGCATGATAAGCCACGCAGTGTCCTACCATGAATGGTAGCACCAGCCCAATGTGCCATGCAAGTGGCTGCAGAAGAAGTCAGGCAGTGATGTCACAGGTGTTGGGGCATGGAAGGTCTGCTGCAGGCAGGCCCTAAGGTAATCAGGTGTGGGGTGCATGGGGCAGGTCCACACACACACTCCAACCCCAGCTTGATTTTTATGCATGCACCTCGTACTACCTCGTGCCACCAGATGGTGGGAAAGAGTGAATGGGGTCTTAACTAGGGCTTATTTTTGGGATAAGTCATATTTTCAGGAAAAGACAGTGATGAAAAGAAAGACTAGGAGAGATATGATAGCAGTGTTCCAATATTTGAGAGTTTGCCCCAAAGAAGAGGGGAGGTCAACCTATTTTCCAAAACACCTGAAGGCAGGACGAGAAGCAATGGATGGAAACTAATCAAGGAGACCAGCAGCCTGGAAATAAGGAGAAATTTCCTGACCGTGAGGACATCTAACCAATGGAACGACTTGCCCTCAGAAGTTGTGGTTTTTAGAAGAGGCTGGACAGTCATTCGTCCCAAGTAGTACAGGGTCTCCCACTTGGGCAAGGAGTTGGACTAGAAGACTTCCAAGGTACCTTCCAACTTTGTAATTCTGATTAGCTCTTTGTTCTTCACTGCATGGTTGGTTCTGCTTTCACAGAGCTGCATCCAGTCCATCATTAGTTTCTCTGAAAGTCTGAAGGCCATGGAACTTAAAGTTGCCAAGCTTGAAAACTATTGCTCTAGAGTATTTCAATAGATGTTCCTCCAGGAACTTGAGATACCTCTTCTTAATTTGAAACATAAGCAATGCCATCAGTTTCCTTAATGAGGCATATGCCATGAGTACAGGGCAAAATTGAGCCATAATTGGATTTTTGCATATAAAGACTATTAATAGGGCTTTTCAAAGGGGTCACCCAAAAAGCTGAAGTGGAAGTGAGTCCTATTTTCTTACAAGTTTTCTTTTTAATTTAAAAGAACTATAGCCCCCACTTTCCCTCGGCTGTTAAAATTCATAGCTAAGGAAAAGCGAACTCGGTCATCATAGTTTATCTTATTTCCCACATTCTAGACCGTCGCGTCAACTCAAATCTCAGCTACAGGTAATCCTTGACTTAAAACCATTTGTTTAGCGACTGTTTGAAGTTACAATGGCACTAGAAAAGGTGACTTTCAACTACTCCTCACTTTATGACCATTGCAACATCCCCAAAGTCACACAATCAAAATTTGGTCCCTCGGCAACCAGCATGACAAAACAATTGGGCTCAACTCACTTTTAACTGCCTTGCTTAGCAACAGAAATTCTGGTCGAATTGTTTGGGGTCGTAAGTCGAGCTCTACCTGTATAGCACTGAGGAAAATGATGATGACATATAGGTAGTCCTCGACTTACGACCACAATTGACCCCAACATTTCTGTATCATCGGGTGGAGAAAAAACTCTCCCAAGGACAGTCTTTAAAGGGAAGAAATACAGTCCAAACCCAAAGTACATATAAATTATAAATAAAAACCAACACAAACCACAAAGCTGCAGCAATTAATGAGACAAGGCAGGATAAGGAATTGAAGACTTCAAAAGATAATGAAACACACACAATTGGGAGGACACTAGAACCCAGATAAGACTTCACAAACAAAGATAATGCATGCTTTGCTTCCAGCAAGGTGCTGTGCGCAAAAGCCCTTTTTAAATCCTGTTTTCCCAGCTGCAGCTAATGAAGGGAATCAGGGCCCTTTTCTCCCCCGTAACCCCCGTAACTCACATTGCTCCCTTCTCCGTTCCTCCCTGCGTGCCCTAGGATGAAAAGGGGATGGGCTTCCTCTGAATGCCCAGTCAGACTGTGCCCTTCCCCAGTTTCCTCCACAGCCAATGGAGCCACACTCCCACTCCCTGTCAGCTGTTTGACCTCCCCCTTGGAATCAGATTCCAACAGGGGCATGACAATTTCTGTTGTTACATGAGACATTTGTTAAGTGAGTTTTGCCCCATTTTATGACCTTTTTTTGCCCACAGTTGTTAAGCAAATCACTGCAGTTGATGAGTTAGTAACCCAGTTGTTAAGTGAATCTGGCTTCCCCACTGACTTTGCTTGTCAGAAGGTCGCAAAAGGGGATCCCCTGACCCCTGGATACTGCAGTCATCATAAGTATGAACCAGTTGCTAAGCATCTGAATTTTGATCATGTGACCATGGGAATGCTGCAAGGGGTATAGGTGTGAAAAACTATCATAAGTGCCACTATAACTTTGTACGGTCACTTCATGGACTGTTGTAAATTGAGGACTACCTGTATTGGCATAGGGAAGAAATCTGCCATGGTGGTCCAATGCAGGTTGGCAGATGTGATCGGTGTTAATCTGGTGTATCCATCATGGCCTGTTCACCTTGGGAGACACTTCTGGATATATACATGCCTAACAACTTAGCTCAGGCATCCCCAATATGTGGGCCATGGTCCACTACCGGGCTGTGACCTTATTGGTCAGTGGGCCACATGTTTGGCTGGCTAATGTACATGCATGTATGCGTGCACACTTCCCCTTTGTGCTAGAATCACCATGAGGGTGCTACCATCACCGCATATGCCACAGGGCTCTACCATTGCCACGAGCACTACATGGCTTTACCATTGCCACTCTGTTTGCATCGCGTGCATGCTTATGGCCCCATTTATGTGTGCAGCCCCATTTGTGCATGTGTGTGTAAGGTGCCCTGCCTCTCCTTCCTCTTCCCGGGCCACCAACCCAGAAAGGTTGGGGAACCCTTGACTTAACCCACAATTTTATTTCCCTGCCCAAAGCCCTTTGCCCAGATCATAGAGCAAGAAGGCTCATCTAATGATTATTATTTTATTGCCACTAAATCATTTTCCTGATGTTTTACTGGATATCTTTACTGAAGATTGTGAGGAAAACGAATGCATAACTGAATTGCACTGGAATCTGATGTCCTCTTGTTTATTAAATACGCATTATTGGATTTCTATTAAAGCAGAATGGCAGCAAGAGAAGCGTTTGATCGTCAACAGATGACCTGCTGCCCGGCATAAGAAGCAAACTGAATGGTGTTTAAACTCTTAATGTTTATAATTTTTAATTTACTAGATGATAACTTGGCATTGCCCGGGTATTTATTTATCCTAATCCTGTACTAGACAGGAAAAGCCTCAATTTCGGTGACCTGGAACAAATGTAGTTTCTAATGTTGGATTTTCCCCATTACTAGAAAGAGCCCCCTTGTGGAGCAGTGTGAAACCATTACCATGACAATTCCACAGCGCTGTGTAGTAGAAGCCATTTTAAGACAGTACGGTAGAAGCCATTTTAAGGCACAACAGGCTGTATCTTAACAGACCACAAGAACACCCCCCTCAAGGGGTGTTAGGGCATCTCACCTCCACAATATTTGTTTCCAGAGAGTAAGTTTGGTTGAAATTGCTTGAGGCATTCCAGAGTTATGCTGGAACATACACACACACACACACACACAGAGCAATGTTTATATAGATAGATAATATGACATACAAAGACAATACAAAAGCAAATATTAAGGAAATTAGGGAAGAAAAAAGGGAACTGGATAGTGGGGGAAAGCAAGGGAAAAAGAAACAAAAAGGCATTAACTTCTGACTCCTTTGGTGAAGTAAAATAAGGGATTGAGATCTACGCTCAACTTTTTACTTTTTCATAATACTAGAAACTCGCCATTTCTATAAGAACAAATCTATCTCATCAGTGAAATGCAAAATCAAACTTTCATTTTTTTCCACCTCAAGCACAAAGTCCAGAAGCAGTTTCCAGGAAGAAATGAAAGTATTTGTATTTTTTTTTCTTTGATCAGAGCAGTCAATTTATACATCTCTGCTAACTCCATCAATTTTTGTAGCCATTCATCCATTGTGGGAATTGAGGGGACCTTCCATTTCTGTGCGTAGTGTAGACTGGCTGCTGTCAACATATATTACATCAGAGTTCCAAATTCCTCCCCCCCCCCCAAGTCTTGTTCCATTAAACCCCAAAGAAAAGTCCCTGGTTTTCTTTCTATATTCATTTTAAGAATTTTCTGTATTAGAATAGGAATCCTACTCCAATATTTCTTTGCTTTATGACATGTCCACCATAGATGATAAAAGTCCCTTCTTTATACTTATACATTTCCAAAATTCATTTGAAGCACCTTTACACGTTCTTCACAATTTATCTGGAGTTCAGTAAACAGTGTTTTAACTTTTTCTCAGAGTAGAGGGTTGTAGAAATCCCATTTTAATGGCAGATGGAAGAAATCACTATAAGTTTTGCACACTTAAAATTACATTTGAAGCAGCTCGGTATAGGACTGTAATTGACATCTATTTATTTAAGAGGGTCACCTGCAGAGTTTAATTTTTATGTCACCCAGAAAAGTTTTCTTCCATGTTGCTTACACAGCAACAGCAATAAAGTAAGTTTCATAAGAACTGTAGCAGGAAAAGGCATATACCAGTTCATGTAAAAATATAAACTTCTTCCTCAAATATGATTTCCCTTTATGTATTTATCCTACAGGTAGTCCTCAATTTATAACCATTCATTTAGTTAACAAGGACAAGACAACAAAGTTAGAGAGATCCTTGGAGGTATTTTAGTCCAACCCTCTGCTCAACTGTACTGTCTGGGTCAATTTGTTTACATCTTAAAGTTCCTAATTTCTATCTCTGTTGTACAACCATTGATAAATAAATCCCAAGTTTGAAAGTATTCTGTGTCTTCTTTTTCTTTTATCTTCAGTACTAATCTGTCCATTTCTGCACAGTCCAATATTTTTTTTTAATTATATCTTCTTCCATAGATGTTTCCTCATTTTTCCAATGCTGTGCAAATACAATTTTTGCCGCTGTTAAAACATGGAATATCAAATTTATCATATTTTTCTGGTATTATGCCTAACAAAAATAATTCTGGCTTAAAATCCATATCAGAAGTGGTATTCAGCAGGTTCTGACCAGTTCTGGAGAACCGGTAGCGGAAATGTTGAGTAGTTTGGAGAACCAGCAAATCCCACCTCTGACTGGCCCCGCCCCCATCACTTCTCTGCCTCCCATCGAGTCCCAGCTGATTGGCTGGGTCTCCTTTGGTTGCCCTGCACAGGAGAACAGAGCTGGAAAGCAGGTTAGTGGGGAGGGAATGGGGATTTTGAAGTATCCTTCCCCTGCCACGCCCACTAAGCCATACCATGCCCACCAAGTCACAGCCACAGAACCCGTAGTAAAAAAAATTGAATCCCACCACTGATCTATATTCTGATCTAACATTTTTTCTAACCTAACTTTTTTAACTTTGTAAGCTATCCAGTCTCTTTTGAGAAACCTCCAGAGTTGAAGTACCCACAACCTCTGGAGGCAAGTTGTTCCATTGATTCATTGTTCTAACTTAATTGAACATTAATTGTTCCAACACTTCCTTGAGCAGGGGCCTCCAATCTTAGCAACTTTAAGCCTGGCGGGCTGGGGAATTCTGGGAGTTGAAGTCTGTTAGGAATATGAATCACCTAACAGCTATTTGGGTTAGAAATATATAAATCAGGATAACCATTTTAAAACTGTATTTTTAAAAAAATACAAAAATGTAATTAGGTGTGGTTTCTCAAATGGCCATAAGATGGAGCCAGAAATCTGGGTTGTTTAGTCTGAGTCTCAGAAGCGAGTGTGAGTAAGTCTCTCTGTTTCCTTCTATTGGAAAGTATTGCCGTTGCTCCATTTCTTCTAATTGACTGATATTACTGGATTTAATGTAAGTCTCTTACTGAACTGTTTTTGACACTGGACTTTGATATTTGGATTATCCCTGGATTGAAAACTGACTGATTTAACCTGTGAATGACTTTGGACTGCCTATTTTGGACTTTGCTTAACGTTTCTGGAAGTAAAAACCTACATTTACTGTACAGTGTATCTGTGTGCTCCGTGTGTATTATTCAAACACTACTCTCTATACATCTCCCTGTATGCGCTCATTCTCCTAACGGGGAATTATCTCAACATTGGTTATGGGCCCAGGCCATAGCAGGCTCTGATAACTTGAGAGTTAGTGTGAATGCACAGTACTGTATACAGACAGCTGTTTACTGTTTAATTGTGGTTTACTATCCTGATAAAGATGGCAGAAGTCACTTCAACAAGTCTATCATTGATAACCCGGTTGGATGGAACAAACTATGTTTCCTGGTCTATGAAGTGCAGTCTACTTCTGCGTAGAGACGGTTTATGGAATGTAGTTCAAGACCCACCGAATGTAAATGCTTGGGATCCAGCTAATGAGGATGATGCCAAGAAGCTTGCTGACTTTAAACAGAATAACGAATGAGCTCTTTGTATAATTCGACTAACACTGAGTGACCAGCAGCTAGTCCATATTCGTGGAGAAGAGTCTGCTGCTAAGTGTTGGGAGAATTTGAAAAGGATTTATGTTCGTGACAGTGTAGGTGCACACATACATCTTACATGTAAACTGTTTAGAGCACGTCTTCTGAAAGGTGGAGATATGTTAGCTCATTTAAACTTCATGAAAAGAACTTTTCAAGAGCTACATGAAAAAGAACTGATATTTTCAGACTGCATCAAGTTTACATCATTCTTTCCTCATTGGATGAAGTTATGATGATTATGTATCTTCACTGGAAGTCCTGCCCAGAGATAAACTGACATTGATGGACATAACTGGAAGATTGTTAGAAGAAGCAAGAAGATGGCTGGATAGAGACCAGCTGAGGAAGAAACAACCACAAGAAGAGGATTTATCTTCAACTGCCTATACTGTTAGGAAATGTTTTTCTTGTGGGGCTAGGGGACATACAGCTAAATTCTGTACAAAGTGAAAACAACAGAATACTGGCAACACCAGAAGGCCAAGAAGAATGTTAGTATAGCTATGTATAGCAATTCAACAGTAAACCATGATTTGTGGGTTGTTGATAGTGGAGCATCGCAATGCATTACTAAAGATAGAAAAAGGTTTGTAAAGATGTCCACGAGTAAACAACATGTATCATTGGCAAATGGATGGAAGATGAACGCATCAGGCGAAAGTACTGCATATTGTTCTTGTATAAACAAACATTTAACTATGTTATATGTACCTAAACTGAAATTTAATTTGTTATCAGTGAGGGCTTTAGTTAATCTTGGTTATGTAGTAATCTTTAGGGGAGATAACTGTATAATAGGGAAAGAGGGTAAAAGGGTTACTGCTATTTTAAAGAATGATTTATATGTGATACATGATGATCAGTTGAAGATGGCTAACTCAGTTTATAACAATGTTAAGCCACATGATGAATGTATACATTTATTACATAGACATCTAGGGCACGTTAATTTCAAAATGCTCAAACAAACTGTTGAATTGTCTGAGGGAGTAAAATTGAAACCTTGTAGCAAGTATTTACACTGTAATGCTTGTAGTCAAGAAACAAGTAAGATTACTTCAGCAAACAGACTTAATGGGTTTAAGACTAAAGAACCTTTAGAGGTTGTGTTTGCTGACATAATTGGTCCTAAGAAACCAAGTTTAGGAGGTGCCTGATATATTTTGAGTATTATGGACCATTACTCACGATACGATTTCTGCTATCTTATGAAAAACAAAACAGAAACATTCCAACATTTCTTTAACTGGCTAAGGTTTGCTGAGAGAAAAATGAAAAGTAACTGATAATGGGACTGAATTTGTTAACAAAAGATTCCAAACTATGTTAAAATTGGTTGGTGTTGAGCATAAACATTCTGCACCTTACAGACCACAACATAACTCATTTGTAGAATGAAGAGGGCAAACATTACAAACCATGGCTCGCACTATGTTATCTGATTCAGGTTTACCTGAAACATTGTGGGGTGAAGTCATAATGTGTAGTAACCATGTTTTGAACAATGTAGTTAATACAACAACTGGTGAATTGCCATTCACTTGCTGGCATGGCAGAAAACCAAATTTAAGTTATTTATACACATTTGGAGCTCCAGCATGGGTGCATATTCCCTCACAAGTAAGACTGAAAGGGCAACATAGAGCTAAAAAGTTTTTTTTGTGGGTTACGAGGCCAACCATAGAGCATTTAGATTCTGGGATCAAGGCACAGCTCATGTTTATTGTAGTGCTAGTGCAAAATTTCTCGAGCACATTGGGTGGGATAAACTAGAACAGGAATCCAGCAATGATATTATTATTGACACCCAAATAGTCCCTAAAGATGATATCAGTAAACAACAAATAGCCATTAAAGAGGAAGAACAGGAGGAAGTAGGAGAACAGGCACAGGAAGAAATAGGAGAACAGGAGCAGGTGGCACAGGAAAGTCCACCAGTAAGCCCTGTATTACCAAGACGTTCAACCCAAGTAACACGACCACCTGATAGATATCAGGCTAGTGTTGTATGCCAGGTGAATACAGTTCCAAGTAATTATAGTGAATTAAAACTGTTTCCTGCTAAGGATCAGGCTACTTGGCAGAAAGCAATGGATAAGGAACTGGAATCATTAAAAAGACTGGAGGTATACGAAAATGTTAAGTTACCACCAGGTAAACATGACATTGGATGTAAATGGATATATAAGCTAAAGACAGGTGTAGATGGGACTGTTACCCATAAAGCCAGGTTAGTAGCACAAGGGTTCAATCAGACAGCACATGACTATGATGAGGTGTTTGCACCTAGTCTGAAGGCTACTACATTAAGGGCAGCATTAGTGTGGGCAGCTAAGGAGAAATACATTGTAAATCATTTGGATGTAGAGACGGCATATCTGCATGCACCATTGCAACACACTATATATTTAAAGAAACCTTTAGGTCTCAAAAATGATAATACTGGTAATAATGATAGCTGGAAATTGAAAAAGAGTCTTTATGGCTTGAAGCAATCAGGATATGAGTGAAACCAATGTATAGTTAAAGAATTGACTAAAATAGGGTTTGTAGCTGGCATGGCTGATCCATGTTTGTTTAAAAAGGAAACTAATGGTATAATTTCATTATTGCTTTATTTACTGATGACATGGCATTAATCACCAAAACTGAACAGGAAGCTACTGAGATAATTTGACTATTGGAAAAGAAATTTAAGATATTAGGAGAAATCAAACAATATCTTGGTTTAAAGATAGATAGAACTAGGGGAGGATACAAGATCTCATAAGCAGATAAAATTAACCAATTACTAAAAAGTTTTAAAATAGAACTTTGTAAACCGGCTAAAACACCAATGAGCCAGGAGTTTAGCCATAGTGATGTTCAAACTCCTATTTTTGATAAGAACATTTATCAGTCCTTGATTGGTAGCTTATCTTATCTCAGTAATTGGTCAAGGCCAGATATTGCATACAGTGTTAATTGATTAGCGAGATTTAACACTGAGCCAACTGAAAGGCACTGGCAAGCTGCTAAACGTGTGTTAAGATATCTGAAACAAACAATGCACTATGCATTGTATTTGGAGCCTAAAGATGAACTGAATTTGACTGCATATGCTGATGCAAGTTTTGCTACAGACATAAATACACGAAAATCTACATCAGGTACTGTAGTATTATTGGAAAAAGCATTGATTGGATGGAGGTCTATTAGACAGAAACATCTAAGTTTGTCAACAATGGAGGCTGAATTTTCATGTTTGTCTTTATTATGTACAGATTTAGTTTTGTATAAACAATTACTAATTGACATGGGAATTCATGTAACAGATCCTATTGTTGTTTATGAAGCTAACCAATCAGCAATACAGATGGCTTCAAATATTGCTGTTAAAACAAGAATGAAACACACAGATTTAAGATATTTAAATGTGAGACAATGTGTGCAAAGTAAGATGATTCAGCTGCAATACTGTATGTCAGAAAACAATATAGCAGATCATTTTACAAAGGCCCAAGGCTCTATAAAGCGTAAGGCTAGCTGTGAAGATTATGGACTTAGAATGTAAGGTTGTATATATTGTCTTACCCCAAAGGGGAGAATGTTAGGAATATGAGTCATCTAACAGCTATTTGGGTTAGAAATATATAAACCAGGATAAACATTTTAAAACTGTATTTTTAAGAAAATGCAAAACTGTAGTTAGGTGTGGTTTCTCAAACGGCCATAAGATGGAGCCAGAAATCTAGGTTGTTTAGTCTGAGTCTCAGAAGAGAGTGTGAGTAAGTCTCTCTGTTTCCTTCTGTTGGAAAGTATTGCCGTTGCTCCATTTCTTCTAATTGACTGATATTACTGGATTTAATGTAAGTCTCTTACTGAACTGTTTTTGACACTGGACTTTGATATTTGGATTATCCCTGGATTGAAAACTGACTGATTTAACCTGTGAATGACTTTGGACTGCCTATTTTGGACTTTGCTTAATGTTTCTGGAAGTAAAAACCTACATTTAGTGTACAGTGTATCTGTGTGCTCCGTGTGTATTATTCAAACACTACTCTCTATACATCTCCCTGTACGTGCTCATTCTCCTAATGGGGAATTACCTCAACAAAGTCCACCAGTCTTAAAGTTGCCAAGGTTGGAGACCCCTGTCCTTGAGGTCTCTAGGAATCAAGCTCAATTTGCAGACATGGTTTTTATGTGGCCTGGAGGTAGATGGCTATCATTGGTCATCTTAGAGAAGAACTGGCTCGCAGTGCCTCTGCAAGCAAAAACAGAGATCACGGGGGCTGTGCGCAGCCCTCCCGAGCTCAATTTTCGCTGGCAGAGGGTTGCAGGAGGCCGTCCCAGCCTAAAACGGAGTTTGGGAGCCTGTTTTTTTGCTGGCAGAGTGCTTAGGCCACCACAGGTGCCCCCCTGACACAAATGACATCATGCTGGCCACGCCTACTTCCTCGGTCCTCTGGGAGGGCAAAAACACCTCCCCAGGCTCTGGAGACCCTCCGGAGACTGGAAATGGGCTCATTTCCAGCCTTCCAGAGCTTGCAGGAGGTCCCATTTTTCACGCTCCCTGAGCCTCTACGCAGGCCCTGCACTTACCTGGGATACAAAACAGGCCACTTGGAGATTCCTGGGAGGGGCGGGGTGGGTGGGGCCAGCCAGGGGTGGGATTTGCCATTTTGCCAAACCAGCCATAAAATTAGCTAACGGTTAGCTACGGGTTTGCCTGAACTGGGATGAACTGTTAGCAGCCCAACCCTGGTCTGAAGGCAAACTGTTCCCTTGGTTGATTTTTCTCCCTGTCGGAAAATTTATCTTGCTTCTAGGTTGAATCTTTCCTTGTTCAGTTTCCATCCCTTATTCCTTGTCTGGCCTTCGGGTGCCTTAGAAAATAGCTTGAATCCTTCCTCTCTGTGGCAGCCTCTCAAATATTGGAAGACTCCTATCCTGTCTTCCTTGGTCCTTCTCTTCACTAGACTAGCCAAGCCCAGTTCCTGTAACTGCTCTTTATATGTTTTAGTCTCAGTCCCCTAATCATCCTGATTGCTCTTCTCTGTACTTTTTCTAGAGTCTCAACATCTTTTTTATAATGTGGTGACCAAAACTGGATGCAGTACTCTAAGTGTGGTCTTACTAAGGCTTTGTAGAATGGTATCAGTACCTCTGTACCTTGTATCCCTCTGTTAATGCAACTTAGGATTGCATTGGCTTTTTTTGGCTGCTGCCGCACACTGCTGGCTCGTATTTAGCTAGTTGTCTACTAAGACTCCAAGATCCCTCTCAGTTATCCCTTTCCAATTCCTTCTAGGAGAGGAGAACACATGAAACAGAGAGATGTACTTCCCGAAAGAAAGATCAGAATCTTGGATCTAAAGATCTTTGGATATGGGAGGTCCAAATAGCTTGGCAGGTGGATTTAAATCATCTCACTCTGTAGAGAGGAGCTCTCACATTTCATACTAGTGAACACATTATGGGTTTTGGAAAGCACCCAACATGCCAGCCAAGATTGGCTCACACTTATTTATTTGCCCTATTTATAAATCACATGTTCCTGGCAAGCCAGTTCACAGGCAGTGAAGAGGAAGAATAAAATACCCTTCAAACATATCATTAACAGATCCCTAAATAATGTCATGGCTGCTTAAAGAGCTTTTGCTGTAAAACCATCAAATAATTGTGTATAAAATAAAACCAGAAAAGTAAATAGATGAGGTCATATTAAAAGTTTTATTTCCTTAAAAGGCAAGTGGTTATTATTTATTTATTTATTTATTTAGCGTGTGATGAGAACATGACAGAAGAGAAGTAAATGAATATCCTCAATGCACGTAATGATATGCAAAACTTCAACAGGAATATGGCAGTGGACTCGTAATTGGATGTCCAATTCAGCACTCCAGGCATATCCTCTCTGGCTTTGCTTTGTACAGACAGATCTTCTGGGGAACCAGAGAACACACGTCATTGCACAATGTGTTTAATATTTATTTTATTTGTCTGTCAAACATGTACAAGATAACAAGTACAAGTAAGGACATAAACATGAACAAAGGGAGTAAGACAGAGATGGTAGCCATGCTGGAGCACTTATGCACGCCCCCTTTAAGGACCTCTTAGGAATGGGGTGAGGTCCAGGGTAGACAGTTTGAGGTTGAAGGGTTACTAACTCATCAACAGTTTGAGGGGTTGAGGCTGTAACAATGGAGTCGGGTAGGGCGTTCCATTCTGTTGCTGAAGTCGTATTTTCTGCAATTGAGTTTTTATCGGTTTACCTTGAGTTTGTATCGGTTCTTTGCCCATGTGATTGAGGCTGAAGGAGTCACTGACAGGCAAGATGTTATAGCAGACAATTTTTGTGAACTATGCTTAGATCGGATCGCAGGCAGAGTAGTTCCAGATTGTCCAGGCCCCGAATTTCAAGCCGGGAGGCATAAGGGATTCTATGGTGAGTGGAGGAGTGAAGTACTTTTCTTGAGAAATACCTCTGAACCAGGGGTGAGATTCTACAGGTTTGGACTAGTTCTATAGAACCGATGGTTAGGATTCTGTGCAGTTCGGAGAACCGGCAAATCGTGTCCCTGGCTGGCCCCACCCCTCTCCGCCTGCCCCTCCCCTCTCAGTCAGTCCTTATGGCACATATGCAACGTTGCGCATGCCCAACATCACTGACTGCATTCTTTCCTGCCCAGTCACTCCTTAAGGCAGGCGTGTCCAACCTTCGCAACTTTAAGACTTGTGGACTTCAACTCCCAGAATTCCTCAGCTAGCTTTGCTGGCTGAGGAATTCTGGGAGTTGAAGTCCACAAGTCTTAAAGTTGCCAAGGTTGGACACCCCTGCCTTAAGGTATTTCTTCCCCCCCCCACTCCCAACGATCAGCTGTTCCTATGATCAGCTGTGCCAGGATTCCCTTTGCTTATTTACTGCTTCATTCAGGCGGCTTCCCTGAGGCCCAGGAAGCCCTCAAAAATGGGGGGAGGATGCTGCCCCAAAAAAAGAAAGCCACACCCTTCCAGTCACATGGCCGCACCCACCTAGCCACGCCCATAGAACCGGTTGTTACAAAATTTGAATCCCATCCCTGCTCTGAACCCACTCAATTGTGTTCATGTCCGAGATAGAATGTGAGTTCCAGGCGGATGAGCTGTATTCGAGAATTGGTCTGGCGAAGGTTTTGCATGCCCTAGTTAACAATTCAATGTTGCCGAGAAGAAGCTTTGCAAAATAAGGTCGGGTGCTAGGGATTCGAAATGCCGAAGTGCCGACCTTTCTGAGCGACAAGCTAAGCGTCTTAGCCACTGAGCCACCATGTCCCTTTATAGTAAATAGTACTGAATTAAAATGGATGGTCTCTATGGAAATCTGAATAAAAAATGGATGGCTTGTAGATTCTGATTATCGCAGCATTCGGTTGGTTGGTTACCAGGACCAAGGTTTTGTCTTCTGAACTTTCAGATTTATGCTGATTTATGTTCCCATTTTCAGATTTATGTTCCCATTTCCATTTCTTCTCTTTAGCACAGTATGTGCTATTCTGTATATGGTATTTATAGTGCCTATTGTATGTGGCTTTTAGATGTTGATTGGGATGTATTGGATGGCTTTTAAGTCATTGGCTGTCATTTGCTTGTGCTGCTCAGCCTTTGCCTTCTAAGTACTTGATAGGCTGATGGTAAGTCAACACTCCTGTTGACTGATTTCCCAGGCTTCAATCACTTTCCTGGCTGTTTTTGTACCTGCTCGTCCGACAATCTTAATACCAACAAAATAGAATGTGTGTCCTTGTTCATTGCAGCGTGAGCTACCAATGAGTTTAGGTCTCCTCGTCTGACCTGTTGCTTGTGTTCTTGCAATCTGGTGGGTTAGCTTCCTCCCTGTCTGTCCCACATAATCACAGGGGATCCGGTAGATTACATTGAAAGTATATCTCCCACCTCCAAGCGATCTTTACAATGCATAATTTGTCCTCGTAGGGTAGCCTCTGGGTGATATGCAATGCCCACTAGCAGTTCTTGAAAGCTGCATTCTTTCTGATTATCGTCTCAGAACCCTGGCTGGGGTTTTCCTGTACTAAGTGCATTTCTGTTTCATTAGGAGATGCTCAAATATTAATTAAAAAATCAGGATTTAGACCCAAAGCTAAACTGAAACAGGAGGTAGTTCACACAATTTGTGGCTCAGGATGAGGAGTCAGATGAAAGAATATTAAAATTGGCTGCCATGATGTAAAAGACTCTAGAAAGCGCAGAGAAGAGAAACAAAAATGATTAAGGGACTGGAGGCTAGAACATATGAAGAACAGTTGCAAGAACTGGGTGTGACTAGTTCAATGAAAAGAAGGACCAGGGGTGACATGATAGCAATGTTCCAATATCTAAGGGCTGCCACAAAGAAGAGAGGGTCAACCTATTCTCAAAAGCATCTGAAGTCAGAATAAAAAGCAATGGAGAGAACCAACCAGTGGTTGGCTTCAGCCGATTCGCGCTGGTTCAGGTGAACCAGATGTTAATTTTATGTCCGGTTCGGTAAACCAGTAGTTCCGACGACCGGCTGGCCCCACCCTCCCCTTCCCTTCCCCTTCCCCTCCTCTCCCAGGAGTCCCCACGCAGTTTGGATCTCAGGTAAGTGCAGAGTGCGCGTGGAGCCCAGGGAGGTGGAAAACAGGCCTCCCAGAGGCTCATGGAAGGCGATAATGGGCCTATTTCCGGTCTCCAGAGAGCCTTCGGAATACGGAGGGATGGAAAACAGGTCCTCCAGGGCCCGTTTTTGCTCCTAGGATGGTGCAGAAGGCAACTAGGCCACGCCCACCATGGCCACGCCCACCCAGCAACCTGGTAGAGAACTGGTGGTTAAATTATTTGAAGCCCACCACTGGAAGCAACCTGAAACTAAGTCAAAATTTCCTGACTGTGAGAACAATTAATCAGTGGAATGACTTGGCCCCCAGAAGTTGGATATTTTTAAGAGATTGGACAACCATTTTTCTGAAATGATATAGCATTTCCTGCCTCAGCGGTGGGGGGGGGGGTGGACTAGAAGACCTCCAAGGTCCCTTCCAACTCTGTTATGCCATGAAGAGTTTAAAATCATAACAGCAGTAAAAGAGAGGTTTTTGAAACTAAACAAACTAAAGGTGTTTAAGGAGAAATGGAAACCCAGAGCTTACACGATATATAAACATCATCAGTAAGATGTTCCTGATGTAATTCAAGTTCTTAAGCAACCTCTATACATAGGAGCTGTCCCTTCTGTATTTCAGTTGGTCCCAGTCAGGAATGAGGCTGGTGGGTGGCTTCTTCCAGAACCAATACATCTTTTGAGTTTCTGAGAGATTCTCCTAGCATCTTTTCTAGCTTGTTCCAGAGTCAGATGCAATTTTTAAACATGCAGCTGTTCAGAGCTCAGCTTCAAGTTGAAGAGTCTGACTCACCTCTGTCAGGCTTTCTTCCACTGCTAAATGCACAACACTCAGAGGTTTGTCTTCAAGAGAAGAATCCATGTTGAGAGGCAATGATGGATCTGGAGGGGAACAAGTTGAAGAAGACATAACCGTTATCATGGAAAGCTGAAAAAGACCTGATGTTTCCCATGGAAAGCTGGAGAAGTTCTGATATTCACTATGGGGAAGTTGTGAAAGCCAACTTTCTCCATGGAAAGCTGGAGAAGGCCTGACTTTCTTCATGGGAAACTGGAGAAGGCCCAACTTTCTCCATGGAAAGCTAGAGAAGATCTGATGTTCACTATGGAAAGCTGGAGAAGGCCTAACTTTCTCCATGGAAAGCTGGAGTAGGCCCTGCTTTCTCCATGGAAACCTGGAGTGGGCCTGGCTTTCTCCATGAAAAAAGCTGGAGAAGGCCTGACTTTCACCAGACCTTCTCCATAGTGGAGGGGAGCTGTCTATTTTCAGACATGTACACATGTACACTCATGCCTTGGGAGCTGAAGGCCTAGAGAGTCTATAAAGATCTCCAGAAGCACTTTATTTATTTTTTCATGTGACAGGAAGAGAGAATTATAATATGAAATGACAGGACAGTAATCTTAGCATCTGTATTTTAGTAATTAACTTCAGGTGCAATCAAATCAAAAGATTTTGTTCTGGCTCTGTCACCTTCGTGAACTGCAATCCACGACATGCCTGGTCTAATGGTTTAAGGCACCAGGCTAGAAAGCAGGAAACCATGAGTTCAAGTCCCGCTTTAGCCATGACAGCCATTTGGGTGACTTTGGGCCAATCACTAGGAGAAATTCTAGTCTCACCATAGGACTGAAAGGCAGCTGGATGACCTTGGGCCAGTCACGCTCTTAGCCCAACCCACCTCACAGAGTTGTTATGGAGAAAACAGGAGAGGAAGGAGCATTAGATATATTTGTTGCCTCGAATTATTTATAAAAATACTAACTGGATACTTATGCATCGCTACGAAACTATTTATTTAGTTTTTGGAGAGGAAAATAAAGGGGAAAAAAATCTGCCTATCAGCATCCATTGGTATTCATCTGGCTAGTGTCCTGTCAGTGTGTGAGAGTTGAGGGCTGTTTGGAAACTGAAACAGTATTGGCTGCGTGAGCAACCAACTACCAATTACTACCAACCTGCCTTCAATCAAGGACCTGTATACTGCATGACTCAAAAAGAGGGCTGTGAAAATATTTACAGACCTCTCACATCCTGGACATAAACTGTTTCAACCCCTTCCCTCAAAACGATGCTATAGAGCGCTGCACACCAGAACAACTAGACACAAGAACAGTTTTTCCCCGAACGCCATCACTCTGCTAAACAAATAATTCCCTCAACATTGTCAAACTATTTACTAGGTCTGCATTACTATTACTGTTAATCCTCCCATCCTTCCTTTCACCCATCTCCTCCCACTTACGACTGCAACCTTCTTGCTTATATCCTTATGATTTATATTGACTGTTTCCTAGTATGATTTGATTGCTTATTTGTCCTCTTGACTGTCATTAAGTGTTGTACCTGATGATTCTTGACTCTTGATGAATGTATCTTTTCTTTTATGTACACTGAGAGCATTTGCACCAAGACAAATTCCGTGTGTGTCCAGTCACACTTGGTCAATAAATAATTTTATTTTTTCTATTTGGAAGGAAGGAAGGAAGGAAGGAAGGAAGGAAGGAAGGAAGGAAGGAAGGAAGGAAGAAAGAAAGATACCTGGAGTTGGAGTGACCTTAGTTTAAACAGTTCTGTACCCTTCATCTCTCATGAGAATCTTAAAATTTTGGTTTATTATGGAAGATAGCTTGATGTTTTTATGTTTTGTTTGTTTATGTTTGTTTTTTAAAAACCAATAAAATTTTTAAAAAATCGGTTTATTGCTGAGGTTGCATTATTTATTCATGAAATGCACTTCTGCACTGCTTCCAATTACAAAATCCTAAATCCTAGAACATTTCAGGGGAGCGTAAACCTTTTAGAATGAAGAGCCAAAAGCAAAGGCTGGGGTGAACATCACAATAAAAGCAATTCTCTCCATCACCACCCTGTCATAACTCATCCAAAGAGAACTGCTAGGGGGAATTAATAGCTGGGGAAGATCCAAATAAATAAATAAATATGTGGAACTGGCCCGCATTAAAGCCCTGTGGAAGGAGGTTAGTTCACTTAGCCATGTATCCCAGCAGCCCTGGAAATTTTGTTTCCGATGGGCGGGCGGGAAAACAACTCTGCTTGTCAAGTCGCAATAGGCGATCATGTGGCCCCAGGAATGTTGCAGCCATCATAAATACGAGTCAGTTTCCAAATTCTGATCACGTGGCCATGGGGATGCTCCAATGGTCATAACTGTGAAAAACAATTGTAAGACACTTTTTTTTAGTGCCGTCGTAACCTTGAATGGCCACTAAAAGAACTGTTCTAAGTCAAGGACTATGGATAGGTTTCCCAAATCTTTTAGCCTCCCTGTTTCTCACCCTTTGACAGCAGACAGTAATAAATTCATTTCTTTAAAAGCCATGAGTATATCACAAATTGAGAGCCAGTTGGGTGTAGTGGTTAAGGTATGATGACCCGGGACGTGGCACAAAGGCAACATAGTCAGATAATCAATAAGAGTCCCTTTATTAGCTCCAACTTTGCCCCCAATGTCTGGTTATCTTCTGGCTACAGAAAAACTCTCCCAGGAACAGCCTTTGGCTGCAGAGAATCAAGTCCAAAATGTGGTCAACAAAAACTGTAACTATAAGTCCAATCAGGGCAAAATGAGGTAAGTTAGCCCGGCAGGGCAAAACAAAAATTCCAGACGTGAAGACACTGCATGTCTACAGTAACTCAACATGGTTGGGAAAATGCCAGGAACACAGATAACCAAAGTCCACACAAGATAAACTCATATTTGCTCCCAGCAGGTGCCACACTCAGCATGCATTTCTTTTAAACTCTCTTCCCAGGAGTGGCTAATGAAGGGAATCAGGGCCCTTTCCTCCCCCTAAGCCATGCAACCTACATTGATCTCTTTTCTGTTCCTCTCTGTGTGGCCTAAGATGAAGGGGGGTGGGGGTGGGTGGACCTGGGTCTTCCTCTGAACTCCCTCTCCCTTGTTCTACCTCTCTCTCTGCTCTGCCCAGCTGGACTTTGCCCTTCCCCAGTTTCCTCCACAGCCAACGGAGCCACACTCCCGCTCCCTGTCAGCTGTTCATCTTCCTCCTCAGATTCAGAGTCCAACAGGGGCATGATATAAGGCATCAGGATAGAAATTGGGGAACTATGAGTTCTAGTCACGTTTTAGGCCCAAAGCCAATTGCTGACCTTGTTGAGCCAGTCACCTTGTCTCAGCCCTAGAAGGTTACTAACCTAACATCTGCAGTGATTCCCTTAATCACTGTGCCCAGAAACGTTGTAACAGGACAGACTAACATTAGAGATTAAAGGTAAGAATGAGACAGAATACTATGGAGTCTGGAACAAAATGTACAAGTGGTTGGAATCGAGGAAGAGAGGTTGGAACAAAAATTCCGATCCTGTATAGGATTAAAGGTGGAAGACCTTTAGATTAAAGATAACGAAGTATAGTGGATAAAATTGTTATAGAAAAAGAATGTGAAAGGAAGTTATGCTGTAAATATGAATATAAATGGCAATGAATATGTCAATATGTTAATTGCACCAACTTAGTAATGTAAAATAAATAGGAGATCAACTGTTGTATGTGATTTTATGTTGTAGTACGTATGGCAAAATAATTGCCAGGAAAGTTGTACTGTGTTCCATTTTTTTAATGGTTATTCAATACAATTTTGTAAAAAAGAAAGAAACGTAACAGGGGGCCGAAATCACTTAACAAATGTCTCACTTAACAACAGAAATTTTAGTCTCCGTGGTGGTTGTCGTGTCCGCAAAAAGACGATTAGAGTCGGTGACTTTCATTCAAAGCTCTTTATTAACTAGGAGGAACCGAACCGGCGAAAGGCAAAAAGCCCGCGGCTTTTATACCTTTCGCAAGGCGGCCGCGGCCAATGGCAGCGATTCAAGTCTCCCGCTCTTGGTTTGCACCAATCGCGGGAGACCTCAATCGGGCCAATCAGCGCGGCTCGCCTGGCCAATCAGAAATCCCCGTGCCTTGGCCAATCAAGGCTCGGGGATTTCGAGTATACCATTTGAATACATAACACCCCTCCCCCCTTGGTATGGTCCGTCAGGTGGTGTAGTCACGCAGGTAGGCGGGGCTCCGTCGAGTCCTAGTTGACCTGCGCAACTCACTTTCCTGTTGTAACTCGGCCGGAGCGGTCGTTCCTTTGGCTGCTCCTGCCTCTTTGCGAACCGGCTGGATGATCGGGCCGGTTCTTTCGCCGTGGCTCCCGCCTGGGCCTACCGGGTCGGTTGAGCTGCGGATTTCGCCGCTCCCGCTTGGCTTCTCCGAGTCGGTAGAGCTGGCCAGACGGTTCTTCTCCGGAGGGGACTCGCGATGGCTGTTTTCTGGTGAGTATTTTTGGTTTATTTTATTTTGCGATTGTCTCTCCGGGTATTCCCTCCCCCCTTGGTTCGCTTCTTGGGGGTTGAGGTCAGTCGCCGTTCGGGACCTTAACTGGTCGATGTGCCGTTTCCAGGCTCGCCCGTCCGTGGTTTGGAGCCGGTACGACTTTGGACCAGTGACTTGCGTTATGACGGCTGGGATCCATAGGGGGTCCCCCGTCATGTTTTTTGCGTATACCAGGTCACCTGGATTAAATGTCCGTAACCTGGAGCTGGAGTCTGGGGGCTGCTCCGGGTTGTAAGTCGGGTGCAGTCTGTCAAGTGGGGACCTCAGCTTTCTGCCCATCAACAGCTCTGCCGGACTCTTGTTGGTTGTAGTGTTGGGTGTGATGTGTTGTATGAAGAGTAGGCGGTTGATTTTGTCGTTGATCTCCCCGTGGTCCATTTTCCTGAGGGTCTTTTTTGTAAACTGGACCATCCGTTCCGCCCTACCGTTCGCCGCCGGATGCGCCGGTGCTGTTAATGCGTGGCGGATACCTCTTTCCGCCAGGAACCGTTCAAACTCGATGGACGTGAACTGGGGTCCGTTGTCTGAGACCACGACGTCTGGGAGGCCGTGTGTGGAAAACAGTTTACACAGTTCTTTAATGACGGCCTCTGTGGTAGTGGACTTCATGTCGCTGACTTCCAGCCAATTGGAATATGCGTCGACTGTGATTAAAAATGTATGTCCATTTGTGGGGCCCGCAAAGTCAAGATGGATTCTGGACCAGGGCCCCCGTGGTGTTTCCCAATCCCGGATGGGTGCTGCGGATGGGCTGGATCTGGTCTCCTGGCATCGGTGGCATTTGGCGACCCATGCCTCAATTTGCTTGTCCATCCCTGGCCACCAAGCGTAGCTTCTGGCCAGGGCTTTAGTCCTGACGATGCCAGGATGACCCTCATGTAGCATCCTCAAGACTTTTTCTTGCAATCTATCTGGAATTACCACCCGGTCACCCCATAGAATACATCCTCTCAGCAGTGACAGTTCGGTCTGGCGCTGGCGGAATGTTTTAAAAGTCTCGTCACTGTCCTTTTCCGGCCAGCCTTTTTCTAACCAGTGCAAGATTCGTGCCAGACGCCTGTCCTTAATGGTTTCTCTGGCAATGTCGGATGCGGTAATAGGTAAACTTTCTATGCTCAAGGTATTTGTTGTTGGTGCTGGGTCAGGTTCTGAGTCAGGTAAGGGCGAGCGGCTTAAAGCGTCCGCGTGCGAGATTTTCTTACCTGGCTTGTGTAGCAGTTCGTAATTGTAGGCTGCCAGGAATTCCGACCATCTTGTCATTCGGGGTGACAAGATGTTGGGAGTGGCTCGGTTTCCCGCGAGGATGCCCAGCAGAGGCTTGTGATCCGTCACGATGGTGAACGGGCGGCCGTACAAATATTCATGAAAACGTTTAACGGCGGCAACTATAGCCAAAGCTTCCTTGTCCAGCTGGCTATAGTTGCGCTCTGGTTTGGTCAGAGTCCTGGAAAAAAAGGCGATGGGTGCTTCTCTCTGGTCTGGGAGGGTGTGGCTGAGGACAGCGCCGACGCCGAAGGGTGATGCGTCGCAAGTGACAGCTAGGGGTAAAGTCTCACTAAATTGCATCAGGACAGCATCGGAGGTGAGGAGGTCCTTGGTTCTTTGAAAAGCGGCTTGTTCTCGCCTCCCCCAAGTCCAGGCTGCCTTCTTGTCTAGGAGTCTATGTAAGGGCTCCGCCGCCGTTGCCTTTTGAGGTAGGAAAACATTATAGAAATTTAGTAATCCTAGGAACGCTTGTAATTCCGTTTTGGATTTTGGGGTGGGCGCTTCCTTGATGGCTTTTACTTTTTTAGTTGTAGGGTGAATGCCCTTCTGGTCTAGGAGATAGCCCAAAAACTCTACTTGCTTTGTACAAAGATTGCATTTTTCTCGCTTAACTTTAAGTCCTGTTTCTTTAAATTTTGTTAAGACTTGTCTGAGTCGGTTCTCTAATTCGGCTTCATTTGGCGCCGCTATTAGTACGTCATCAAAATAGGGCACCACCCCTTTTATGCCCTGTAACAAACGTTCCATCAGGCTTTGAAAAATGCCTGGTGCCACGCTGACTCCGAATTGGAGCCGGTTACACTTGAAAGCCCCTCGATGGGTCACTATTGTTTGGGCTTCCGCCGTTTTCTCGTCTACAGGTAGTTGCTGATATGCCTGGGCAAGGTCGAGCTTTGCAAAGACTTTGCCCCCTCCTAGCGAGTGTAGTAAATGTTGTACTATAGGGACTGGGTAGGCGCTTTGTTGTAATGCGCCATTTAGGGTGGCCTTATAGTCCCCGCAAATTCTCACGGACCCGTCTGGTTTTACTGGGGTCACTATAGGGGTTTCCCATCTGGCATGGTCTATCGGTTGCAATACCCCTTGTTTGACGAGCTTGTCGAGCTGCTCGTCAATTTTTGGTTTTAATGCAAACGGTACCCTTCTAGGTTTAAGTCTCTTAGGGGGAACCCTTGGGTCTAAGTCAAACGAGATAAGGGGCCCCTGGTACTTGCCCAAGCCTCCATCGAACACCTCCTGGAACTCCTGGGTTAGCCGCTGTTCCCAAGCTTCGATGATGACTTGGTTGACACCTGTCAGCGCGATGTTAAGTGGGGCGAACCATTGTAGACCCAGTAGGCTTGGGCGGTCGCGATCGACGATTGTGAGTGGTAGTTGTTCAGTGTGGCCTTTGTAAGTTATGTTGAAATTCTTGGTGCCTACTACCGGGACACGGTTCCCTTGGTAGTCTTTAATGATGATCTTTTGTGTATGCACGTTTCTCTTTTGTAGAGTAGGCACCAGTCTTTTGATTTCGCGCCATGCAATCATGGAAAGGTAGGACCCAGAGTCCACTTCCATCTTGCATGGCTGGCCTTCTATATGTACTTCTACATGTACCTTTCTGGCGCCGTCGGAGATGGCGTGGCCGATGGTCACTGTCTGGTGGGTTTCTTCTTTCCGCCGACCGTCGCCGCTTCTTTGAGATCGTTGAGCGCGGTCCCACCGACCGTCTGGCTGGCGTTCTCTGGTTCTGGGCGGGGAGTTTTCTCTCCGTCTGTCGTGCTGTTCCCATTTGGGCGGGCTGCGAGTCTTCTTTTGGCGGCAAACTCGGGCGATGTGACCCCTTCGTTCACAATGCCTACAGATAGAGTCAAAAAATCGGCATTCTGACCTGGGGTGGTCGCCGCCGCACCCGGCGCAACTGGTCCTCGACTTGCGACCTTTTCGACTTCGTTGATCGCCGCGCCCCGTCTGTACTCGGTGAATGTCCTCCTCGTCTTCTGACGTGCTGGAGTTTGACTGGTATTCACCGTAGTGTGCGGTTGCTTCACTTCTTGCGTCGGCCGACCTTGCCGGGTTGTTGTTTCCGCCCTTCGCGTCAGATCTTCGCATGCTGTCTGCCGACGTGCGCGTTGCTTCAGCGGCTGCGGCTGCTGTAAGGGCATCGGCTAGGCTGATGTCGCCCTTGGCCATAAGTCGGCTCTGAAGTGTAGGATCCCATAACCCGAGTACGAAGCGGTCTCTTATGAGACTGTTTAGACCCTCGAACTCACAGAGTCCTCCCAGGCGCCGAAGTTCTGCGACGAAATCGCTCAATTTTTCGTCTGGTTTCTGGTTTCGGCGGTAGAACTCGTTGCGCCGTATCAGGATGGGGACTTCGGGAGCGTAATGGCGCCGTAGTATGGGTTCCAGGACGTCCCAGTCCATGGCTGTGGCGTCTGCTGGCTTGGCCAAGGCTTTGGCCATTTGGAAGACCTCTGGTCCGCAGTGTGTAAGAAAGACGGCGCGTTTTAGCGGGGCCGGGGCGTCCTTCATCCCGGCGCATTCCAGGTACATCCGGAATCGATCCGAGTATGATTCCCAGTCTTCGGCTGCGGGGTTGAATGGGGCGGGCGGTGCTATTTTCGCCATCTTCGCGCTGGAACTGGTTCTTGGACACGGGGTTCGGTTCAGGGGCGAGATCCCACCCTCGTCGCCAGTGTCGTGTCCGCAAAAAGACGATTAGAGTCGGTGACTTTCATTCAAAGCTCTTTATTAACTAGGAGGAACCGAACCGGCGAAAGGCAAAAAGCCCGCGGCTTTTATACCTTTCGCAAGGCGGCCGCGGCCAATGGCAGCGATTCAAGTCTCCCGCTCTTGGTTTGCACCAATCGCGGGAGACCTCAATCGGGCCAATCAGCGCGGCTCGCCTGGCCAATCAGAAATCCCCGTGCCTTGGCCAATCAAGGCTCGGGGATTTCGAGTATACCATTTGAATACATAACAGTGGTTGTATGTTAAGGCCTGCCTTTCCTTCTGAAAAAGTCTCGCCAAGCAAACTGCAAGAATTTGTACAACGCAGTCTCTGAGAATCAGATGGGACTGAACAGAAGGAAAAAACAAACATTGAACTAACTCACTGAAGTGAATAATTGCTCATGTAAGTTCTTACAGATCTACAGGACTTATTCCAATTTCTGGCTCTGTCCTAGAGATTATGTTGGAACACTGGCAGGCCAGAAAGACTGAACCTGAATGTCTATGGGGATTCTCAGTCATCCAGGTCATGGTTGTCCCAAAGGTGCTTTTTCAAGAGGCAATTGGACTTTTTGGGTTTTCTTTGAAGACATTTTGCTTCTTATCTAAGAAGCTTCTTCAGCTCTGACTGGATGGTGAGGAATGGAAGGATTTATACTCCTTGCAGACATCCGGTCATTTGCATCCTTTTTGAGGGTCCTTAAAGCACTTGAAGGTTTATCTATGTCCTCAGGGTCATCTGAGTGGTGCAAATACTATTCAAAGGATTGTGTTGTAGATTGGAGATAGATGATGTCGTATCCTTTCCCCTCTGTTGAGAGAGGGCTGTTCAATTTTGACATCGATGACTCAACGACTCTTTAAAAGAATGCAAATGACCAACTGTCTGCATGGAATATCAATCCTTCCATTCCCCTCCGTTGAGTCAGAAGCTGAAGAAGCTTCTGGGATGAGAAGTGAAAGGTCTTCAGAGAAGAACCAGAAAGTCCAGTCGGCTTTTGAAAAAGCCCCTTTGGGACTGAACCTGAATACCAATGAGGAGGAGCACTAAGGGTGAACATGATGTGGTCATCATCAGGTCAGCCATAGGATACAAACAAAGTACAAATTGTGCTCAACTTGTAACCATTTGCTTAGTTGACTGTTCATAATTACACTGAGAAAAGTGACTTACCACTACTCCTCTCCCTAACAACCGTCGTAGCATCATCACAGTCATGTGATCAAAATTGAACAAACTGGCATGTATTTAGAAATATTAGAATAACAGTTGGAAGGGACCTTGGAGGTCTTCTAGTCCAATCCCCTGCTTAGGGCAGGAAACCGTATCCTAGGGGCCGGCAACCTTAAACACTCAAAGAGCCATTTGATCCACAAAACCTTTCCTGTGTCTGACTAGTTCCTGAGCAGCCACTAGCATATGTAGTTGAATTAAGTGTTCTATTCTCTTCTGAAACTTTTCATTTCTTGGATGTATCCATGGTTGGCCTACCAGGGGTCAAAAAACTCAATAAATCACATGCTGGCAGGTGTCGCATGTTGGCGGTTGTGATGCATATTTTGAACGACAGAACCGTAGCAGAGGGATGAAAGAGCCCTATGTGGCTCCAGAGCCATGGGTTGCTGACCTCTGCCCTATACCATTTCAGACAAATGGTTATCCAATCTCTTCTTAAAAACTTCCAGTGTTGGAGCATTTACAACTTCTGGAGGCAAGTCGTTCCACTGATTAATTATTCTGACAGTCAGGAAATTTCTCCTTAGTTCTAGATTGCTTCTCTCCTTGGTTAGTTTCCATCCGTTGCTTCTTGTCCTGCCCTCAGGTGCTTTGGAGAATAGCTTGACTCCCTCTTCTTTGGGGCAGCCCTTGAGAGATATTGGAACACTGCTATCATGTCACTCCTAGTCTTTCTTTTCATCAAACTAGATAGACCTACTTCCAGCAACTGTTCGTTGTATGTTTTAACCTCTGGTCCTCTAATCATCTTCAACATCTTTTTTACATCGTGGCGACCAAAACTGGAGGCAGTATTCCAGGTTTGGCCTTACAATTTACAATGACTGCAGCATCCTCGGGTTCTTTGATCGCCACTTGTGACTTTCCCAGTTGGCTTTCAACAAGCCAAGTCAAAGGAGGATTCATTTAACAATCCACTACTTATCAACTGCAGCAATTTGCTTAAACAATGGTGGCAAGAAAGATCGTAACATTGGGCATGAGTCACTTAATTAGCCCTGGTGGCACAGTGGTTAGAAGGCAGTATTGCAGGCTAACTTTGCTCATTGCCAGGAGTTCGATTCTGACCGGCTCAAGCTTGACTCAGCCTTCCGTCCTTCTGAGGTGGGTAAAATGAGGACCCAGATTGTTGGGGGCAAGAGTAAACCACTTCAAAGAGAGTGCGGTAAAAGCAATGGGAAGCAGTATATAAGTCTAAGTGCTATTGTCTGCTCTTCCTTCCTTCCTTCCCTATTTTCCTTCCTTTATTTCTTCCCCCCTCCCCTATCTTTTCCTTCCTTCCTTCTTGCCTGCCTGCTTTATTTCTCCTTCCTCCCTCACTTTCTCTCTCCTTCCTTCCTTCCTTCCCTCCATCCCCCCTCCCTCCCCTTCCCTCCCCTGGTGGCGCAGTGGTTAAAGTGCAGTATTGCAAGCAAACTCTGCCCATTGCCAGGAGTTCAATCCTAACTGGCTCAAAGTTGACTCAGCTTCCCATCCTTCCAATATCAGTAAAACGAGGACCCAGATTGTTGTGGGCAGTACGCTGACTCTGTAAACCGATTAGAGAGGGCTGCAAAGCATTATGAAGCGGTACACAAGTCTAAGCACTAGTGCACTTGTTATTAACAACTGCTTCGCTTAACCACCAAAATTCTGGTCTCAAACTGTGGCCACAAGTTAAGGACTATCATCAAGCAGTTTTATTCGCTTGGGTCTCTGGATATTCTCCCTGATTGCACCACAAATTCAAGGCGTAGCATTTTCCTGGAGGCCCTGCTCCAATTGGCATCCGACCATTTCCGCATTCGTATCACATCCATACCCATCCCTTTCTCACAAATCCTCCTTGTAATATGACCATTTAGGGATGCTTAATATCTCACTGTGCCCAGGATGGGGCAAGAATAAAGAGGGGAGAAAGCAAAACATTCAGACATGCTCCTGAAGATCCTCCCTTCTTGATTCAGGTTTCCCAGTTTGCAAGGCATTTCTTTCCATCTTGCTTTCCCCTCTCAAGGTCAATCTCAAAGTCCTCCTCCCGGGCCCTCAACTTGTTTCAGAGCATTTTGCGCAGGGATGGCCACGAAACGAATCGGAGAGGCAACAGTGAGGCTGAGACACGGCCCCGGTTATCTTTCTCTCGCCATTACAGCCAGTCCTCGACGTACGACCGCAATTGAGACCCCAAATGTCTGTCGCCGAGCTAGACAAAATTTTGCCCCCTTTTACGATCTCTCTTGCCACCGTTGTTCATTGACTCCCAGCAGTCGTTAAAAGTTAGCGACACAGCCCTGAAGTGAATCTGGCCTCCCTGTTGACTTCGCTGGTCCGAAGGTCACAAAAAAAAATGGAGAATCCCACGACATGCCGGGGCACTGCAGCCCGTCATAACTATGAGTTGGTTGCAAGTGTCGGAATTTTCCATCAGGTGACCTGGGGGAAACGCGGCAATGGTGGTAAGTGGGGAAAAAAAAGGTCCTAAATCCCTGCCCGGGGTGGGGGTGGGTGGGTGAAGTCACTCCCCCAAAGTCACTAAACGAACCGTTGTAAGTCGAGGACCACCTCTGAAACACCTCAAACGTTGGACAGGGACGTGGGGGGGGGGGGGTGTAAGTATCCTTGAAAGTCTCCGGCCTGCGCGCGTGTCCAGCCGGCTTCCCTCAAAGCTTCGGCAAGGCAGCGCGGCGCTCCCGCGTCCTTGAAATGGAGGCGCGGCGACCTTGCTCGCTTTCTCCGAGGCTGGACGGGGCGGGGGAAGGCGAGGAGGGGAGAGAAGAAGCCGGCGCAAGGCCGGAGGAAGAGGAGGAGGAGGAGGAAGAGGAGGCATCTCCGAGACCCGCCGAGACAGGAGACGGAGGAGCCCTTCCCGCCCCCCTCTCCGCTTCCCTCCCGCCAAATGAGACCCTCCCCCGGCCTTCTTCCCTCACGCCTTCCCGCCCGCCCGCCTTTGGACGCGGCTCGGAGCGTCGCCGCGGCGAACTGCGGCTTTCCGCCGCCCTTCCTTGTCAGTCAGCCGCTCCGGCTGCTTCCTTCAAGGCGTCGGTGCGGAGCCGGTGGCTACTTCGCGCCCGCTTTTGGCTTCTCCAGGGGAAGAAAAGCAGCCGCAGCAGCAGTAGCGCCACCGCCGCCGCCGCCTTCCTCGGGGGCGCGCCGGTGACGGCGGGAGAGAGGGAGAGAGAGAGAGGACGGTTCCGCTGGGCTCTCCAGAGGCGGCGGTCCCGCTGCGCTTTTCCCCCGCGGCCGGAAACTTTGAGGGGGTCGCGGGGAACGCGCCATCCCGGCTTCTCCCGTCCGTTCCCGGCGCGATGCGGGAGCGCCGCGTCCTTGGTTTTTGCGCTCGGCTGGGGCGCCCGAGCGGTTCCTCCGGCCGCCTGGCCGTCCCGGTGCCCGAATTAATGGCTTGGGCTCTTGGCCGGGGTTAACCGGACGGATACCTCTGCTCTCGTTCGTCCCTCCGCCGCCGCCAGCATGGGCTACACGGACCCGACTTTCAACCGGGATCTGCTGGGGAACCGAAGTTTGCTTTTCATTTTTATCTGCGCTTTCGCCGTGGTCACCTTGCTGCAGCAGATCCTGTACGGGAGAAACTATCTGAAGAGGTAAACGAGGGGGGAAAAAAAAAAAAAAGGAAGGAAGACGCTTGGCTACCTTCGCACGACCCCTTTAAACCTGGGTACTGGATTAACCCATCATTGTCTGGCTTTGCTCCAGGACCTGAATCTTTCGGAGAAGGGGAGGAAGGTTTGCGTACGGCATGAGAATCAAAGCCTCCTTCCCTAGATTAGACAGGAATGCTGTGATGCTTTTGTCTTTGGGCTTGGTTAGCGGTCACCTTGGTTTGTTCTTCTGTGGTGCAGCTGATGATGTGAACTGAGTATCTTTTCTTTTATGTACACTGAGATCATTTGCACCAAGATAAATTCCTTGTGTGTCCAATCACACTTGGCCAATAACGAATCCTATTACTATTCTTATTCATTCTAATTCTAATTCTTATTATTCTTATTCTATTCTTACTATTCTATTCTTATTCTTATTCTTATTCTTATTCTTATTCTTATTCTTATTCTTATTCTTATTCTTATTCTTATTCTTATTCTATTCTATTCTATTCCTATTCCTATTCCTATTCCTATTCCTATTCTATGTACACTGAGATCATTTGCACCAAGATAAATTCCTTGTGTGTCCAATCACACTTGGCCAATAACGAATCCTATTACTATTCTTATTCATTCTAATTCTTATTATTCTTATTCTATTCTTACTATTCTATTCTTATTCTTATTCTATTCTATTCTATTCCTATTCCTATTCCTATTCCTATTCCTATTCCTATTCCTATTCCTATTCCTATTCCTATTCCTATTCCTATTCCTATTCCTATTCCTATTCTATGTACACTGAGAGCATTTGCACCAAGATAAATTCCTTGTGTGTCCAATCACACTTGGCCAATAACGAATCCTATTACTATTCTTATTCTTATTCTATTCTATTCCATATTTTGTATTCTATTCTATTTTATTCTATTCTATTCCATTCCATATTTTCTTTTCTTTTCTTTTCTATTCTATTTTATTCTTTTCTATTCTGTTCTTATTCTATTCTTATTCTATTCTATTCCATTCCATTCCATATTTTCTATTCTATTCTTGTTCTTGTTCTTGTTCTTGTTCTTGTTCTTGTTCTTGTTCTTGTTCTTGTTCTTGTTCTTGTTCTTGTTCTTGTTCTTGTTCCTGTTCCTATTCTTATTCTTATTCGATTCTATTCCATATTTTCTATTCTATTCTATTCCATATTTTCTATTCTATTCTATTCCATATTTTCTATTCTATTCTTGTTCCTGTTCCGTTTCTGTTCTGTTCTATTCTATTCTATTCTATTCTATTCTATTCTATTCTATTCTATATTTTCTTTTCTTTTCTTTTCTTTTCTATTCTATTCTATTCTATTCTATTCTATTCTATTCTATTCTATTCCATATTTTCTATTCTATTCCTGTTCCTGTTCCTGTTCCGTTTCTATTCTATTCTGTTCTGTTCTGTTCTGTTCTGTTCTGTTCTATTCCTGATCCCAATCCCAATCCCAATCCCAATCCCAATCCCAATCCCAATCCTAATCCTATTCTATTTGGTTCCTCTCTCAGTTTAAAGCCAGGTTGGGCACAGTGTCCTGCGGAAAACTCATCTGTGTTCATTAACCCTCCACTGATAGCCCCCCATGCAAATTGTATGGGCATATTGCATGAGCCAGGAAATGGATTAATCCAGTAACCAAGTTAGATATACCCTTGTATATAATACTGTATATTTGTTGTGGAAGTCCCCGAGCTTTATTTAAATTTGTTTTGATTCATCCCGAAGTCTCTTGGACAAATGCACTCAAGCACAAACCACGGAAGGCTTTTTGTGGTGCCGTGCCAAGACAACAGTGTGAGACCTCGTGCGAAATAGTTTGGTTTGCTGAGATGACACAAGACTCTTGCTGACTTGGTTAGGGGCTAAGAGAGTTACTGCCCAGGAAAGTTGTTAACTCCAAGCACTCAACAAAAAAACCCTTTTGTGCTTGGTTCAGTTGCAGTTCAGTTGTGTTCACCTGTGGTCGGGTTGTAGCTGCTGTTCTCTTTCCACTTAGAATAAGGAAGGGATCAAGGGGCTATTTAAAAAGCAAAAGCAAAAAAACTTCAGAGTAACAATGGGACCTTGCTGTGTGTAAATAGATACTATTGATGCATCAGAAGAAGGATTAGGTTGGACCTACATTTCTGCTAACTACACAGAAAAAGGCCATCGGCATTCCTGATTGGGCACAAGAAGACCCTAACTCTTGATTGATGGACCTGGCAGAGAAGATAAAACATGTTCAGGATTTCATTGTTAAGACCTACTTTGCAAAATGTGGATCCCTTTGGGCTTCTTGACTGGGAGAGACACGGAAGTCTTCTTCCTGATTAGCAGAGGAATAACTTAGAAGAATTTGGGGTGCTAAAAATAAACTTGAGCTTAGCTCTTGGTGGCTGTAGAGACTAGTGATCTATTGTATATTGACCCTTGTTTAGTTGCTTTTCTTTCTTTCTTTCTTTCTTTCTTTCTTTCTTTCTTTCTTTCTTTCTTTCTTTCTTTCTTTCTTTCTTTCTTTCTTTCTTTCTTTCTTTCTTTTCTCTCTCCCTCCCTCCCTCCCTCTCTTTCTCTTTTCCTTCCTTCACTCCCTCCCTCCCTTCTTCCTTTTTGAGCTAGGCAAGTGCTAGGCAGAAAAAAACATTCCTGCTTTTCAGGGGGGGGATTGTTTGCATTGGATAAGAGAATTTGTTTTTGCAATGTCCTTCAGAAGAGAAGAATATTTCAGGAATATTTCTCAGAGACAGAGTAGGTTCTCCCTGTACTGAAGATTCTTTAGAGCAGGCTTTCCCAACCTTGGCAATTTTTAAAACATGTGGATTTCAACTCCTAGAATTCCCTAGCCAACATAGCTGGCTGAGGAATTCTGGAAGTAGGAGTCCACACACCTTAAATTTGCCCAGGGTTGGGAAACGTTGCTTTAGAGGGCTAATGGATATGTGGAAATTTGTACCTTTCTTGATTAAATCTTCTTTCCCACAGTCTGTGGTCTCCAGGAGCCTCGCATTAAAATTGTAAGAAAAGAGAGCTCTTTTTAGGACTTTCCCAAAGGAGAAAGGTCATAGCAGAGGGATAGAAACAGAGGTCAGAGAAAAGTAGGAAAAAATTATCAGGCAAAAAAAGCGAAAGATGTTCAGGCTGGTGTGGGCTGTTTTGGAAGCAAATCCAGAGATGGTATTGAGCAGGTTCTGACCAGTGCTGGATAACCAGTAGTAGAAATTTTGAGTAGTTCAGAGAACTGGCAAATACCACCTCTGACTGGAGATTTTATAGTATCCTTCCCCTGCCATGCCCACCATGCCAGACCCACAGAACTGGTAGTGAAAAAATTTGAATCCCACCACAAATCCCATGGACTGGTTTGAACCAATATCATAGAAATGGAGAAGTTATGGAGAATAAGTCGGAAGCAGTTCATACCCATCTTGGAACCTATTTGTGATGAGTACATGCCTTGATTAGATGTGATTAAGACTAGTTGGTTGCAGGGTTGGGATTCAAATTTTTTAACAACCGGTTCTGTGGCCGTGGCTTAGTTTGTGGGCGTGGCTTGGTGGTCATGTGACTGGGTGGACATGGCCAACTCAACATCACTCACATCGAGGCACGCATCTCCTCGCCTGGCCTCTTGTGACTGTGGGGATGCTGCAATAGTCGTAAGTGTGAAAAATGGTCATAAGTCACTTTTTTCAGTGCCATTGTAACTTTGTAACTTTGAAGGGTCAATCCACATAAGCAAAGTACCAGCAAAGGAGGGGGGAAAAACTCCAGAGAGGTTCCTGAGACAGGAAGTCTAGTCCTGCCAGGAATGTAATAAGGGTTAAAGGAGAGGCAGTTTCTATAAGCAACACCAGATTGTTTCCTTCCTGCCTTCCTTACAGGATTAGGCCAGTAATTTCTTCTAACAACTGGTTCTCCGAACTGCTTAGAATGTTAACAATCGGTTCTAGAGAATAGGTGTGAACCTGTGGAATCCCACCCCTGGTTGGCATCATGGACTGTGGAAGATGGGTTTCCAAGAAATCAAATGAGGTGAAGTAGTTCTGTTCAGGGTCCTAATCAATCCAGGACAAACTTTACAAGGACACTCTAGTCTATTCCACCCCGATTTTCCACCCTCTTAAGACATAAGACATAAGAGTTTATTTGTCATTACACTCGCAAGCGGGTGCAACGAAATGAGGTACTCTTCCACAAGTGAAACTGGACAAACACCACTAAAAGAAAAAAAAATTAAATTAAAACTAAACACAACCAACCATACAATAATCTCTATGCAATTTAAAAATGTAAAACCCCATTACTCTCAGCCATTCACTTCCACATAAATCTTATGACCCTGCATTCAAACTCAAAACTGCACTTGGATAGAAACTGTTCTTAAATCTGGTTGTCCTTGTTCTTAATACCCTAAATCTCCTTCTCGATGGTAATAGTTCAAAGAGCTGATGTCCCGGATGAGAGGAGTCATTCAATATATTAAGTATCTTCCTCCTACATCTATTCCTATACAGTTCTTCCAAAGAGGGAAGTGAGCAGCCAATGATGTTTTGGGCCATCTTAATCACCCTTTGAACTGCCTTTTTCTCTGCCACTGTGCAGCTCAAGAACCATACACAGAGACAGTAGGATAATATACTCTCAATTGAACTCCGATAGAAAGTAGTCAATAGATTCTCAGCCAGTTGTTGTTTCCTAAGAATCCTTAGTAAATACAACCGTTGTTGTGCCTTCTTAATTAAAGCAGCGGTGTTTGCACTCCAGGTCAGGTTATTTGTAATGATGGTCCCGAGACACTTACATTCAACCACCTGTTCCACACAGGTGGAAGCTGAACAATTAAGGGAGTTAGCCATCCTTGTCCCGCTGAGCCATCTTCTTAAAAGAGAGAGGGTGGAGGGATCCTGGTTTTTTGGGTTGGGATTTTCTCCTAAAGTTGGTTTTGTTCTTTCCTAAAGTCTCCTGAGTCCTCAGGAATCTTCTAAATTCTACCTCTTGGATACGTGATTAGACTGTATAGAACTGTGATGGTGAACCAATGGCGCACGTACTGGACGAGGCACTCAAAGCCATTATTGCTGGCATGCGATCCCTCCTCCAGAGCAGGTCTATTGTGCAGGAGTGTGCGCCGTCCACCCAACAGCTGACTGTCGGGTATCTGGTGTGCATGTGTGAAGGGTGGGGGTACGTGGGAGATGCCCAGGCATGTACAGAGAGGTGCGGCGTGCGCATAGGGTATCACTCACGCATGTGCAGGGGGCATGGAGGGGGGACCTGTGCGCATTGCCTTCTGAGTGCTGGCACACAAGCATGCGTCTGCAGCAGCATGCACAATTATTGGCACAGGAGCCCCAAAAGGTTAGCCACCACTGGTATAGAACAAGTAGTATAGCATAGTATATGGGAAGATACATCTGCAGGAGGCTTTAAAATAAATTCCTGGGAGATCCAGGTAGTTCTCGAGATATAAACATTCGTTTAGTAACCACTTGGCGCTGAAAAAAGCGGCTTATGGCCAGTCTTCAAACTTATGACCGCTGCAGTATCCCCATGGTCACATGATCAAAATTTGAGTGCTTGGTAATGTTCTGACCCAAACCTGGTTCCAAGAGAGTAAACACGAGGCAAAGGTAACAGCACAACCTTTTCATGTTTCGTTTACAAATCCTGGTCCTTCACAGATAAAAGGCTGCTTCCAACTACCGTGTTTCTCATATAATAAGGCTGGATTTTATTTTGTTTTGAGCCCCGAAAAAATGGCTAGGACGTCTTTTCGGGGGTGACTTAATTCCCCCCCCCTTGCATCTTCGGGTGGGCGGCGACGGCTTGGATGTTGACCTCGGCGTTGGTGGGGCACTTCGTATCGGGGTCAACGCTGGCAGCACCATATCCGGGTGTGCAACAAAAGTGCTTCCTAACGGCAAGCCTCCCCCCCACCATTCCCCCCCCCATTTCGCATGTTTTAATATAGGCCTTAATTTGGGGGGAGGGGCTTAATTTCATTTCATGCCTATAAAACATGCTGGGACTTCCTATTGGGGGAGGCCATATTGTTGGAGAAACAGGGTAATTAGCTCCAATAGGAAAGCCTTGCCAAGTTTTTGCAAGGCTGCCAAGAACACCAGATAAAGTTACTGAACAGTAAATCAAAGAGTCTCCAAACACCAACTCAGATGTTGTAATGTTCACCAGGCTCGAGTATAAAACTTCTTTGTCTTCTGCAAAGAACTGTGGTTTCTCAGCTGGCTTTTATCTCTTAAGGGAGGGGCTGTTATCTTGCAGCCTTACTCCCGAGTCCCCCATACTGCTGCAGCTGCTCTTTCCTTTGAGCAGCCCTACGTGTACATGCACTGGGCACAGGCTCCTCGGGGGCCTCTTCATCACTGCTGCCAGCCTCCACAATCTCCAAAGGCAGCATCCCACTCCCTGATGGTCCTGGCCCCATCCCTGCATCACTCGCAGGCCCTTCATCTGAGTCCTCGCTCTCCAAGACCTCAGCCATCCGCACCTGCCACTAGCAAACCACAACAGGTAACTGACAGGTACTTATCCAGTTACACTGCCCTGGGGTTGTGTGATCGCCTTTGTTATCTTCCCAGCCGGCTTCCGACCAGCCAAGTCAATGGTGGAAGACAAATTGGCTTAACAGCCACATCATTCACTGAACAACCACAGCGATTCACTTAACAACTGCCTTAAAAGGTCATTAAATGGCAGCACAATTCACTTATCCAAAATGTTGGGCTCCTTCGTGGTTGTAAGTTTGAGGAGATACCTTTATCTGTTTGGATGTTCAAATGGACGGTCTGTTGGAGTTTTGCACAAATGAATTGGGGATTCTCAAATCGCATATAATGTGGTCTTGTTTGATGGAAGCTTGAAACCAACTTTGGTGGCACGTGAATCAAGATGTGTAGACCTGGATAAAAAGTCAACCGAGCCGTTGTGGCTTCCAATAAAGCATGTTTTTTTTTGGATTTGTCCACCCAGGCAGAATGTTGGATGAAAGGGAACTTCGTCTGATCTAGTAAAGACACACAATGACTTTCCAAATATCTTTGCAATCCATTAAAATCCTTCCAGAGAAGCAACAAGTCACCTTTGGTTTAATGCCACCCCAAAGCTATTTTGGGGGGATTAATATCAATCACATCGATCTGACAATTTTCGGTTTCAGGAGCTTGTTTCTAGATAAGCATCCTTCAGATGTCCTCTTCATACGTGTCTGCAACTCAGACCTTCCTTTCCCTTGCAACACGCACGCCTCGATTTATGGAGGGACGAGGCTGAAGACTTGCAGGGTGGTAGAAGTGCAATCCAGCTGTTTTGTCTGCGGTTGAAGGAAATATTAGTATGAGCTCTGCTGGCCGAGTTACTGTATATGAAGATTATTTCAAGCAGAATTTTAAAAAGAGGGGAGGGAAAAGCCAATCTGGCATACTGATTAAGGTGCTGGCCTAAAAACCAGGAGACCCTGAGTTCAAGTCCTACCTTAGGCACAAGAGCCAATTGGTAAAATTTGGGCCAATCACCAGGAAACTGTGAGTTCTAGTCCCGACTTAGGCATCAAAGCCAGCTGGATGACTCTGGGCCAATCACCAGGAGAGAGTAAATTCTAGTCCCGCCTTAGGCATCAAAGCCAGCTGGATGACTCTGGGCCAATCACCAGGAGAGGGTAAATTCTAGTCCCGCCTTAGGCATCAAAGCCAGCTGGATGACTCTGGGCCAATCACCAGGAGAGAGTAAATTCTAGTCCCGCCTTAGGCATCAAAGCCAGCTGGATGACTCTGGGCCAATCACCAGGAAATGGAGAATTCTAGTCCCACTTTAGGCATCAAAGCCAGCTGGATGACTGGGCTAATCACCTGGAGACGGTGAATTCTATTCCCGCCTTAGGCATCAAAACCAGCTGGATGACTCTGGGCCAATCACCAGGAAATGGAGAATTCTCGTCCCACTTTAGGCATCAAAGCCAGCTGGATGACTGGGCCAATCACCTGGAGACGGTGAATTCTATTCCCGCCTTAGGATCAAGGCCAGGTGGATGACTCTGGGCCAATCACCAGGAGACGGTGAATTCTAGTCCCGCCTTAGGCATCAAAGCCAGCTGGATGACTGGGCCAATCACCTGGAGACGGTGAATTCTATTCCCACCTTAGGATCAAGGCCAGGTGGATGACTCTGGGCCAATCACCAGGAGACGGTGAATTCTATTCCCGCCTTAGGATCAAGGCCAGGTGGATGACTCTGGGCCAATCACCAGGAGACGGTGAATTCTATTCCCGCCTTAGGATCAAGGCCAGGTGGATGACTCTGGGCCAATCACCAGGAGACGGTGAATTCTATTCCCGCCTTAGGATCAAGGCCAGGTAGATGACTCTGGGCCAATCACCAGGAGACGGTGAATTCTAGTCCCGCCTTTGGCATCAAAGCCAGCTATGCGATTTTGAGCCCAAAATCTCTGTTGTTAAGTGAAACAGTTAATTAAACCAATTTTGCTTCATTTTACAGCCTTTCCTGCTACTTATCTATCACTGCAGTTGTTAAGTCAGTAACATGTACTTAAGTGAATCTGGCTTCCCCAATGATTTGGCTTGTTGTAAGGTCGCAAAAGGGGAATAAACATGACCCCAGGAGGCTGCAACCATCATAAATATGAGCCAGTTGCCAAGCATCTGAATTTAGATCACATGGGGATGCTGCAACGGTCATAAGTGTGAAAAATGGTCATTAGTCACTTCTTTCAGTGCCGTTATAACTTGGAACCATCACTAAATGAAGCACTATTTGTAAATGCATCGGGAGTTTCCTATGCAACGTATTTTAATCAATTATTAAATGAAAGAAGATTTGGCATGGGTGTTAACCTTGTCTAATTCATTGAAGGGTGCCCCTTACATTTCCCTTAGTGGTTATACTGTTGTACTCCACTCTCATCCTTATTCAGTTCCAATTCTTCCAATTCCTGGTTTACAGGGATATACGGAAATGTCGGCTAGGAAAAATCCCATGAAGAATATTACAAAATGGGGATTTTTTTTTACTTTGGAGAAGTTGCACAGTTTTGAAGGGGTCGTGATATTTCCTTTTTTTTTTTTTTTTTCCTGGTGATTGTTCTAAAAATTGAGAGGCTGAGATAAAGTGGAATTGTTTATGATTTTGTGGTCCTTTGTTTCTAGCATTCCAGTAGAAACACTTTTCCTCCAGCACTTATTTTCTTTGAACACAAGACTCAAATGATATCACACTAAATAGGCTAATTTTTTTTAAATATCAAATGATACTTCTGGAGAGTGTAGCTAGATATTGACCTGAAGATGATTATTTAACTCATGTTCCTTTTCAGAAAAAAAGCCAAACATTTTCCAGGACATTTCCTGATTCACAATCTTCGAGAAATGTCACGTCTGTAGTTATGCATAATTAAGCTTATCATTAGAGCAGTGGATATGATGTTCAAAAGATGTTTTGCAATATATGTATATTGTATATCAGTGATGGCTAACCTTTTCAGCTTGGTGTGTCGAAAATCAGCAAAAAGTGTAGACTTCCTCGCGTCATGTGTCACTTCAAGCAATATCAATAATTTGGTTTATGACGGACTGGGCTGGGGTGATCACACAGGGCTGTGAAACTCGTCTCCCTGGTCTCAGGGCTGCAGGTGCAGAATGTGGGGATCGGAAGGCCACCTTACAGGGCTGTGAACCTCATGGATCTCCTTTCCTCCTGTAGCGTTCCTGAGGTAATGAAACTGACAAACCTCAGTTTATGGCGGTTAAAACTGGTTCTCTGCTGCAAAGATCTTGCGGCAGCGGTGACACAATGCCTCCACACAACAAGCAGGGAGCAGGGATTGGAGCAGAGCACAGGCAGCCTCTAAATGTGCAGGTTTTCCCCACACCAACAGGCGTGTCAGTCAAAGTTCCTCGGCGTGTCATGAGTGACATGTGTGTCATAGGTTAGCCATCACTGTTGTATATACTTACATAGACACACACACACACACATATATGTATGAGGCCTAGGTATCTAGTCCTACCTTAGGCATGAAAGGTGGTTGGGTGACTTTTGGCCAGGGGTGTCAAACTCTAGGATCCAGCCTCTGGGATACCTAGATCTGGCCTGTGGGCAGTGGTGGGATTCAAATTTTTTTTACTACCAGTTCTGTGGGTGTGGCTTGGTGGGCGTGGCATGGCTTGGTGGCAAGGGAAGGTTACTGCAAAATCTCCATTCCCTCCCCACCCCTTAACCTGCTTTCCAGCTCTGTTCTCCTGTGCAGAGCAACCAAAGAAGAACTAGCCGATCAGCTGGGACTCAGGAGGCAGAGAAGAGATGGGAGCGGGGTCAGTCAGAGGTGGGATTTTCCGGTTCTCCGAACTACTCAAAATTTCCACTACTGAACAGAACTGGTCAGAACCTGCTGAATACCACCTCTGTCTGCAGGGCTGCCCTGGAAATAGCGAAGGACTGGCCTGTGGTGCTTCTGCCAGCAAAAATGGAGCCTTGGCGGGCCATGTGTATCCCCCACAAATTCTGTTTTTGCCAGCAGAAGGTTGCAGGAGGCTGTCGCGGCTGAAAACGGAGCCCCGATGTCACTCATCCACACCCACCCTGACTATGCTCAACCAAGATTCCCAAGGCCTTCAATGAAATCGAGTTTGACAGCCCTGTTTTAGGCCAATCACCAGGAGACTGTGAGTTGTAGTCCCGCCTTAGCCATGAAAGCCAGCTGGGTGACTGCGCCAGTCCCTCTCTCTCAGCCCATCCGACCTCACAAGGTGGTTGTTGTGGGAGGGGGAAGGAGAAGGAAGGATTATGATGCATATTTGCCGCCCTGTGTTATTTATAAAGTAATAAAGGCAGCAACATTTTTACTCCATTTAATTCTTGTAATTTTAACCGTTTCTGCATTTATAATATTTTGTTCTATCTATCTATCTATCTATCTATCTATCTATCTATCTATCTGTCTGTCTGTCTGTCTGTCTGTCTGTCTGTCTGTCTGTCTGTCTGTCTGTCTGTCTATCTATCTATCTATCTATCTATCTATCTATCTATCATCTCTCTATCATCTCTCTCTCTCTCTCTCTCTCATCTGTCTGTCTATCTGTCTATCTATCTATCTATCTATCTATCTATCTATCTATCTATCTATCTATCTATCTATCTATCTATTTTTATTGTTTTGCAAGCTGCCTGGAATCTCTTGGGATAATGAGGTGGGTGGTAAATACATTTAAGGAATAAACATATAAAGAACTAAAATAAGCACATATCTTTGTATAGCCTTTTAAAGCAGCTGGGTCTTTTATTGGACTTGTTTGGCTGCTTCAAAGAGTTGCAGTGAGGTGCTGGTTCACATTGCACTAAAGTAAATCCAAGTGAGTTAAACTGAGATTTAGTACAGTGGGAGAACCTAGCCTTACATCACACCATTTAGGATAGAATTCCAGTAGATGAAATTCTCAAATAGGTCCAGGAAACCATCCTTTAAAAAAGTGAATGCTACTTAAAAAGCAAATATCACCACAGTACCACTTTAACTGGAATATTACATCCAGTTTTGGTCACCATGTTATTAAAAAAAAGATGTTAAGAGTTTGGAAAAAGTGCAGAGAAGACCCAGCAAGATGATTAAAGGCCTAGAGACAACAAACATACGAAGAAGGGTTGCAGGATTTGGATATGGCTAGTCTAGAGAAAAGAAGAATTAGGAATGACATGATAGCAGTATTCCAGTATTTGAAAGATTGCCACAAAGGGGAGGGGATAAATTTATTTTCCAAAGCACCAGAACACAAGAAACAATGGATGGGAACTAATCAAAGAGAGAAGCAAATTGGAATTAAGGAGAAACTTCTAACAGTGAGGACAATTAACCAGAGGGAACAACTTGCCTTCAGAAATTGTAGGGATTTCATCACAGGAGGTTTTTAAGAAGAAAGCGGACAGCCACCTATCTGAAATGGTATAGTGTTTCTTGTTTGAGTGGGTTGGACAGAAGACCTCCAAGGTCCCTTCCAGCTCTATTCTGATTGATACAAATAGCGGCACTAAGTGTTCTTTCAAATTTGTTCCCATTAAAGCACCGTTGGTTCTTTCACTAATGCTAATGCAAATTGCAGATGCTCCCTTCTGATCAGAGTGCTTGTCACAGGAGCTGACAATCCAGCTGAAAGGAGCTGCTGACATTTAATGATTTCTCTTTAATTGTAATTTCAGCAATGATAAAAGGAACGGTTTCCAGATGCAGCTAAGGGAGTAAATTGAAATTCAGTACAAAAGAGGCAGGACTATGACAACAACAATAACAATGTCCATGGATACCAACCTTTTAAAAATACATCTGAGTCACCATGTTATGGTCATCACGATACAGAAAATACGTTGAGCCCCTAGAAAGTGCGCAAAGAAGAGCAACAAAAATGATTAGGCGTCTGGGAGCTAAATGAATATTTGAGGGAGTTAGAATAAAATAATAAAACAAAATAAAGTGATAAGAAAATGAAATAAAAGTAAAATAATAAAGTAATAATAACATAAAAGTAAAGGTTCTCCTCAAACATAGATGCCAGTCGTTTCCAGCTCTCGGGGGCAGTGCTCATCTCCGTTTCAAAGCCGAAGAGCCAGCACTGTCTGAAGACGTCTCCGTGGTCATGTGGCCGGCATGACCAAACGCCGAAGATGCACGGAACGCTGTTACCTTCCTGTTAAGCCTGGTTTCCCCAACCAGGGTTAGGGAGACAAGCTAAACAGAATGTGCAGCTTAGTCAGATAGGCACACAGATAAATGAGTGAGCTAAGCTTGTATGTTTATTAACATACAGTAAAAATGACAGATACGCTTGTGCCATCAAATATATAGTTTATTCCATTATGAGTTCATAGCATAGTCAAAATAACAGTCCAATAGTCATGTATCATTTAGTCAGTCCATTCAGGGATATTCAGTTAGCAAAGTCCGTGTAGAAATATCCTATGTCAATTCACTTACAAGCCAGTCCTTTGTTTTCTCTCCCGTTCGAGCAATGCAGACTTGTTTCCTTGCAGTAATCAGGGATCATCAAAGCCAGAGAGATAGCAAGCTGCCGTCTTGCTTCTTTTAAAGTGCTTTCACAACCACTCCCTTAATTACTGTCCCACAGTTAAAGTTGCAGATACTTTAACATAACAAACTATGATTACATATTATTATTTACCTAAACCAGTTAGGGTAAAACAATGTTATCCCTAACATTCTCCCCTTTTAGGAAAATAATAATAAATATTTACATCTTTAAATCATATTTGTTACAACTCTCTTTAAATTTGATTACTCCTTGAGCTTTTGTAAATTGGTCTGCAATGTTTTCTTCTGTCATGCAGTATTCCAATTTAATTAGCCCATTCTTTACAGATTCTCTAACATTTAAGTATCTTAAATCAGTATGCTTTGATCTAGTTTTTACAGCAATACTAGTAGCTAACTTTATAGCTGCTTCGTTATCCTCGTACACAATAATGGAATCTTTTACAATTATACCCATGTCTAATAATAACTGTTTGTACAAAATCAAATCAGTGCATAGTAATGACAGACATGAAAATTCCGCTTCCATCGTGGACAAGCTGATATGCTGTTGTCTGATTGACCTCCATCCTATTAGTGTCTTACCAAATAATATAGCCATCCCAGATGTTGATTTTCTTGTGTTTATATCAGTTGCAAAACTTGCATCTGCATAGGCACTAAGACTCAAATCACCCTTTGGTTCTATATACAATGCATGGTTCATTGTTCCTTTAAGATATCTTAAAATTCTCTTTAATGATTGCCAATGACATTGTTGTGGATCTGAATTAAAACGTGCCAGCTGATTTACACTATAAGCTATATCTGGCCTAGACCAATTGCTTATATATGATAAGCTGCCAATCAAAGATTGATATATGGACTTATCAAATTTGGGATTTTGATCATCAGTTTGGCAAACTTCCTGACTCATTGGAGTCTTTGCCGGTTTACAAAGTTCCATTTTAAACGTTTTAATTAATTGGCAAATTTTATCTTCTTGAGATATCTTAAAACCATTTTTTGTTTTGTTAATTGTCAATCCTAGATACTTTTTAATTTCACCTAAATGCTTTAATTTTATCTTTTTGGCTAATAATGATATAATCTCATTAGCTTCATTATTAGTCTTAGTTATCAAAGCAATATCATCTGTAAATAATAACAATAATGACACCATTCCATTATTTTCTCTTTTAAATACACATGGATCTGCTAAACCAGATTTAAAACCTATATTGTTTAACTCTTTCACAATATATTGGTTCCACTCAAACCCAGATTGTTTCAACCCGTAAAGACTCTTTTTGAGTTTCCAACAATCATTACTATTTACTTTATTGTCTTTTATACCTACTGGTTTTCTTAAATATATAGTGTGCTGCAATGGTGCATGTAGATAAGCAGTTTCTACATCTAAATGGTTAATTACAAAGTTTTTCTTAGCTGCCCACACTAATGCTGCTCTTAAAGATGTTGCTTTAAGACTTGGTGCAAAAACTTCATCATAATCAGATGCAGTTTGATTAAATCCTTGAGCTACTAACCTAGCTTTATGGGTAACAGTCCCATCATTTCTAGTTTTTACTTTAAATATCCATTTGCACCCAATGGATTTTTCTCCTGGAGGTAATTTAGCATCTTCATAAACTTTCATTACCTTTAATGAATTTAGTTCCTTTTCCATTGCCTTTTGCCAATTCTCCTGATCCTTAGCAGGATACATCCTAAGTTCATCTACACTAGTTTGAAACTTTAGTTACTTGGCAAACTATATTTGCTTGATACCTATCAGGTGGTCTAGTTACACGTGTAGTACGTCTAGGTATTACAGGACTTACAGGTGGACTTTCATTTATTAAATCTTCTTGATTATCTAACTCTTCCTGATTAACTGTTTCCTCTAGTTCTGGTCCTATTTGCTCTTCTTGGATTTCTTCTTTAATTGGACTCTTCTTATAACTAGTCTGATCTTTCTGCCTTTTGTAGGGTTCAATAATTACTTCATTATTTAAATCTTGCTCTAATCTATTCCATCCTACATGTTCTAGGAATTTAGCACTAGCACTGGTGTAAACTCTAGATGTACCTGGTTCCCAGAATCTATAAGATCTATGATTAGATGTATATCCTACAAAATATAATCTTTTAGCTCTATGTTGTCCTTTGTGTCTAAGTTGTGTAGGGATATGCACCCATGCTGGTGCTCCAAATGTGTGCATGTAACTTAAATCAGGTTTTGTACCATGCCACAGTGTGAATGGTAATTCACCTGTTGTTGAATTAACAACATTATTTAACATATGATTACCACACATTATTGCTTCTCCCCACAAATTGTCAGGTAATCCTGAATCAGACATCATAGTTTGTGCCATTGATTGTAATATTTGGCCTCTTCTCTCTATAAAGGCATTATGTTGTGGCCTATATGGTGCAGACTTTTTATGTTGAATTCCTAACATTCTTAGTCTGTTCTGCAATTTATTATTTGTAAATTCTGTACCATTATCTGTTATAAGAGTTACTAATTTCTTTTTAGTTTTCCTTTCTGCAAATTTAATCCAATTAAATAGATTTTGATACGTTTCAGTTTTGCTTTTCATTAAATAGCAAAACCCATATCTAGAATAGTGGTCCATTATACTTAGTATGTAACGAGCTCCTCCTACACTTGGTTTTTTAGGACCTATTAAATCTGCAAATACTACCTCTAAAGGTTCTTTAGTAGTAAATCCATTAACTCTATTAGCAGGTGTGACCCTGGCTTTGCTTTGATTGCAGATATTACATTGCAAATACTTATTACAAGGTTTCAAACTCATTTCCTTAGATAATTCAACAGTTTTCTTAAGTATTTTAAAATTTAAATGCCCTAGCCTTCGATGTAACAAGTGAATACATTCATCATGAGGTTTCTTATTTTCATAAACTGTGTTAGCCACTTTTAAACCATCATCATTTAACACATATAATTCACCTCTTAAAGATGCAGTAATTTTCTTATCTTCTTTCTCAATTATGCAGTTATCTTCTTTAAAAGTAACTACATATCCTAGTTTAACCAAAATTCTTACTGAAATTAAATTAAACTTAAGTTGTGGTACATATAACATTTTTACATTTTCTTTTATAAAAGAACAATATGCTATACCTTGACCTTTAGCTTTCAGTTTCCAGCCATTGGCTAACGATATCTGCTGTGTACTCTTGGACATTTTAATAAAAATTTTCTTATCATTAGTTATACAATGTGATGCTCCACTGTCAACCACCCATAAATTATTTTTTACAGCTCCGTTAGTATACATGGCTAACTCTAAATTTTTATTTATCTTTTGATGACTTTTTGTATTCTGGCCAGCGTTCTGGCACTTTGCCTTTTTACAAAATCTTGCCAAATGTCCTCTTCCTCCACAATTAAAACACTTTTTAATTGCGTATGCAGTAGGAGTTTCATTATCATCTTTTTGAGGTTGCTGCCTCCTTAATTCGTCTCTTTCAAGCCTTCTTCTGGCCTCTTCAATCAATCTGCCAGTTATATCAGTTAAAGTTAGGCTTTCCTTTGGCAATATTTCAAGTGAAGTTACGTAGTTATCATAGCTTTCGTCAAGGGAAGATAGAATTATATAGACTTGGTGTAGTTCAGAGAAAATAAGCTCTTTCTCGTGCAGTTCTTGAAAAATGCTTTGCATAGTTTTCAAATGACTCAGCATATCACCATTCTTATGGAGATGTGTACTGAAAAGTTTCCGTGTTATATTTATGTGAGCACCAACGTTATCTCGAACATAAATCCTTTTCAGCTTCTGCCAACACCCAACAGCTGTCTTCTCTCCGTGGATATAAACAAGCTGCATATCAGTTAAGGTTAAAGCAATAATGCAAATAGCTTGCTGATTTTTATGCATAAATTCTTCTATCTTTAATTTATCTTCCTCATCCTCTGGATCCCATTCTTCTACATTTGGTGGATTTTCAATTATGTTCCACAAACCTTCTCTTCGTAGAAGCAGACTACATTTCATAGACCATGATACATAGTTTGTTCCATCCAACTTGGATATAAGGGACAAACTTTGTAGATTGACTTGTGCCATGTTTTCTTATATGGATATAAAAATATAATTAATAAAACACAGCTGTCTGTTTACTGTAATGTATAACAACACAAACTCTCACTTTTACATAAATCTGTTTTATCCTAGTTAAACTGACTTTGCAGCCTCTGGGCCCATAACCAGTGTTAAGCCTGGTTTCCCCAACCAGGGTTAGGGAGACAAGCTAAACAGAATGTGCAGCTTAGTCAGATAGGCACACAGATAAATGAGTGAGCTAAGCTTGTATGTTTATTAACATACAGTAAAAATGACAGATACGCTTGTGCTATCAAATATATAGTTTATTCCATTATGAGTTCATAGCATAGTCAAAATAACAGTCCAGTAGTCATGTATCATTTAGTCAGTCCATTCAGGGATATTCAGTTAGCAAAGTCCGTGTAGAAATATCCTATGTCAATTCACTTACAAGCCAGTCCTTTGTTTTCTCTCCCGTTCGAGCAATGCAGACTTGTTTCCTTGCAGTAATCAGGGATCATCAAAGCCAGAGAGATAGCAAGCTGCCGTCTTGCTTCTTTTAAAGTGCTTTCACAACCACTCCCTTAATTACTGTCCCACAGTTAAAGTTGCAGATACTTTAACATAACAAACTATGATTACATATTATTATTTACCTAAACCAGTTAGGGTAAAACAATGTTATCCCTAACACTTCCCACCAAAGGGGTCCCTATTTTTCTACTTGCATTTTTTACATGCTTTCAAACTGCTAAGTTGTTAGAAGCTGGGACAAGGAATGGGAGCTCACTCCATTACGTGGCACTAGGAATTCGAACCGCCGACCTTTCTTTCTTTCTTTCTTTCTTTCTTTCTTTCTTTCTTTCTTTCTTTCTTTCTTTCTTTCTTTCTTTCTTTCTTTCTTTCTTTCTTTCTTTCTTTTATAAAAGTTTTATTTAAGTTTTCACAAAACATACAAATACAAATAAAATATCTTTTTTTGAGAACAGCATGTCCCCGGGTTATCAATTCTCCATACAGACATAAACTCAATACATATTTATCTTACACATTCTAATCCATATCTTATAACTATTTTCACAATTTTTTCAACAGCTTTTCCCTTTCTTTACTTCCTATAGCCTTATTTTAAATTAACTCATTCCTTTCTAAATCCAATTGCATATCTTTTTCTAATTTTTAAAATCTTTCTAATCAATATTTTTGTACTTTCGTCTGTCCTGTTTACAATTTCATATTCACAAGTTCAGCCTCTTAGCCACTGAGCCACCGTGTTCCTTAATAATAACATAGCATAACATAAATAAAAAAAAATAAAAAAAATAACAGCAGCAGTGATTCACTTAGCAGCTGTGGGAAGAAAGGTCATAAAATGGGGCAAAAATATTTTTTTTGACTCGATGTTGATCGTACATTGTAGACCAGGGGTGTCCAACCTTGGCAACTTTAAGACTTGTGGACTTCAACTCCCAGAATTCCTCAGCCAAGTTTGCTGGCTGAGGAATTCTGGGAATTGAAGTCCACAAGTCTTAAAGTTGTCAAGGTTGGACACCCCTGTTGTAGAATATCTGTCTTTTATTTTATTTATGTTATAATAACAGCATAACATAAATAAAATACGGATAGTCCTCAATGCACAATCAACATTGAGTCCCCAAAATTTTTTTTTGCCCCATTTTACAACTTTTCTTGCACAGCTGTTAAGTGAACCACTGCTGTTGAATTAATAACATGGTTCTTAACTGACCCCCAGGACACTGCAACTGTCATAAATACAAGTCAGTTGTCAAGCATACAGATTTTTATCACGGGGATGCTGTGATGGTCATGTGTGAAAAATGGTTGTCAGTCACTTTTTTCACTGCTGTTAAAATTTCAAACGGTCACTAAACAAACTGTTGTAAGTCGAGGTCTATCTGTATACTATACCAATATGATACACCAAATAAAGGTAGCCCTCAACTTACAATGGTTCGTTTAGTACCTGTTCGAAGTTACAAAAAAGTGATGTATGACCATTTTTCACACTTAATGACCATTGCAGCATCCTCTCTGGCATGCGATTTACATTTGAATGCTTGACAATTGACTCATAGTTATGATGATTGCAGTGTTATGTGATCAGATTTTGTGACCTTTTTGACAAGCTAAATCAGTGGGGAAGCCAGGTTCCCTTAAAAGTGGTGTTACTAATTTAATTGAACAACTGCATTGATTCACTTAACAAATGTGGCTAGAAAAGTTGTCAAATGCAGTAAATTTGTTAAGTGAACTTTAGCAACATACATTTTGGGTTCAATTGTTGTAGTAAGTCCAGGACTAAGTGCAATGCCTCAGCTGTTAAAGACACTGAGCTTGTCAGCTGGAGAGTTGACAGACCGGTTCGAGACCCAAGCGCTGCGGGATGGAATGAGCTCCCGTTCCTTGTTGCAGCTCTTGCCTACCTAGCAGTTTGAAAGCATGCAAATGCGTGTAGATAAATAGGCACCACTTCAGTGGGAATGTAACAGCGTTCTGTATTCCTTGGCATATAGCCACGCTGGTTGAAAGTCCATGGAAATGTCTTCGGATAACACTGGCTTCCTCAGCCAAGAAACGGAGATGAGCAGCGCCCCCGAGAGTTGGACACACAATTGGACAGGGGAAACCTTGACCTTTAAATCAACTATGTCTAGTTTGGTATGAGGCCTACTGGAAAACAGCTGGGTAACCAATCTCTCTCTCTCTCTCCCCCCCCAACCAACCTCACAGGGTTGTTGTTATGGGGAAAATAGGAGGAGGAGAATTGTTGGATGCATTCGCTGCCTTGAGTTTGTATGTAAAAGTAAACAATGCAATGCAATGCAATGCAATAATGCTAGCCTACCAAAAAGAAGGTTTAGGCATGACATGATAGCAGTCTTCCAATATTTGAGCGGCTGTCACAGAGAGGAAGGGGTCAACTTTTTCTCCAAGGCACCACAGGGCTGGACAAAAAATAATGCGTATAAGCTTATTAAAGAGAGATACAATCTAGAAGCTTAGAACAATTAATCAGTTGGAATAGCTTTCCTCCTGGAGCTGTGGCATGCTTCATCACTGGAAGTTTTCAAAAATAGACTGAACGATCATTTGACCAGGATGGTATAAGGTCTAATGCCTTGAGTAGTGGGTTGGACTAGAAGACCTTCAAGGTTCCTTCCAGCCTTCTAGTGAGTCCTTAAAAGAGCTTCTTACTAGGCACAAGCTACAAATTTACAAAAGAGTCTCCACTGCTTCAATTGGATGGCCTCTGCTCTTTCCTATTTCTGTTCCCACGTGCATTAGTTCATGTTCCATCATTCCTCTGCAGATTTTAATGAAGTGAAAAGGGTGGTAAGAACCGATCACATACCCTTGATTAGTGATGTCAGGTTCACTCCCCCTGCACTGTAGCATTGGAGGGGTCAAATTATTTTCCAAAGCACCAGAAGGCAGGACACGAAGCAATGGATGGAAACTAATCAAGGAGAGAAGCAACCTACAACTAAGAAAATTCCTTAGTAATTCTTCTAATTAATTCGTGGAATGACTTGCCTTCAGAAGTTGTGGATGTTACAACGTTGGAAGTTTTAAAGAAGAGATTTGACTGTTGTGACCTAGGTTTCCCAAGATCATGAAGCAGACTCCTCGTCCCGATAAAACCCCTTTTATTTAGTTTACAGTGAATTCCTCTCCAGCCAAGTCTTGGCAAACAGTCTTTCATGAGATTTCACAACTACAAACCTTTATCAGGTTTGGAGAGTTGCCAGGCCAATATCTTCCAAATGCCATGCTGTAGCAGCAATTACTCGGCAAGAAGTCAGGAACAGATCTTCACCCTAATGAATCTTCACCCTAATTGATCTCCACCCTAATTGTCTCCTGCAAACACCACTCCCCTTTCGCTCCTCTTTATTCCCTATGGGAGGGGCCATTCACCGTCCACCGGAGCCTTTACTCCCGAGTCGACCTTTGTTCCTTGTTCCCTTCTCCTGGCAGCCCTGCGCATGCACACACTGGGAACAGGCTCCAGCTGTTCTTCTGCCCCACTGATCTCAGACTCTGAAGGCAGCTGATAACTATCAGACGGCTCTGGCTCCATCTCTGCCTCCAATGCAGAGCATTCATCACAGCCTTCCCCAGACGCCGGGACTGGCCCCTGTTCCTCCTCAACCTCCTCACTGTCTGAATCTGCTGCCAGCTCTGCTGGCCGCGTTGACAGCCATTTGTCTGGAATGATATAGAGTTCTCTGCTTGGGTTGGACTAGAAGACCTCTAAGGATTCTTACAACTCAGTTACGCTGTTATTTGACGCGGAGAGTATCCCCACTCTAGAATTCCCAAAGATCAGCACCTCAGCTAACTTTGACCGGAAGTTTTTCTTCTGAATTCTTCTGAATTTGTGGAGCTTCATTCTCCACACTTTTGATTTCACAAAATAAAAAAGCAAAGTAAGCATTAAAGCTGCCAAAGGTGTCAGCACAATATTCCCTTTCCACCAAGGCTGTGTGTGTGTGTGTGTGTAATTTTAATTGTTTCGTTCTAACCTTGAGGTCACTCTTCTAATACCGTAGAAAAACCTTTAGTGTGGTTTACAGAAATTGATCCACAACAGTAAAATCTGCCTTGCGCTTTCTCAGAAGGTCTATTCTCCTGCTAAAGGAGTTTCTGTTCTTTTTTTTTAATGTAAGTGATATTTATTTTGTATTCTCAGTTGGCTTTATGGTTGGGGATGGTGGAGTGTTGAATAGTTTTCGAGAAGAGAAAGAATATGAATGTGATGCTTGCAGAAATGGGTACTTGGGGACTGGACGCTAAAACATATGAACGGTTGCAAGAACTGGGCACGGCTAGGCTGGTGAAGAGAAGGACCAGGGGAGAAGTGAAAGCAGTGTTCCAATATTTGAGGGGCTGCCACAGAGAGGAAGGGGTCAAGCCACTGAAGGCCAGACAAGGAATAATGGATGGAAACTGAACAAAGAGAGATTCAACCTGGAAATAAGGAGAAACTTTCTGACAGTGAGAACAATCAACCCATGGAAGAGACGTTGCCCTCGGAAGTTGTGAGAGTGCCATCACTTGAAACTTTCAAGAAGAGATTGGTCTCCTATCAGTCAGAAATGGTGTATAGAGTGGTATTAGTACCTCCCTTGATCTTGATTGCATCCCTCTGTTTATGCAACTTAGAATTGCATTGACTTTTTTGACTGCCGCTGCACACTGCTGTAAGAAGTTCTTACAGAACAACTTCTTACACATTTGTAAGAAGTTGCTTTCAGAAGTTGCAGGTGCCCCATCGCTGGAAGTTTTTGAGAAGAGTCTGGACCACCATTTGTCTGAAATTGTATAAGGTTTCCTGCTTGAGCAGGGGATTGGATTAGAAGACCTCCAAGGTCCCTCCCATCTCTGTCATTCTATGTACTAAAAGCCACGACAAAGTCACATGTTATGGCAGCATCACCCAAACGATGCAAAGATCAAAATTCCCATTATTTATATAACATGAGGTCACAGTGCATACAGTATCCCCTGCAGAGGCTTAGGCTGCGAGTTACAAGCACAAATTTTCCATCTGTTTTCTTCACCTGGTACATATTATCATCTCCACCTCCATGACTGATCTTTTTTTACGGAAAAAATAGCCCTCCAACTCTTCAAGATTTCCTACTGAGGAATGAGCAAATGGAAACACAGACATAATGAAAGAAAACGTACTAAAAATAATTTCAAGTCTGCGGCCAGCTTCTGTCAAAACATTGGCTATTCCTGTGAAACTGTCCCGTGCCAAAGGCAGATGTCGCATATGCAAATGCTTAGGAAATGTGAAAAATTGCATTTTAGTAAAATGGGCCATAACTTTTTTCTTCTTACCTTTAAAGACAGAGAGGAAAAAGAATGCTGTTTTTTTTATATTTGCAGTGCTTTGGGAAGGCTAACTTTAAAAAATATTCAGCTCCAGTAGTTTGCAAACCCTTGTGAACCCTTAAATTTTGGATTTCATATCTCTTGTTTTGATTTTATCAGCTCCATATAACTTTGCTTTATTTTTCTTGAAGAAACATTCAAGGAACTTGCATGGCTAAAGGACAGCTTGAAATTTATCTGTCTGTCTGTTTGTCTGTATCTGTCCAACTATCTGTCAACTATTTATTAATCATCCATCTATCCATCCATCTATCAATTATTATCCATCATTCATCTATCCATCCATCCATCCTTTATCTATCTTTGTCCATCCATCCATCCATCATTTAACCATCCATCAATTATCTAACTATCCATCAATCCATCCAGCTATTCTTTATCTATCTATCTATCTATCTATCTATCTATCTATCTATCTATCTATCTATCTATCTATCTATCATCTATCTCATTTATTCAGCCACACAATCAATTGTTTTGTTTATCTCTTTTATTTGGTTTAGACCCAGGTTCATATAGCATGCTAAAACAAAACCAAGCAAATTATATTACAACTTAGCACAGCCATAGCACTCATCTTCAAATAGACCATTCTTCAAATAAGTTACTCCGTGATATATCAGTCGATTGATTGATCACAACAAAGCTGGAAGGGATCTTCAAGGTCTTCTAGGAAACCACCCCTGGTCAAGCAGAAGACCCAATACCATTTCATACAAGTGACCGTCCAGTCTCTTCTGAAATAATAGACAGATTACACATCTTTGTTGAAGCTGAAATGAAGAAGTCAAAAATCAAAATTTTGAAAGACAAAAAAAAAAGAGTTACAATATTTGGAGAATAATGCAGTTGGAACAAGAGCTTAAAATGTAGAATCAGTGCAGCTAAATATCTGTGAGAGCTGTTTAATGACCATTGTTTTTGGGTATGAGTGCCACTGGCTTAATGACCTCCACCCAAAAAACCCCCCACATCCTCAGATCACATAATAACCCACTTAACAACCAGCACAGTTTATGAGCATAATGACAGTAGTATGTTGTGGATTACCTGTATGGATCAATTAAAGATAGGAAAGAAGGAACCGGGAAAGAAGGAAATAGTTGCGTAACTTTTTTAAGGATAAAACTAAGTTTAAGCCTGCTATGTCTTCTGCAGTTCAGTTAACTCAGACCAGTTTGTCTCTCCCTCTCTCTCTCTCTCCCTCCCTCCCTCCCTCCCTCCCTCCCTCCCTCTCTCTCTCTCTCTCCCTCTCTCTCTCTCTCTATCATATCTATATATCTACATCTACATCTATCTATATGCCAATGCTATTATAAAATTACATATATATACATACATAAATTATATATATATATATATATATATCTGGCATTCAGCTTTGTTCGGGTATTTTCCCACGTGGTGTTTTTAAAGTTGTAGCAACGTTTCAGCAGAATCTCATCTGCCATCATCAGGCTTCTGTATGGTGTTTGTCTATGAGTCAAACTTTTACAGTGGTTATATATATACATATATATATATTTGTGTGTGTGTGTGTGTTTTCTTAAGTTTTCGCGGGTACTTACATGTCTGGCATTCAGCTTTGTTCGGGTATTTTCCCACGTGGTGCTTTTAAAGTTGTAGCAACGTTTCAGCAGAATCTCATCTGCCATCATCAGGCTTCTGTATATATATATATACATATATATACATACACATAGCTATATAAAATTACACACACACACACACACACACTTATATCAATTCTATTATAAAATTAGCCTGTCTTAAAGTGATAGGTGCAAACTCAGCTATTTCTCACAACTTTTGCTCAGGAGCTCACAGGCAAAATGTGTGATTTGCAGGCAGGCAGTGCTAATTTCTCTTTCCCATTTTTGTGTAAAAGGAGCAGGGATGGAAAAACAAAACAAAACAGAAAAATAGCTATGAGTTCTCAAAGCGTCCTGAGATCACACGATCACTTTCTGTGACCTTCTGACAAGCCAAGTCAATGGGAGAAGCCAGATTCACTTAACAACCAGTAAGTGAATTAGTAAGTTGTTAGTAACAACTTAACTAACTTCACAACTTCAGTGATTCACTGAACAACCTGCGGCCGGGAAGTTTGCAGAATGGGGCAAAACTCACTTAACAAATGTTTTGCTTAGCAACAGAAATGTTGGGCGGCTCAATTGTGGTCATAAGCCGAGGACTTCACGCAGTTTGAGAATGCTGAGTCATGTGTGAGACGATCTAGGCTGTGATTGGTTGCTGTGGATGTAAAAGGGCCGTTTCCCCTTTTTCCCATCTTTTTCTTCTGTGTATATTGTAAACATTTGTCTCACGATGATGTTCCTGTGTTTCTGACTATCTTGTGCTGTTTCTCTCTGGCTGATAACAAAGACCCCTTTAAATTTAAATCTAAAATACATTTAGATGTTTCAAACACTACAAGTTTGTGTTAGGGTCTCCAATTTCATCTGGATAGTGGTTGTGCAATTCTATGACATATTTCATCACTGTTCAAAAGCTTAATTGCTGCTCTCCACACATCGTGTCTTAAAACATAAAATATAGAATAGTGATGTACCTCACTTATCGTATGAATTTAATTGTTAGATTGTCCTGACATTAAGAATGGTGTGGTGGCCTAGAGATGGAACTCTCACCTCACAATCAGGAGGCTGTGAGTTTGATCCTAGGTAGGGACAGACATTTCTCTCTCTGGGCACACTGAGAATATATCTGCCGAACAAAACTCCGCATTGGTGACAGGAAGAGCATCTGGCCAGTAAACACTCTGCTTGCTCCATTGAGTTGCCCAGATTCATCCCGCAAGGGATTATGGAGTTGTTAAATGAAGACGATGATTGTCCTGACGTTACTTGAAGGTGTTTGCATTTTTATATGTAGTTCTTCCTTTGCTGTGTGAATTTTTTGAGCAAAAAAAAAAAAAAAGGATGGATACTGGGTGAATGATGTTTGCAGTCACGTATTTTTGTGAGACGGCTGTATTTCGACTCCACTTCCATTTGACGATTTTTGACTGCTTTTAGATAGGCTGAAAGGAAACACGGCTACAGGCTCAAAACATGGTTTTGTAAGAAATGAAACTTCTTTTGAGTGACAGCATTTAAAATGCTCCAAGAATTGAAAAGAGTGGGCTTGAAATGGGCTGATATACATTCAGTCCTTGGCTTACAACCATAACTGAGCCCAGAATTATAATTTGTGGTCGTTGCTAAAAGGTCATGATGTGATTTTACAACATTTCTTGAGCTGGCCATTAAGCATACACCACAGTCGTTAAGTGAATGCTTCCGTTGTTAAATAAACTCTATAGTCATTAAGCGACCTTGGGTTTTTTATGAATGGATTATTTTTTTTGCTGAAAACTGGAAATAAATGTCAGAAACTGGCAAAAAAACCACCACAAATTGTTAGTCGCATGACTGTGGGACACAATAAGCATCCGTAAGTATGTGTTGGTAGCCAAACCCCCCAAATGTGATCAGGTGACTGCAGGTCACATGAATAGAATTCTTTATTGGCCAAGTGTGATTGGACACACAAGAAATTTGTCTTGGTGCAAATGCTCTCAGCGTGTATATAAAAGAAAAGATACATTCATCAAGAGTCAAGAATCATCAGGTACAGCACTTAATGATAGTCATAGGGTACAATAAAGCAATCAAATCATACTAGGAAAAAATCCATATAAATCATAAGGATACATTGGTGCGGTCATTGGAACTTTGAAAGTGGGTCATAAGTAACTCTGGGGAAGTCCATCATAACTTTGAACAATTGCCAAGCAGCTGGTTGTTAAGCAAGGACTATGTGTACAATTTGCATTAGCCATAGGTGGACTGCGATTGTACCCTTTTCCAATAAAACAAACAATAACCAAAGGTAACAGAAACCTTTTAATGATTCTTACGAATCCTCGCTTAAAAGGCTGCTGCAAACTAATTAACTTAGATAAGCACGAGCCTCGCCAAAACTGTGTGAGGCTGCTGAGAATAACTAAAATAAGAAATATTTTATAACACAAGAGTCTTCAAATACCAACTAAGATACTGCAATGTCCACGAGGCTGGAGTTTCAAAACGTCTTTGCTTCCTGCAAAGAACGTTCGCTTCACAGCTGCCTTTTATCTTCTTGAAGGAGAAGTCATTACCTTGCAGCCTTACTCCTGTGTCTCCCGTGCTGCTGCAGCTGCTCTTTCCTCTGAGCAATCTTGCACGCACACGCACTTAGCACAGGCTCCTCAGGAACCTCCTCATCGCTGCTGCCAGCCCCCACAATCTGTGAAGGCAGCGGTCCACTCCCTAATGGTCCTGGCCCCTCATCTGAGTCCTCGCTCTCCTCAGCCGTCCGCACCTGCTTTGGGCTAACCACGACAGCGATGCACTTGTATCTCCTTTAAGTTTTGTTTCTGGGGTAAAAGAAAATATAGGCAATCCTCAAATTAGAACAACAGCTGAGCTCAATGTTTCTGTTGTTAAACAAGACAATTCTTAATTGAGTTCTGCCCCCATGTTACGATCCTTTGTGCCACAGTTGAAGTGAATCATTGCCGTTGTTAAGTTAGTCACACGGTTGTTAAGCACATCTGGCTTCCCTGCTGACTTTGTTCATCAGAAGGTCTCAAAGGGGGAATCACGTGATCCAGGGGCGCTGCAACCGTCATAAGTATGAGCCAGCTGCCAAATGTCTGAATTTTGATCATGTGACAATGGGGATGCTGCAATGATCATAATATCACTAGCACTTAGATTTATATACCGCTTCACAGTGCTTTACAGCCGTCTCTAAGCAGTTTACAGAGTCAGCTTATTACCCCCAATAATCTGGGTCCTCATTTTATCCACTTCGGAAGGACAGAAGGCTGAGTCAACCTTGAGCCAGTCAGAATTGAACTCCTGGCAGTGAGCAGTGAGTTAGCCTGCAGTACTGCATTCTGACCACTATGCCACCCTGGCTCCTTCCTTCCTTTTTTCCCCCCTTCCTTCCTCCCTCCCTCCCTCTTCCTTTTTTCCTTCCTCCTTCCTTCCTTCACAATAGCACATTGCTTTACCCTATCTGGTTTAGGTAAATAATAATATGTAATCATAGTTTGTAAGTTAAAGTGTCTGCAACTTTAACTGTGGGATAGTAATTAAGGGAGTGGTTGTGAAAGCACTTTAAAAGAGGCAAGACTGCAGCTTGCTCTCTCTCTGGCTTTGATGATCCCTGATTACTGCTTGGAATCAAGACTGCATTGCTCGAACGGGAGAGAAAACAAAGCACTGATTTGTAAGTGAACTGACATAGGATATTCTGCACGGACTTTGCTAACTGAATATCCCTGAATGGACTGACTAAATGATACATGACTATTGGACTGTTATTTTGACTATGCTATGAACTCATAATGGAATAAACTATATTTTTGATTAGCACAAGCGTATCTGTTATTTTTACTGTATGTTAATAAACATACAAGCTTAGCTCACTCATTTATCTGTGTGCCTATCTGACTAACGCTGCACATTCTGTTTAGCTTGTCTCCCTAACCCTGGTTGGGGAAACCAGGCTTAACACTTAGACTTATATACCGCTTCACAGTGCTTGACAGCCCCTCTAAGCGGTTTATAGAACCAGCCTTTGACCCCCAACAATCTTGGTCCTCATTTTACCGACCTCAGAAGGATGGAAGACTGAGCCAACCTTGAGCCATTGAGGATTGAACTGCCGAACAGCTGGCAGCTGGCAGTCAGCAGAAGTAGCCTGCAGTACTGCACTCTAACCAGTGCACCACCATGGCTCACTGTGTGAAAAACAGTCATGAGTCACTTTTTTCAGTGGCATTGTAGCTTCAGACGGTCACTAAACGACCCCTGTTGTAAGTCGAGGACTATCTGTATCTGAGATAGAGGACACCACCTGAAGTCTTTGGATAGAAAGTTTCACGTGGGCTGTTTGTTTTCAGCCCGAACCTAAACATGTTCTCTCTTTTATGCACAACCTGTTTCTAATAATTGCTAGTGGGAAAAAGTTGGCAACCACCGCAAAGGAAATGGCTGGCAGAACGAGAAGGCACGGATGCAGTTTTGCAGCGTCATTGTGTTGCCAATAACAAATGCCACTGAGTTCAGCCACCATGAGGTCCTATTGGTGAGAAGCATTATTTGCGCCTAAGAAAAGGTAATCGCTTCCTTCCAGGTTGTCATAAAATGAGCGTCTCTAGGATAACGATTCACAAAATTCAGAAGAAAAGTATGCACTGACTGGTTTATACCATACAAAGTTGACAATACATTCCCATCCTATGTGCATTTATATTGCGCTATTATTATGTGTTGTTTTGCTGCTATCCATCTATTTTATGCCCCACAGATACAGATAGATGGATGATGGATGGATGGATGGATAGAGATACAGATTAACAGAGTTAGAAGGGACCTTGTAGGTCATCTCCGCCCAAGCAGACCCGACTCCATTTTTGACAGATGGCGGTCCAGTCTCTTCTTGAAAGCTTCCAGTGATGAAGTTCCCACATAGTAGATAGACAGACAGACAGACAAACAGAGACAAGAGATACACACACAAATACACACACAGAGTGGGGTGGGGTAAGTAGATACATAGATAGAAAGAGAGAGATTAGGTAGGAAGGTAAGTAGACAGGTAGATAGATAGGCAGGCAGACAAGAGAGTGATAAAGAGAGATAGGTAGGTAAGTAGATACATAGAAAGAGAGATTAGAGATAGAAAAAGAGAGATAGATAGATAGACAGAGAAACAGACAAATAGACAGAGACAGACAGACAGACAGCTGATTGGCTAGAGGCAGTCCACCTGACTCAGGTGAGATTGTAGATGGTTTACGTTTCACTCTCTTGATTTTCAAATCCAGACCATAATATCCATGAGGGCCAGTGAGCTGTGGCCATGTCATCACTGTCCCCTTTTAGCAATGTGTCACCCAGTCCTTCTAAATGCACTAGAAACAGGGGGGAAAGAACTGCCTGTTACATATTTCCCAGATAAATGTTGATTGAAAAAGGTTGACTGAAGTCCACCAGCCATTCGCGCAGGATTCAGGTTCCCCCTGTCTTGGGGAAATATTTTATGTTGACTACAGGTAGTCCTCAACTTAGAACAACAATGGAACACCCAAATTTGTTTGTGGCTAAGCAAGACAGTTAAAGTGAGTTTTGCTCCATTTTATGATCTTTCTTTGCCATGGTCGTTAAGCGAATCACTGCAGTTGTTAATTTACTCACACGGTTGTTAAGTGAGTCAGACCTCCCATTGACTTTGCTTGTCAGAAGGTCACAAAAGTGCTGTTGTCACTTTGGACGGTCAGTAACTGAACTGTTGTAAGTCAAGAACTACCTGGATGTAGCCGATGCTGAGAAGGACAGAATAATGATGTGAGATACCAACTGCCTTGTTTCTTTGCTAGTGAGCCACACTTTAGCTGGCAGAGTGATGAGGAACGGGCGAACTGGACCAACAGCTCCAATTTCATGGATGGCGGAGCTCTGAGGAGTGGAAGTGGCGCAGGCAGCAGGTACAGAGATTGGAGGGCACAGCCCTGGAAGGGTGAGATCCTGCAACAGACCCTTGAGATCATCCAGGAAGGCATCACCACTCGTGAATGTGGCACATCCTTTCCATGCAGAGCAGGTGTCCCCCTTTAGAAGCCATAGTGAGATCAGAAAAATGGGAGGGGGGAATTTCTTGGAGTGTATGTCGTTCGACATAATAACATTCTTTTTCTAAGTCAAGGTCATGTAATTTCTGCACCTGGGTGAGAGGACGTCTCAAGTTGGAACGGATGGTGATTGGGGCAGGTTGATGCGATGATGGACACAGGGGGTGGATTTGTAGTTTTTACGTATTGCAAGGAAATCCAGAACTTTCAGATTTGGGATTGCCCAGATGTGCCAGTTTATTATCCAACTAAAACAGAACTTTTGAGAAGATGTCAGTCTTGGAGTTATTCGTTGGAGTGGAGGTTTTCTGGAAGGCTGACAGCAGGGGTCTTCAACCTTGTCCACTTTAAGATTTCTGGACTTCAACTCCCAGAATTCCCCAACCAGCATGGAGTTGACGTTCCACAAATCTTAAAGTGGCCAAGGTTGGACTCTCCTAATGTAGAGAAAAAAGAGGTCCCACCTTAATCTTTAAAAGTGCTGGCCTGTCGGCCGCCAGCCCCTCCAGCAGCCAAACCAGGGGAGGAAGCATGGGAGTCAGGGCTAGCATCAGGGCAACCTGAGGGCTCCGAGGGAGAAGAGGGAATGGAACTGGCAGACAGAGAGAGACAGAGGCCGAGCCCGAGCCTGGGCCAGCTGTCAGTCCTCAGATGGAGAATCAACAGCCCCCAGGTCTGGAGGTGGCTGATGAGAAAGAGGAGGAACAGCTGGATCTGGTGCCTGATGTTCGGATGCGCAGAAGGCAGAGGAGAGGAGAGCAATGGAAATCTATGGGCCGGTCCTTGGGATGGAAGAGCCACTGCTACTAGCGAAGTCCCACCCTAGCTCTGCGAATAAAAGGCAGGGGGCAGAGATGAATAGGTGTGGCAGACAACTCTTCATCTCCCCTGCCAGACGGACTTGTTAGCCTGCGGTGAAAGACAAACTTTTTTGCTGGGGCTGCTGGCGCTCCTAATAAAGAAAACATTGCTTCAGCTACAGAGGGTTTTTCTCATGTTTGGGGACTGGGTCAGAACAAAAAGTCCTTTTCAGCTGATGAAAGTGGAATACAGGTAGTCCCCGACTTACGACCGCAACTGAGCCCAAAATTTCTGTTGCTAAATGAGACGTTTGTTCAGTGAGTTTTGCCCCCATTCTATAACCTTTCTTGCCAAAGTTGTGAAGTGAATCGCTGCAATTGCTATGTTAGCAAGACGGTTTGTCAAGGCCCCGACATTCACCCCCATTCAAATCCTAAGTCTCTAGCTGCATCCCTCAGAGTAAAAAAATTAATTTATTAGGAGTGACCATGTCGGCATTTCCTGGGTGCGGCCAACTCTAAGATACATCATTCATTGTCACCCTTGACCCTGGTTTTCCTCCCACTCTCTGGGTGTATCGTAATTCCTATTCTCCAATGGGACACATCTATAGCCAAGAGTCATCAATCATGATCTCCAGTAATAATCTTGCGTGCCAACAGCTTTGGCTGCCTCGCAATTATCTGAAACATTTAAGGAATGCGCTACTTTCCCCACTCCCTTTCTTCTGGCATCTAAAAAGACCAAAGAAATATTTTTTAGTTGACATGGTTCTTAAGTGAATCTGGCTTCCCCGATGACCTTGCTTGTCATGTGAAAAACAATCATAAGTCACTTTTTACAGTGCCATTGTTAATTCTGAGTCGTCGCTAAACGAATGGTTATAAGTCAAAAACCACTTATAGTGTTCCAGACTTTTTGCAAGTCAGGTTTGCATATTTATGAAAAATAAGTGCATTTGAATAGGGGTGTATGCTCAGTTGTTTTCTGAGAGGGGTGAATTTTTAAAAATGTGTGGAAGCAGGGTACCTGGGTCAGATCTTGTTTGAATTTATCCATGCATCTGTGTGCTTAAAGAGCAGTAAAAGTTTCAAGATTGTTTTACTTTCCTGACAGAGCTGCAAGGCAAACAGATTTCAGGCTATCTGGTTGAATTTTCTGGAATTGATTTGTTAATGGCGTACATTTCAGGCATTCTTTACTTTTAACTGTACATCAGAATTGTACTTTAGTGTAGCTGTTTGATTGTTACTAGCCATTTATATAGCTTGTCAATCTTTTGTTCCATGCACAGGTGAATTTGATGTGATTATTTTTGTTTTGTGGGCACCATCCATTCATTGGCACTTCTGCAATTTTGTATATTTAATAAGCTTCACGCAGGAAAAAGAGAAATTAAATTGAAGATAGTGAGCCACAAGAAACAAAATTCTCTTTACTTGTCCATCACTGTCTGGGGTTCTCCGTTATGATTTCCCTTGTGTCAGTTGCTTTTCTTAAAATATATGGTCCAATATTCATTTTGTAAAATGTTTTGGCTTCTGGGCTGTTCAGATTTCTGTCAGTTGCTTAAAAGAAAAGCAGATTAATCTGGAAAATTAAATATTTGACTTGATTTCTGTTTAATTTAAGTGACAGCTAGAGTTAAACATGATTGCGCTGACAGGAAAAATATACAAAATATACAAAACCAAATTCTTCAAGGCAAGATTTCCCGTCTTTCGAGGAACAAATACAGATAGTCCTTAACTTACAACTATTTGTTTAGCGAACGTTTGAAATTACAACAGCATTGAAAAAGCAACTTATGACCATTTTTCATACTTATGACCATTTCGGCATCCCCCCTGATCAAAATTCAGATGGTTGAAGAGGTCCTGGTGGTCATGTTTTTACAAACTTCTGACAAGCAACGTCACTGAGGAAGCCAGATTCACTTAACAACTGAGTTACTAACTTAAAACTGCACCGATTCACTTAACAACCATGGCGAGAGTGGTCGTAAAATGGGGCAAAATGGGGCAAAATGCACTTCACCACTACCTTGCTTAGCAACAGAAATTTTGGTGCGATTGAGGTCATAAATTGAGGACTATCTATAGACCAGTTATCTGTGTCAGGACTATAAAAGCACCAACTGTCATCCTATAAAGACCTCAGAGTGGGTTTTCCAGAGCAGGCTGAACCTGGGTTCTTGCTTGCTTTCGATCCAGCCCATATTTATCCACTTATTTATTGATCAAGTGTATTTTGCCACCCATCTTATATAGAAACAATTCTGGGCAGATTGCAGCATTAAAACATTGGATAGCTTATGGTTCTGGGTCATTCTACAAACTCAGAACATGGGTTAATCCCGTAACCGAAGGAAGAACTCGTGCCAACAAAGCTGTTGCATTTTTTTGGGTGGATGGGTGAGTCTGTTTCTTCATTCATGGAGGAGCAGAGTAACAGAGTTGGAAGGGACCTTGGAGGTCTTCTAGTCCAACCCCCAGCTCATGCAGGAAAACCTTGTACCCTTTCAGGCAAATGTTTGTCCAATCACTTCTTAAAAACCTCCAGTGTTGGATCACAACTTCTGGAGACAAGCCATTCCACTAATTAAATGTTCTGTCAGGAAATTTCTCCTTAGTTCTAGGTTGCTTCTATCCTTGATTAATTTCCATCCATTGCTTCTTGTCCTGCCCTCAGGTGCTTTGGAGAATAGCTTGACTCCCTCTTTTTTGTGGCAGCCCCTGAGATATTGGAAGACTGCTATCATGTCACCCCTAGTCCTTCTTTTCATTAAGCCAAACATACCCAATTCCTGCAACCATTCTTCATATGTTTCAGCCTTCAGTCCCCTAATCATTTATGTTGCTCTTCTCAACATCTTTTTTTTTTTTTGAACCTACTGCATATGCTGTACAAACCACAGTTAGAGGAATGGGACTTATGAGATTGGTTGACAAACATTTTTGGAAAGGGCAGCCAGTTGTGTGAAGAGGGTGTTAGAAGCAATGAGACCTGACATTCATTTTTGTGTGTGTCCCATTTGTTCTTCCTCAGGTACTTTGAATATTATGACGGACCTTTTGATTACAACTCTACAAAATGTCTGGATCTAAGGCGGGAAATAATGGAGCTGAAAGTGCTGACGGTGTAAGTAGGAACCTGTTCATTCCTTTTGTCCTAGGCAACACGGACCGAAGGGCGTGGCAAAATCCAGCCTTTTTTGGGGGAGGGTCCAGAATAGGTTGTTTTCAAATTTACACTTTGCAGTGATGCTCAGAATGTGTAAGGTTTTCCTGTCAGGGTTGGTGAGTAACAGTGAGGTGGAACCAACACAGGGATGGGATTCTACCTGGTCGGCTTGGTTCTATGGAGCCGGTTGTTACGATTCTGTGCAATTCAGAGAACCAGCAAATCGTGCTATCAGCTGGCCCCTCCCCTCCCCGCCTAGTCCTCCTTATCTTGCATGCGTGCCATCCAACTTGCTTGTGTAGTGCCTTGCCTAATTTTTGGTAAGTTGCTATTTTTTCCTCCCCCCCCCAGCTGTTCCAACTATCAGTTGTGGCGCATGATTTAGATTAGCTAGGAAATAGGAAATGGTCAGATTTCTTACTTTCTAGCTCATCTAAATTGCTGTTGGACTGCTTTGTCTTCTTCACCCAGGAGGCTTCCCTGAGGCTCAGCCAGGGGTGGTATTCAGTGGGTAGGGAGGGGGAGAAATGGCCTGAGAGCAGAGCTGAACCTTCCTGAGGACTGAAGCTTCCATTCTTCTGTGCAGACTCAGTTAGCAGATTGCAGAAAGGTAGATCTCTGAATGAATCTGTGGTTCTGCTAGCAACTCAATCTGCCTGCCTGCTTTGCCTGATTTTGGGTAAAAGTTGCTATTTTAAAAAATAAAATAAAAAATCAATATTTACGTAAATATTTACAAGATTTACATACAAGTCACACCTACCAAGACACATGGCCACCAAGCCACACCCACAAATTAGACCACACCCACAAACCCGTTATTAAGAAATTTGAATCCCACCTCTGAACCAACAGCAGGTGTAAGTCAGCTCCTAGTCTGCTCCAACTTGCAGGAGAGCTAGTGTTCACCCAGCACCTGCTGGGATTGTTAGCTTTTCTGGAACCGGTGGTGAGTTCTTGAAGACAAGATTGGCAGGAAGGTGTTTTCCAAGGACTGACGGAGAAACAAAAAGGTTGGACGTGGGACTGTTTATGTTCATAGCTATACTTGTTATCTTGTACATGTTTGACAAACAAATAAAATAAAATAAAAATAAAATAAATAAAGCCATCAATTGCCTGTGTCCAATCAGCAAGCTTGACTCTTGCCAAGCCTGCGATCAGAATATTCTTTTGTTTGACAGGCAAAAGAAGCAAAGGAAGCCACAGGATCTGGGATACCCACACATGTATGTATGTATGTATGTATGTATGTGTATGTATATGTATATAGCAATAGCAATAGCACTTAAACTTATATACCGCTTCACAGTGCTTTCCAGCCCTACTCTAAGCAGTTTTACAGAGTCAGCCTGTTGTCCCCAACAATCTGGATCCTCATTTTACCCACCTCGGAAGGAGGGAAGGCTGAGTCAACCTTGAGCCTGGTGGGATTTGAACTGCCAGATTGCAGGCAGCCGGCAGTCAGCAGAAGTATCCTGCAGTACTGCACTCTGACCACTGTGCCACCACGGCTCTTCCGTATATATTCCATACCCTGTGGTTTTCTTTGCTTCGGAAGAATGTGTGTTGAGTGTGTGTGTGTAGACACAAACGCGCACACGGAGACTCTTCCTTGACCAGGACGAGGGTTGCATTGATGTTGTCCAAATTGGGATGTAGCTGCTGCTGCGTTTGGAATTCAGCTCTAAGGTGACCATTTTTTTTTCTGCCTGTTTTAGAGCGAGGCAGACAGAATTGTTTGAAAGGTGGAAGAACCTTCAGATCTGCAAATGGGAGATGAATATCACAGAGGCCAACTTCTTCAAGTAAGAGGGGAGTGAACTTTTAAGAGATTTTACAAAACCTGATCCAATCCCTAGCCCCAATCTATATCTTGACAGCGAAAATGGGTAATCGTTGATTCCAGGTTTACTGTTTCTCAGCTGCAGGGAGAAGTATAAATTAATTCTTTAAAAAAACAACAACAACTTTATTCATTTTACAATTAAAACAGACAACACATGCATAAATGTGAAAGAGAAAAAAAAGAAATAAAGAAGGAGAAGTGGAAAAGAAAATTCAGAAAACAATTAAAAACTGTTTCATTCCTTCTTTTCTACTACTGTGGCTGTGTTTTACTTAAAACCAGTCAGACTATATAGCCATGTTGGCGAACCTGTGGCACGCATGCCGGAAGTGGCACCTGAGCCATTTCTGCCAGCACACGAGAATTCGTCCAGAAGAGCCCCACTGTGAATGTGTGCGCGCTGCTGCCTGAGAGCTGATTGTCGGGTATCGGCTGCGCATGCACGGGGAGGGAGACACGGGAGTGCGTGGGAGACATGCGTGGAAGACATATGGCATGCGGTGGGATGGCATACACATGCGCAGGGGCAGAGTGGGGGCACAGCACGCATTGCCTTCTGGGTGCTGGCACGCGAGCACACGAGCACGGGTGGAATTATCGGCACAGGAGCTGAAAAAGATGAGCTGCCACTACTACATAGGAACAGTGAGCCAGCCGATGTGATGTGTTCAACAAACCATACTTTATCACAAGACCCAGCCACGAAATTAGATGATGGCTCCTCAAAGCTGTGTCTCCTCCAACATATCATCTTCTTTTGATGATCCCATAATCCCTTGTGGGGTGGATTCTGGGCAACTGAATGGAGTTCCGTGTTTCCTGGCCAGATGCCCTTCCTGTCACCAGTGTGGAGTTTTGTTTAACAGATATATTCCCATTGTGCCCAGAGAGAGAAATAGTCGTCTGCCTCTACCTAGGATCGAACTCACAGCCTCCCGACTTTGAGGCGAGAGCTCCACCTCTAGGTCACCGCATCTCCAATATAGCAGCTTTAAATGCGTTGGGATTGAGATAGGCTGGGTTTGGAATTCTGGGAGTCCTGAGAGACACCAGATAGGAGGAAATCGGGTTTCCTAATGTCAGACATCTGCTCTTGATTTTTATTTATTTTTACTCATCAATTGCTTACAAGATAATAGGTATAAGTAAAAACATAGTTATGAATACATGGATACATATAAGAAAAATAAAAAGAAACAATAGGACAGGGAGGGTAGGCACATTGGTGCGCTTATGCACGCCCCCTATAGACCTCTTAGGAAAGGGGTGAGGTCAATAGTAGACAGTCTAAGGTTAAAGTTTTGGGGGTTTGGAGAAGAAACCACAGAGTCAGGTAGAGTATTCCAGACATCGACCACTCTGTTGCTGAAGTCATATTTCCTGCAATCAAGTTTGGTACCATTAACTTTGAGTTTGTATCTATTGTTTGCTCTTGTATTATTATGGTTGAAGCTGAAGTATTCATTGACAGGTAGGACATTGCAATGTATGATTTTATAGACTATACTTAGATCGGACCGAAGGAGGCGTAGTTCTAGGTTTTCTAGGTCTAGAATTTCGAGTCTGGTGGTTTTTCAAGTTTGATGTTCTCAGACAGTCTTCACATTTCCACTTGGAGATCTGGGGATTGAACCTTGGGCCTTCTGCAGTCACCACTGAGATGAAGTATGTAGTGGGGTGGGTGGGTGGGTTGTGTATTTCCTTCAACCCTACAGATATTCAGCATAGTTGACAGATTATCTGGCCAAAACAGAGGAATACAGAATAAATGAGTTGGGAGGGACCTTGGAGGTCTTCTAGTCCAACCCCTCTGCTCAGGCAGGGAGACCATATAGCATTCTGAACAAATGCCTGTCCAATCACTTCTTAAAAACCTCCAGGGATGGATTACCCACAACCACAAGATGTTCCACTGGTTGATTGTTCTCATTGTCAGGAGATTCCTCCATATTTCAAGGAAGGATCTCTCTTTAATACATTTCCCATTCATTGCTTCTTGTCCTGCCCTCAGGTGCTTTGGAGAATAGGTTAGAATATAATAGAATAACAGAGTTGGAAGGGACCTTGGAGGTCCTCTAGTCTAACCTCCCTGCTTAGGCAGGAAACCCTACACCACTTCAGACAAATGGTTGTCCAATCTCTTCTTAAAAAATTCCAGTGTTGGAGAATTCCCAACTTCTGGTGGCAAGCAGTTCCACTCATTAACTGTTCTGACTGTTGTGTCCGCAAAATGATGCCAGGAGTCGGTGACTTCAAATCATGCTCTTTTATTTAAAGTTGGAACCGAACTGGGGCAAAGGAAAAAGCTTGCGGCTTTTATTCCTTTAGCCGCCGCGGCCGCGGCCAATGGCACCGCTTTGAATCTCCCGCGATTCGAATGGACCCATCGCGGGAGATTCTTAGCGAGCCAATCGGCGCGGCTCGCCTGACCAATCAGAGTGCCCCGCGCTTTGGCCAATCAAAGCGCGGGGATCTCAAGAATGCTAATTAGGTACAGAACACCCCTCCCCTCTTGGTTCAGTCCTTACGTCGCGTAGTCACGTAGGTAGGCGGGGCTCCGTCTGAGCCTACTGGACCTGCGCAGCTCAGTCCTCGGTGGCGGGGTTGAAGGGTGCAGGGGGTGCGATTTTCGCCATCGCGGTGGTTCGTCTGGCTTCCGTCGGACACGTGGTTCGGTTCAGGGTCTGGATCCCATCCTCGTCGCCAGTGTTGTGTCCGCGAAATGATGCCAGGAGTCGGTGACTTCAAATCATGCTCTTTTATTTAAAGTTGGAACCGAACTGGGGCAAAGGAAAAAGCTCGCGGCTTTTATTCCTTTAGCCACGGCGGCCGCGGCCAATGGCACCGCTTTGAATCTCCCGCGATTCGAATGGACCCATTGCGGGAGATTCTTAGCGAGCCAATCGGCGCGGCTCGCCTGACCAATCAGAGTGCCTCGTGCTTTGGCCAATCAAAGCGCGGGGATCTCAAGAATGCTAATTAGGTACAGAACACTGACTGTCAGGAAATTTCTCCTTAGTTCTAAGTTGCCTCCCTCCTTGATGAGTCTCCACCCATTGCTGGATCCTCTCTTCTCTGTGATAGCCCCTCAAATATTGAAACACTGCTATCATGTGAACCCTAGTTCTTCTCTAGAGGAATCCTGTGCTTGTCTGTGTTGGAAGAACTATCCTTCCGGGTTCAGTTCCAAGTGGGGGAAAAAGACATTGGAAACATGGAGACTGTTTGGGAAAGATAGTTTAATGGTGGACAGGACCACATGGCTTGGAGCTCTAAAGAAGGAAGGGCTGAGATGCTGAGTGTGCCGGGATTTTATACCCTCTGTTGGGATTTGAATTGGAACTTGTATTCTGATTGGTTGTCAGAGTCCCATGGGGCCATGCAAGAGCAACTCTGTAGGCTGTCCTGAGTCCCAGGCTTGGTTGAGCCTTGCTGGATGATGATGCACTGAAAGGGCTTTGGAGCAATTGCTATAGCTTTACCTGGAGATCTTTGTTATGTAAAGGCCTTAATGGCCTACCTATTAACAAATGGGCGGGTGAGATGTTTCCAAAGTGTTTCTGCTCTTGAGTTTCTACTCTTTTTAGAAGAAATATTCTGTCTTTTTAATATTTCCTAGGATATTTTAATTTTCTAGGAGAGGTGTGGGGGCTAACTTCCTTCATCTGTCTCAGTTATCCCTACTACACTTAGCTGGTTGCCCTTAAGGGTGTTTTTTATTGTGTTTGATAGCTGTAGGTAGAACTTAGCAATAGTACTTAACAATAGCAGTAGTATTTAGACTTATATGCCGCTTTACAGTGCTTTACAGCCCGCTCTAAGCAGTTTACAGAGTCAGCCTCTTGCCCCACAACAATCTGGGTCCTCATTTTACCTACCTCGGAAGGATGGGAGGCTGAGTCAACCTTGAGCCGGTCAGAATCGAACTCCTGGCAGTGAGTAGAGTTAGCCTGCAATGCTGCATCCGAACCACTGCGCCACCACGATTCATGTGTATCCTTCTTGCTTCTTCACATAGGTCTACTCTGTCCAGGTGCTGCAGTGCACCAGCTTTCCTCTTCACCACACAAAAGAACACACCCCTGGGAACAGACCTGAAATATGAAGTGGATACCAGCGGAATTTTCCATATCAACGTCGAAGTATTCAGAATGTTTCCTAAGGTGTGGTACCTTTGTTGACTTAAAAAAAAAGAATTGCCCATAAGTGCAGTATCCTTCCTTGACTTACCGCAGTTCACTTACTGATTGTTCAAAGTTGCAATGGCACTCAAAAAAGTGACTTACGGCCGTTTTTCAGACTTATGACCAGAGGTGATATTCAGCAGGTTCTGACCAGTTCTGGAGAACTGGTAGTGGAAAATTTGAGTAGTTCAGAGAACAGGCAAATCCCACCTCTGACTGGCCCCGCCCCCATCTCTTCTCTGCCTCCTGAGTCCCAGCTGATCGGCTGGGTCTCCTTTGGTTGCCCTGCACAGGAGAATGGAGCTGGAAAGCAGGTTAGTGGGGTGGGGAGGGAATGGGGATTTTACAGGATCCTTCCCCCAGGAGTGGGGAGGGAATGAGGATTTTACAGTATCCTTCCCCTGCCACGCCCACCAAACCACACCCACCAAGTCACACCATGCCCAGCAAGCCATGCCCACAGAACCGGTAGTAAAAAAAATTGAATCCCACCACTGCTTATGTTGCAGGATTCTCTGTAATCCCCTTTTGTGATCTTCTGACAAGCCAAGTCAGCGAGGGACTAGATTCCTTTCACTCATGTACCCACTGCAGGGATTCCCTCAACAAATGTGGCAAGAAAAGTCAAGAAATGGGGCGAAACTCACTGAACCAATTTCTCACTTAGCCACATAACATGCTGGGCACAATTGCGGTCATAAGTTGAGGGATGCCTGTGGGTCTGATCCCTGTGGTTGGATGCAAAGACATTGCCTGGATTTTGTAGCAGCTATGAAAAGTGAGAAATGAGTAGGTGAATTTTGTTGACTTTCTATGGCTGTGATTTTCCTTCATGGTTGTTCTGATTAGCCTGCCACCTGCCACCTCCTTCCTGCATATCAAGAACTAGGCAGCATAATTTATATTTAGCACAGCAGAGCATCAAAGAGATATCCTACCCATGTGGAAAATGGCCAATCAGCATAATTTAAATCAGGCCATGGAATCAGTTTGTAGCTGAAGGGAGATTTGATCCACTAACTTACCAGAGGAGTTCAACTCTACATCACATGATAATGGAATTTATTCTGTTTTGGTGTAGTGTGTGACCCCAGCCTACTGTGGTTTACTTACCAAACAGTGCATTGTTTAAACCAGGACTTTATCAGTCCATCTATTGTCTTATGAAGAACGTATTTCCCTTGCTTTTCACCTCTTTGGTATTGTTCATTTTGAAGTTATTTAGAATTTTACTTTGTCTTTTCCCTCCAAAGTCTCTGTGAGTTACACCAAGAGTCTCCAGACTTGGCAACTTGTGGACTTCAGCTCCCAGAGTTCCCCAGCCAGCCATTCAGCCAGACTTCAACTCCCAGAATTCCTCAGCCAAACTCAGAATTCCCCAATCATGGCTGGCTGAGGAATTCTGGGAGCTGAAGTCCACAAGACTTAAAACTTGCCAAATTTGAAGACCCCTAAGTTATATAACTCCAATCATTTTCCAGAATCTAACCATTCAGTTCTCAGACTTTCTCTGCCATTTGCCTTTTAGGTTCTAGATTTCTTCTACCCAGAGAAAGAATTTATTACCTTCATCACAGTTGACCTTGTGGCAGAATATGTTGAATAATATTTTTGCCTCCATAGTTAATTGGGTGGGTAGAGATAGGCAAGTTTATTTTTCCATCTCTTGGAGTGCAGGGGATTATCCAGAAATGTAGCATATATTAAATTTGCCACCTGCTTGTTGCCTGTAAACAATCTACTACGTTAAGCCTCACAGCCCTAATGGACTGTTTACAGTATTTTCTTTCATGAATCCTGCACCATGCATGCTTTAATTATTTTTTTAAAATCACATTTATTTCTATGTTGCAAACACTTTACTTATGCAGGTAATCCACAGCATACAACCAGAATTGAGTCCAAAATGTCTGTTGTTAAATGAGACAGCTATTGAGTGAGTTTTGCTCCATTTTACAACCTCTTTGGCGACAGTTGTTAAGGGAATCACTGCAGTGGTTAGTAACACAATTGTTAAATAAATCTGGTTGACTTTTTCTTGTCAGAAGATTGCAAAAAGGGATCACGTGACCCTAAGGCATAGCAACTGTCATAAATACGAGCCAGTTGTCTAGATTTTGATCACGTGACTATGGGGGTACTGCAAGGTGTCAACTAAAAAGATACTCCTTTGGTCTTTTTAGCTGCCAGAAAAAGGGAGTGGGGGAAAACAAGGCATTCTTGAAATGCCTAGATAATCACCTTGGCAGTCCAAAGTTGTCAGAGCATAAGAAAGTTATTGGAGAGCATGATGGAGGACTCTTGGAGACGGATGTGTCCCATTGGAGAAGTCACATCCAGGGGGTGGGAGAAAGATCAGGGTCAAGGGGGAAATGTATGATGTAATTTAATAACAGCTGCACCTAGCCATGTGCCAACATGGCAATTTCTAACAAACCAATTTATGTTTCTCTGAGATGCAGCTAGAGACTTTTGATTTGGATGAGGGTGTATTTGTTGGAGCCTTGACCCAAGGGTCATAAGTGTGAAAAACAGTTTTAAATCACTTTTTTCAGTGCTGTTGTAATTTTGAATGAATACATACATACATACATACATACATACATACATATTTGTTTTCTTAAGTTTTCACGGGTACTTACATGTATGGCATTCAGTTTAGTTCGGGTATTTTCCCACGTCATTATAGTTGTGCTTTTAAAGTTGTAGCAACGTTTTGGCAGAATCTCATCTGCCATCATCAGGCTTCTGTATTGTACACAGACAAACACAATACAGAAGCCTGATGATGGCAGATGAGATTCTTGTTACAACGTTGTTACAACTTTAAAAGCACAACTACAATGACGTGGGTAGCGCTCATGCATCATCACAAAATCTCCAGAACCATAAAGCTACAAAGTTGAAATTTGACACGTGTGTTTCTCTTGGCTTCTAGGTGCTTGCTAAGTAAGGATTTTTTGAAATGACTATCAGAGCATTAGTATTTCCTGGAATATTATTATTAACACGGTCTGATGCTAAGGAATTCTACTGCCCTTCCTCACCTGGAAAGAAATCTGTTCCAAATGCAAAACACAAGCAGAGGGGTTTCAGTTTTAGTTTCACAGCACCAAGCAGCTTTAGTACAGAACAGTTGAGCTTAGCCACGCCTAGGCTACTTGCTGTCTTCTTGCTCACACAGCAAATACTGTTTTACTTTCTAAACAGCTCTCAACTCTCTCACACACTGACAGGATGCTACCCAGATAAATACCAATGGATGCTAGTAGGCAGAGGCAGAATTCCCCCCCTTTATTTTCCTCCCCCCAAATTTAAGCCCAATCACATAGTTTCGTAGCAAAGCATGGGTATCCTGCTAGTAATCACTAAATGAAGAGTTGTGAGGACTGCCTGTATGCATATATTAGTAGCATTGTAAGATCTCTTTGTGTATGCAAGAAGCCAGCCGCTCTCTAACATCCCTGAGTCAAAATCTTGGCAATTCTTAATCTGCTATCATCAACCACCAAGGCCACAGGCAGTTATTTTTTACAGTATTGTGACATCAAATGCAGCAGAGATGAAATCTTAATCCTGTAAGTTTGTTGTCTTTTTCTTTCTTACTGGAGAGGCTCCATTTTGTTATATTTAGCAAATGACTTATACATTTCCCTTTTAATGCCATCGACCTCTCAGGTCTGTGTGCAAAATCAGGGAAATGACAATGAAGGTTATTCAATTCAGTTCCGTTCAGTTCTGTTGACCTGACAGTTCCCAATTCACCTGAATAGCTAATTAAAAAATTCTAGATAGGTTTACTTGAATGCATGCAATCCGAGCAGCTTTCATACTGGCTGTTACATTATGGGTTTTTAAAATTTTTAAATTCCAGCTTTCTTGAGCAATGGCTGCACTCACACAGTGCTCTGAATTACGTTAAGTTTTTAAAGCCTTTAAACATGAATTTGTTATCTAGGTTATTCTTTAATCTATTTGTATATTCCTTTTAATTAATTAAGATACCAGCTGGTATAATAGCTTTTTCCATATAATAGTTGTCGTCTATCACTTTTAAATCTACTTCCAGATCAATATTAATCTTGTCTGACAAAAGCTTATTCCTCTTTTATACACAGCCAGAATAGAATAGCAGACATTCTTTAAAATTAACTTCTGGATCTATGGTTCACAAATGTTTATCAATATATCCAATGTTAAAGTATTTTGCTTCCTTCTGTATCAGTAAATCAACTTTGGTTGGGATCTTTTAACTGTGGTCTACACCAGGGGTCTCCAAACTTGGCAACTTTAAGCTTGGGGGACTTCAACTCCCAGAATTCCCCAGCCAGTTTACAGCTTACAGCTTACAGCTAGTTTACAACCAGCATACAAAACAGCAAAGCTGGCTGGGGAATTCTGGGAGTTGAAGTCGGCCAGGCTTAAAGTTGCCAAGGTTGGAGACCCCTGGTCTATACTGTAATTTCTTCTGGCTCCCTCTAGTATCCAAGTTTCAAAGTCCCATTCTTTCATTTTTAAAAAAGAATTCAAATCAATAGCATTTTCCCATGAGAAGGATTCTTATGATTTTAATTTCAAAATCTTATTTCAAGTCCATGTGGATTCTTAAATTTATTTTACAGAATCCAGAATCAATATTTTTAGAAATTATTAAACCTATAGTTAAATTTTCTTTACAAAAAAAAAAAAAAAAGTTACTCCAAATTGATTTCCTACCGTAACTACCTAAAAAAATAATAAGGCATCCGAATGACTCTTAAGATAGACAGTTGAGTTCAAGAAGGCATTCCACAGAAGGAGTGACATGACTCAAAACATCTTTTCCCAACTTGGCTGGAGTTGGCATTAGATGTTGGATGATTGATAGGTACAACACATGTGGCAGGTGTCAGTTATGGAAGGTTGCATTGGGAATTTAAACGATAAAACTAAAAGGGTATTTTGGGGTATTTTGGTTTCAATCTCAAATAGGATTTGGCATCTGCAGGATCGCTAATGGAATTCCTGCAACATCTTAAACTGGAATAACACAACAACATTGTTGGAAGGGACCTTGGAGGTCTTCTATTCCAACCCCCTTGGAGACCCTAGACCAGGAGTGCCCAACCAGGCTGCGCAAGACCTATTTGCACATGTGTGGGATCCAGGCAGCATGTGAAACCTCAACCCCGGCCCATGGAAAAACCACCCTCCATGGAACCTGTTCTTAGCACCCCAAAGGTTGGGAGGAACTGCCCAAGAACATTTCAGACAAATGGTTGTCCAATTTCTTCTCAACCTCCAGTTGTGGAGTACCCACAAGCCCCATCTTTTCCTAAGATTGTGGTGCAGCTGCCGAAAGCACCTACAAGATTACTGATAGAAAAGAATGTTTGTAACTCAGAGTTGAAATGAGGGGTCCTTCTTGCTCTCTGAGCTGAGTGGTTTTCTTCCAGACCTTTCATTACCAAACCAGATAGTATCCTTTGTGCTACTTACCTTAATGCACTGATGAAGTTATCTGGTTTGGTAATGAAACGCCGGCCAGAAAAGCACTAAGCTCAGAGAGCACCAAGGACCCCCACCTACAAGTTTCCTCAGAAAAGATGTGCCTGGTTTTTGATTTATTTTTAGAATCAGGGCTGGGCTGCTATGGGTTTGCAGGGGTTCGGGAGAGACCCTAGCTAAGATTCTGTCCAGTTCAGAGTTCCAAATCCCACTCCTGGCTGGTCCCACCCACTCCGGAGTCCCCACACAGCCCATTTGGGATACAGGTAAGTGCAGGGAGCTCACAGGGGGGGCCTCAGGGAATGCAAAAAACGGGCTTTCCAGAAGTTTGAGAAGGCTGAAAATGGGCCCGTTTCCAGCTTCCAGAGAGCCTCCGGAACCCAGGGAGGCCGTTTTTGCCCTCCCGGAGGCTTGAGGAAAACCTCCGGAGCACGGGGAGGGCAAACACCGCCCCCTTCCCCCCCCTGTCGTGCAGGAAGCTGACTAGGCCACGCCCACACAGCAACTGGGCAGAAAACCCTTTGCTAAAATTTTTTGAAGCCTTCTCCTTTTTCAGACGCACTTCTGTCTGATGTGGTGCCAGAAGAGACAGCCAGGGGTGGTTTCCAATAAAAGTTCAATGAAGAACGACACCAAAGAAAATAGATCACATATGTCAAACAGTCAATAGAAGCCAGTCTACCTTGCTGATGTTACATGCAGCTAATCAGATGTGGACTTGGGTGCATACATACATACTTGGGGGCATACGTATATGGTCTCATCCAATTGAAAGCTTCAGAGAGTTGGCTCACATTCCTGGCAGATATTCTGAATTAACAAAGGACAGAATTTTTCCACTTAAGCAGTCCTGGTGGTAAAGGAACATTACAGATCACCTTGGACAAGGTTGCAGAGAGACTGTCAGCTCAGCCTAGGAAAGCAAGACAGGATGAGAAAGTGTGATGACCCGGGGCATGGCACAAAAATAACAAAGGCACAAAAATAGATAAATTCCCTTTAATACCTACCTCCACCTTGGCCCCCAGTGTCCAGTTATCCTGGGCTGGAGACCAAACTCTTCCAAAAAACATTCTACAAAGGGAAGAAATGCAGCCCTAACCCAAATACAGATAATTTAGAAATTAAAAAAACAAACAAACACAAACCATGCTGAAGTAATTAATATGACAGACCAGGATAATAAATTACAGACTTCAAAAAGATAATGAAGCACACACAGTTGGGAGGACCCCAAAACCCAAATAAGCCTCGGCAAAGATAATGCACGCTTTGCTTCCAGCAAGGAGCCGTGTGCAAACACCCCTCTTATATCCTGTTCTCCCAGCTGCAACTAATGAAAGGGATCAGGGCCTTTTTCTCTCCCATAAGCCACATTGCTCCATTCTCCGCTCCTCCCTGTGGAGGAACGGAGAAGGGAGAAACATGAGTTGAGTGGCTTATGGGGGAGGAAAGGGCCCTGATTCCCTTCATTAGCTGCAGCTGGGAACAGAGAGTTTGTAAAAAAGGGAAGCTGCATGCAGCAAGCTGTTGGGAGCAAACGTGAATTCATCTTTTATTGTGGATGCTTATCTGTGCTCCTGGTGTCTTCCCAACTGTGTGAGTTTTGCCGTGCTTTCAAGTCTGAAATTCCTTCTCCTGCCCTATCAAGCTCATCACTTCAGTTTGGTTTGTTTGGATTTTAAGTTACAGTTTATGCGTACCTTGTTTTGGACTGAATTTTCTACAGTTAAAGGCTTTTCCTGGGAGAGTTTTTCTCTAGCCGAAGGTAACCTGGACATTTGGGGCAAAATTGGACATAATAAAGGGACTCTTATTGCTTATTTGACTGTGTTGCCTTTGTGCCATGCCCCGGGTCATCACAGCACCAATTTGGGATAAACGTGTACAACTTTTCCCAGAATTGGTCCCATTTTTCGGCTTCTGCTTTGCTCCAGGAGATGCCCTATTCCCGTTCCCAGTTTAAGAAATGTGCAGTGGTTGGAAACGGAGGAATTCTGAAGAACAGCGGATGTGGCCAGGAGATCGATGGTGCCGATTTTGTCTTACGGTAATTGTCTAGCATGATCTCCTTTGCATTTTCTATCCTCAAAACTTCTACCCTCAAAACGACGTTATAGGGCATTGCACACCAGAACAACTCGATACAAGGACAGTTTTCCCAGCATGCCATCACCCTGCTAAACAACTAATTCCCCCAACACTGTCAAACTATTTACTAAGGCTGTGTTACTATTATTCTTCTCATCCTTCCTATTACCTATTACCTTTTCTACTTATGACAATAACCTTGTTGCTTATATCTTTACGTTTATATTGTTTTATTTAGTTTCCTAGTATGATTTGATTACTTATTTAGTATCCTATGATTATCACTAAGTGTTGTATCTTACAATTCTTGATGAATGTATTTTTTATGCACACTGAGAGCTTATGCACCGAAGACAAATTCCTTGTGTGTCCAATCAGAGGTGGTATTCAGCAGGTTCTGACCAATTCTGGAGAACTGGTAGTGGAAATTTTGTGTAGTTCGGAGAACTGGCAAATCTCACCTCTGACTGGAGATTTTGAAGTATCCTTCCCCTGCCATGCCCACTAAGCCACGCCCACAGAACCTGTAGTAAAAAATTTGAATCTTACCACTGTGTCCAATCACACTTGGCCAATGAAGTATTCTATTCCATTCTATTCTATTTTTATACACAGTGATTATGTTGCTATTGCTGCTAAATTGCTAATGAAGGTATACCGTAGATAACTTTTCAGTTTTTTTTTTCTCTACACTTCATTTACTAAGCTCCTATACAGAAGCAACTGGAAATGAATTCATAAGGACTAGGGCTCTTTAAGGGATGAAGCGGCTCAGTGGCTAAGATGCTGAGCTTGTCAATCAGAAAGGTTGGCTGTTCGGCAGTTCGAATCCCTAGCGCTGCATAATGGAGTGAGCTCCCTTTCCTTGTCCCAGCTTCTGCCAACCTAGCAGTCCGAAAGCACGTAAAAATGCAAATAGAAAAATAGAGACCTCCTTGGTGGGAAGGCAACAGCATTCTGTGCGCCTTAACAGCGTTTAGTCATACCGGCCACATGACCATGGAGACGTCTTCAGACAGCGCTGGCTCTTCCGCTTTGTAACAGAGATGAGCAGCGCCCCCTAGAGCCGGAAATGACTAGCACGTATGTGTGAGGGGAACCTTTACCTTTAAAGGCCTATGGCAATCAATTTTTTTTCAAAAGTCAGAGATGATAACACAATAGTGTGAATTTACATGCTTATGTCAATGTTTTTGACTATTGAATTGTGAAAAATAATGGAAAACTTTATACCTGCAAATTGATCTACCGTATATACTCGAGTATAAGTCGAGTTTTTCAGCCCATTTTTTGTGCTGAAAAAACCGCCCTCGACTTATACTCGAGTCAGATTCCCCTCTGAAAAAAAAATGGTGTGGAGCTCCGAAGCTGGGCAGCCGCTTCCCTGCTTCCGTGTTTCCTTTGCAACTTTTAAGCATGGGAGGGGGAGGCTTTTCTGAGCTCTAGGCTGAAAAAGCAACGCCAGCCGAGGTCGCTCCACTCAGTTTCATCTCCTCAGCTCCAGCTGCTTTCAGTCCACTCGGGAGGAGGGGGAGGGGGAGGAGGAGGGGGAGGCTTTTCTGAGCTTTAGGCTGAAAAAGCAACACGAGCCGAGGTCGCTCCACTCAGTTTCATTTCCTCAGCTCCAGCTGCTTTCAGTCCACTCGGGAGGAGGGGGAGGGGGAGGAGGAGGGGGAGGCTTTTCTGAGCTCTAGGCTGAAAAAGCAACGCGAGCCGAGGTCGCTCCACTCAGTTTCATTTCCTCAGCTCCAGCTGCTTTCAGTCCACTCGGGAGGAGGGGGAGGGGGAGGAGGAGGGGGAGGCTTTTCTGAGCTTTAGGCTGAAAAAGCAACGCGAGCCGAGGTCGCTCCACTCAGTTTCATTTCCTCAGCTCCAGCTGCTTTCAGTCCACTCGGGAGGAGGGGGAGGGGGAGGAGGAGGGGGAGGCTTTTCTGAGCTTTAGGCTGAGAAAGCAACGCAAGTGGAGGTCGCTCCACTCAGTTTCATTTCCTCAGCTCCAGCTGCTTTCAGTCCACTCGGGAGGAGGGGGAGGAGGGGGGGGGGAGAGAGAGAGAGAGATATCATAAGAACGGCTCTTGGTTTTTTCTTGCAAGGAAGAGAGTGACTCCTGCCTACCACTGTCATCATCATCATCTTTTGCGTTAGTGAATCAATCAAACCTTTCATGATAGTGAGATCGTTTCCCAAATTTCCCTTAAATCAGGGAAGAAATCAGAAACAAACCTTTGGGCTGAGAATAAGCTTGTTCCTATGATGCCATTTTTGTTCACTTCAGTGTGAAAAGTGTGAAAAAACACACTTCTTTTTCTTCATCTTCTTGTTCCCTATTTACTGGTCTCTTTCAAAGAGGAAATTGTGAACATCAAACTTATTCTCAACTGTCCTAGTGAAAGTTTTTATTGGCATCTATTTTTATTTTTGAAATTTACCAGTAGCTGCTGCATTTCCCACCCTCGACTTATACTCGAGTCAATAAGTTTTCCCAGTTTTTTGTGGTAATATTGGGTGCCTCGACTTATATTCGGGTCGACTTATACTCGAGTATATACGGTAATTTTAAAGGCAAAACAACAGAAAAAACAACAGTAAATAGCAATAGTAGATGATCTCAACCCAACCATTAAAACAAACAACCCACAAAAAATATAAAGGTTTATTGCTTTTCTGCCTTTAGCCTCTTGATAAAGAATTCATAACTGGAAAAAAAATTGAAGTGTATACAATGACTTTCAATTATTTTTAGAAAAAATATCATTAGCTTTATGTCTCAAAAACAGCCTCAAGTGTTCTGTCCTCATTAACATACTTGAAATCCCCGCGCTTTGATTGGCCAAAGCGCAGGGCTTTCCGATTGGTCAGGCGAGCCGCGCCGATTGGCTCGTTAAGAATCTCCCGCGATTGGTTTGTTCAGAGCGCGGGAGATTCGAAGCGCTGCCATTGGCCACAGCCGCCGCAGCGAAAGGAATAAAAGCCGCGGGCTTTTTTCCTTTCGGCGGTTCGGTTCCAGTATTTCAAATAAAGAGCTTTGCACTAAGTCACCGACTCCTGGCGTCATTTCGCGGACACGACACTGGCGACGAGGATGGGATCCAGACCCTGAACCGAACCCCGTGTCCGACGGAAGCCAGACAAAGCACCGAGATGGCGAAAATCGCACCGCCCGCCCCCTTCAACCCCGCCACCGAAGACTGGGAATCGTTCTCCGACCGATTCTGCATGTACCTCGAGTGCACCGGCATGAAGGACGCCTCGGGCCCGCTAAAACGCACCGTCTTCCTCACCCACTGCGGGACCGAAGTCTTCCAGATGGCCAAAGCGTTGGCCAAGCCCGCCGATGCAACCGCCATGGACTGGGACGTCCTGGAACCCATCCTTCGGCGACACTACGCTCCAGAGGTCCCCATCCTGATCCGGCGCAACGAGTTCTACCGGCGGGACCAGAGATCGGATGAGAAATTAAGCGACTTCGTCGCCGAGCTGCGGCGCCTAGGGGGGCTCTGCGAATTTGATAACCTAAACAACGCCTTGAGAGACCGAATAGTGCTCGGTCTGTGGGACCCCGCCCTCCAGAGCCGGCTGATGGCTAAGGGCGACATCAGCTTAGCAGACGTCCTCACCGCAGCCGCAGCCGCAGAAGCAACCCGAACTTCCGCCGATAGCATGCGCAGACCTGACACGAGGGACCGCGGCGGAAACAACAACCCGGCAAGGTCGACCGAACAAAAAACCGAGACGACAACACACCAGGGCGATTTCCACTCGGCATCCAGCACGTCCGAAGACGAGGAGGACATCCATCGACTTCAGACTGGGCGCGACCAACGGAACCGGAGAGGTCGTAAGTCAAGGACCAACTGTGCCGGATGCGGCAGCGACCACCCCAGGTCGGAATGCCGGTTTTTCGATTCCATCTGCCGGCATTGCGACAAAAAGGGGCACATCGCCCGGGTTTGCCGCCTGAAGAAAAACCGCAGTCCGGCTCGATGGGACCAGAGCGACCGGAGGAGGGAGAGCACACCACCCCGGACCAGAGATCGCCACTCGGACAGCCGATGGGACCGGATCGGACGATCCTCGCGAGGCGGCGACAACCGGCGGAGAGAGGAGACCCACCAGACGGTCACCATCGGCCACGCCATCACCAACGACGCCCGGAAAATCCACGTCAAGGTACGCATCGAGGGCCAGCCGTGCAAAATGGAGGTAGACTCCGGGTCCTACCTCTCCATGATTGCATGGCACGAGATAAAGCGGTTGGTGCCTACCCTCCAAAGGAGGAACGTAGACAACCAGAGACTCATTGTAAAGGACTACCAGGGAAACCGCATCCCGGTAGTTGGCACCAAAAGTTTTGACATAACGTATAAGGGGCGCACCGAACGACTCCCCCTAACGATCGTCGACCGCGACCGCCCAAGCCTACTGGGACTGCAATGGTTCGCCCCGCTCGACATCGCCCTCACGGGAGTCAACCACGTCACCGACAACGGCTGGGAACAGCGACTAGCCCAGGAGTTCCAAGAGGTCTTCGACGGAAACCTGGGCAAGTACCGAGGGCCCCTTATCTCGTTCGACCTAGACCCTAATGTCCCTCCCAAATGCCTGAAACCTAGGCGGGTGCCATTCGCACTGAAACCCAAAATAGACGAGCAAATTGATAAGCTCGTCAAACAGGGGGTACTGCAGCCCATAGACCACGCCCGGTGGGAGACCTCATAGTCACCCCGATCAAGCCAGACGGGTCGGTGAGAATCTGTGGGGACTATAAGGCCACCCTAAATGGCGCGCTACAACAAAATGCCTACCCCGTCCCAATAGTGCAACACCTACTGCACTCACTGGGAGGGGGCAAGGTTTTCGCCAAGCTCGATCTCGCCCAGGCATACCAACAGTTGCCGGTTGACGAGCAAACGGCAGAAGCACAGACCATCGTCACCCACCGGGGAGCATTCAAATGCAACCGACTCCAATTCGGAGTCAGCATGGCACCGGGCATATTTCAGAGCCTGATGGAGAGGCTATTGCAAGGTATCAAGGGGGTGGTACCTTATTTCGACGACATCCTAGTGTCGGCACCCAACCAAGCCGAACTAGAAAGTCGACTAAGAGAGGTCCTAACTAAATTTAAAGAGACGGGACTAAAAGTAAAAAGGGAAAAATGCCAACTGTGCACGGAACGAGTGGAATTCTTGGGCTACCTCCTAGACTGGCACGGCATTCACCCCACAAGCAAAAAAATCAAGGCCATCAAAGAGGCCCCCACCCCTAAATCAAAGACTGAACTACAAGCATTCTTGGGGTTACTGAACTTTTACAATGTTTTCCTACCCCAAAAGGCGACGGCGGCGGAGCCCTTGCATAGGCTCCTGGACAAGGCGGCGACCTGGACTTGGGGGAAACGGGAGCAAGCCGCCTTCCAAAAAACAAAGGACCTCCTCACCTCCGACGCCGTCCTCATACAATTCAACGAGACCCTGCCTCTGGCCGTCACTTGCGACGCATCACCCTTCGGCGTCGGCGCTGTCCTCAGCCATACCCTTCCCGACAGAAAAGAAGCACCCATCGCGTTCTTTTCAAGGACCCTCACCAAACCGGAGCGGAACTATAGCCAACTGGACAAAGAGGCTCTGGCTATAGTTGCCGCCATAAAACGATTCCACGAATACCTCTACGGCCGGCCCTTCACCATTATAACGGACCACAAGCCGTTGCTGGGAATCCTTGCAGGGAACCGAGCCACCCCGAACATTCTGTCTCCCCGAATGACAAGGTGGTCCGAGTTCCTGGCGGCCTACAACTACGAACTCATACACAGACCGGGTAAGACGATCTCCCATGCAGACGCATTAAGCCGCTCGCCGCTACCGGAACCCGACTCTGACCCAGCACCCACGACGACCACCCTCAGCATCGAGACTCTACCCAACCTGCCCATAACCGCGTCAGACATTGCCCGGGAAACTAATAAAGACAGGCGTCTGGCGCGGGTGTTGCATTGGGTAGAGAAAGGGTGGCCGGAAAGGGACAACGACGAGTCCGTCAAGACGTTTCGAAACCGCCAAACGGAACTCTCGTTGTTAAAAGGGTGCATCCTATGGGGAGACAGGGTGGTCATTCCGGACAAGCTACAGGGGAAGGTTTTGGAAATGCTGCACGAGGGGCACCCTGGCATCGTAAGGACTAAAGCCCTGGCCAGAAGTTACGCTTGGTGGCCAGGGATGGACAAACAGATAGAGGCCTGGGTAGCTAGGTGCCAACGATGCCAGGAGACAAGGCCCAGCCCACCCACAGCACCCGTCCTAGAATGGGAAACCCCAAGGGGACCTTGGTCCAGAATCCATATAGACTTCGCCGGGCCCACAAATGGACACACCTTCCTCATAACAGTTGACGCTTACTCCAACTGGCTGGAGGTAAGCAACATGAAGACAACAACCATGGAGGCCGTGACCAAAGAACTCTGCAAACTCTTTGCAACACACGGCCTCCCAGACGTCGTCGTCTCCGACAACGGGCCCCAGTTTACCTCACTGGAGTTCGAGAAATTCCTGGCGGAAAGGGGCATCCGCCACGCACTAACAGCACCGGCGCACCCGGCGGCGAACGGTAGGGTGGAACGGATGGTCCAATTCACCAAAAAGACCATCCGGTAAATAGACCACGGGGAGATCCAAGAGAAAATCAATAGACTTCTCTTTACACAACACATAACCCCGAATACCACTACCAACAAAAGCCCAGCCGAACTACTAATGGGTAGAAAGCTAAGGTCCCCACTTGACAGGTTACACCCTACGTATAACCCGGAGCGGCCCCCAGACTCAAGCACAAAAAACCGAACGTTCGCACCCGGGGACCCCGTATATGCGAAAAACCTGACGGGAGACCCTCTATGGATCCCAGCCGTCATCACCCAAGCAACAGGCCCACACTCGTACCGGCTACAAACAGCAGACGGACGAGCGTGGAAACGCCACATCGACCAACTTAGGTCAAGGACCGCAAGCGAACCCAACTCCCGTAACGCAAGCCAAGGGGGGAGGGAATACCCAGGAGACCGAATACAAGGAAAAATAAACCAGCAGTACTCACTGAAACGCAGCTATCACGACCCCTCGCCAGAAAAGAACAATCAAGCCAGCTCGACCGACCCGGAAAGACCGAGCGGGAGCGGTGAAACCCGTAGCTCAACCAACCTGGAAGGCCCAGGAGGGAGCTACGGAGAAAGAACCGGCCCGATCGACCAGCCGGTTCTCACAGCAGCAAGAGCAACCAAAATCCCGACCGAACCGGCCGGGATCCCGCCTACAACTGAGTTGCGCAGGTCAAGTAGGACCAGACGGAGCCCCGCCTACCTACGTGACTATGCAACGTAAGGACTGAACCAAGAGGGGAGGGGTGTTCTGTCCTCATTAACAAACTTGAAATCCCCGCGCTTTGATTGGCCAAAGCGCGGGGCTTTCCGATTGGTCAGGCGAGCCGCGCCGATTGGCTCGTTAAGAATCTCCCGCGATTGGTTCGTTCAGAGCGCGGGAGATTCGAAGCGCTGCCATTGGCCACGGCCGCCGCAGCGAAAGGAATAAAAGCCGCGGGCTTTTTTCCTTTCGGCGGTTCGGTTCCAGTATTTCAAATAAAGAGCTTTGCACTAAGTCACCGACTCCTGGCGTCATTTCGCGGACACGACATCAAGTTCTTCCAAGATTGTTAATATAGAGATTTAAGACACAATTAAAGAAGAAAGGACAGGAAATAATTTCTGATTCTGCTAACTTAAGATAAAATTGATTCTTGGATCCATTTCAGGTCATTTTTGCTGGTGATGTTTGAAGCTGTGGCCTAAAGGCAAAATAATTTTTTCCCTTATTTTTTCCAAAACACAGCCAAGTTACACAAGAGGGACATAACTTGTTTAGTTGAATTGATCCAATGGTTGACTATTGGCTCAGCATTATGAAGCCATGGATCACAGCAGGGTTGAGAAACCGGGACAGAATGTTAATTTAATCTCCCTTCTCTGTGTCCCTCTCCTATCAAATCCATTTATTTTGTGTTCATTGGTTTTGTTCTACTGAGGTCAGTGGCCTATAAACAAGAGTGAACAAGTGAACAAAAAAAAGTTCAAGGAATCCCCCCATCCTAAAATAATTTGGGAGTTTATATTTGAATTGATGAATTTACTGACTTGGTCAATACTGACCCTTATTAGTTTGACTATTTTCTAGTATGATTGGATTGCTTATTGTACCCTATGACTTTTCTTAAGTGTTGTACCTTATGATTCTGGACTCTTGACAAATATATCTTTTATTTTATGTACTCTGAGAGCATTTGCTCCAAGACAAATTCTTTGTGTGTCCAATCACACTTGGCCAATAAAGAATAAATAATTTTATCATCATTCCATGCATTGAACTAAACTTTGTATAATATGTGTTCCATATATAACAGAATAACAGAGTTGGAAGAGATCTTGGAGCAGAGTTGGGATTTCACTGGTATAACAACTGGTTCAGTGATCACGCGCTTTGAGGGATTTCCCATATGCTTCGGCCCAAATTCTTCTGTTTGATTTCAAGTGACATTTTTTCCTTTGCTTCCTTAATTATTCAGTTCCTCTTTATCTACTTCCCACAGGGATCTTTTAGATCAGATTCCGGGGATTTGTCCATCTTTAGGTGTCTGTTAAGAGTCTGCAGCAGAAATTCAAGTCCAGAAAACACACAGATGAATGATTCAGCAGGATCATTAACTTCTTTATAAAAATATTAACATGAGTAAAGTTTATAATACCATTCGTAGATTCTTTCAGCATAGCATAAGCAAAAACACAAGCAGCAGCTCAGAAGGCTCAGAACAGAACACTTTCAGTTTAGATGGCAAGCAAGTTAGTTTCACTTTCAATTCTCAGCAAAGCACACAGAGCCAAACCACACCCAGGCTGTCAGCTCCCATTGGCTAGTCTGTTGCCATGCTTACTTTGTTAACCATGTCTCTGCCAGTTAATGAATATACTCTGACAGTGTCTACTTCATCTTTAGGCACAGCAGCTTCATCCTAATCTCACAGACGGTGGCAGTTGGGCTATTTTTCCATCCAATATTCTGAATCTTGTTTCTATCTTCTGTGATACAGTATTAGCTGCATCTTCTAGTTCAGGATGGATAAACTCTGTACGTCATCTTCCAAGCAACGCTAGATTCATAATACAAATAGACAATTCTTTGCAACTGTGACTAGCAACCAGCTAAAAAACTTCCAAAAACAACCTCTTAAAGTCCAGATTTTATTCAATTTTTGACATAAATACCATAGGGAATCCTACCAACACTTCCATGTTAGAGGGGTATTCAACTCTGCACAGGTTGTACTGGTGTGCAAACACTACATTTACTTATATCCCGCCTTTATTATTTTAAAAATTGCTAAGATGGCGAACATATTCAACATAGCACTAGCACTTAAACTTATATATTGCTTTACAGTGTTACAGCCCTCTCTAAACAGTTTATAGAGTCAGCCTATTGACCCCAATATTCTGGGTCCTCATTTTATCAACCTTGGAAGGCTGAGTCAACCTTGAGCCTGGTGGGATTTGAACTGCCAAATTGCAGGCAGCCAGCAGTCAGCAGAAGTAGCCTGCAGTACTGCACTTTAACCACTGCGCCACTGTGGTTCATCCCTTCCTCCTCCTATTTTTAACATCCCTACCTCCTATTTTCCCGATTACAACAACTCTGTAAGGTGGGTTGGGTTGAGAGAAAGTGACTGGCCCAAGATCACTCAGCTGACTTTTAAGACTAAAGTGGGACTAGAATTCACTGTCGCTTAATGATTGGCCCAAAGTCACCTAGCCTGTTTTCATGGCTAAGGCAGGACTTGAACTCAGAGTCCCTTGCTTTCTAGCATGGTTACTTAACAGCTAGACCAAAGTGGCAAAATGCATTCTTCATCATAAAATGAAATAAAGAAGAAAACTCTGTACTGCATTGGAGATGAGTGACAAAGAAGGATTCCTAATTATATCTTGTACTTTGGTTTCTGAAAATCTTCCCTTGCCTTGATTACAGATTCAGCTTCCAGCTGTTCTTTGAGGATAAAAAAAAAAAGCAGACTTGCAGAATGGGCTAGAAAGACAGTTCAGACCATGTGGTTGAAAGGGATGAGATAAGGAAATTATAATCATGAAGAAGGAAAAAAATAATCTCAAACAATCTTGTGATCATTTTATCCGAAATACTAAGGTACAATTTCCCAAGGCAATGTCAGTAATTGGAGGTATTTTACAATCTAAGGAAAATAGATACTGTAGATTTGGGATTTAACTGAAATTTATTTAGATATTTTGAGGGGGACCCTTGTAGTAGCAGCTTAGTTTCCATGTGGATCTTGCTCACAGGCTAAAAGCTAAAAATGCTCCCAATTAGACATTCCTTACATAATTGTGTGTCTCATTCAGGGTTTGGAAGAAGTCCACAGAGTGCCTGCTTTTTGGAAAACGTTCATTTTTTCCTATTGCTCTTTCTCGTTCTTTCTTTATTGGGAAAAGAAGAAGAAGAAAAAGTTAAAGAGAGAAAGATGGCACTGTCCTGCAGAATCAAATGAATGTATTAGTATAGGAAGAGTAGCAGAACCTGCAGAAGGAGTCAAAAGAGGCACAAGCCTAGAATCATAGCCACAAGCAAACTAAATCCAACTTCCTTTGAATTTCATAGACACTTAGGAAAGATTAAAATTTTGAACATCTGGCTATTCCAGGCCTGAGGATAAGGTGGCTGTTGAACTTCCATTGTGTATGTGTATGTGTGTGTTTTATGTCTTTTTTCTGATTATTCTTTTTTTCTTCTTCTATTTTGTTGTTCCTTTTTAATTTTCTTTTAAAAAAATACTTTATTTAGTACAAAAGTTTAAAATATACAAATATACAAGCATTAAAATGTAATAGTCATACAAATAGACATCAGTACAATTCATATTTCTTTCTAATACATTTGATAGTGATTTAAGTAACTCATAACAGGTATTGAATGGCAGATATTCCTCATCCCTTATAAACTAAATACTATCTATATTATATATTATCTAATTGTCTATGGTTATTATTGGATTATAACTCTGTTATTTTGTAAATAAGTCCTTTATAATGTTTATTCAATGAAAAAGAAATAAAACTAATATTTTACAAATTCCTATCAATTAGATATATATGTAATAATATGTTTCCTTTGTTCGTTTATTTTATATGTTCTTTTTCTTATGGTCATCCAGTTGTACCATTTATCCCAAATCGAATAAACTTCAGAATCATCTTTTCCTTTTAGATTTAGTGTGAGCCTTTCCATTTCAGCACATTCATAGATCTTCTGAATAATAATATGTATAGGTGGTAAAATGGGCATTTTCCAATATTGTGCCAGTGAGATTTGTGCCGCTGTAGGTATAAATTGATCAAGTACCTTACTCTGAGAGGATATTCCTGTTTAATTATCCCCAGAAGATACAATTCAGGTTTCCACTCCTTTTTTGTTGTTCCATACAGTTTAAAATATAAGCTGCCCAGAATTGTCTAAAGTTGGGCCACTTCTAAATTGAAATCTATATATATAAAAGCGAAATACCATTCACGCATCATCACAAAATCTCCAGAACCGTAAAGCCTAAAAACTTGAAATTTGACACATATGTTCCTCTTGGCTTCTAGGTGGTCACTAAGAAAGGATTTTTCCAAATGACCATCAGAGCCTTAGTATTTCATATATTATTATTAACATCCTCTGATGCTAAGGAATTCTACTCCCCCTCCCCACCTGAAAAGAAATCTCTTCCAAATGTAAAACACAAGCAGAGGAGTTTCAGTTTCAGTTTAGAAAGCAGCTTTAGTACAGAACAGCTGAGCTAAGCCACGCCCAGACTCCTTGCTGTCTCCTCCTTGCTCACATAGCAAATACTGTTTCAGTTTCCAAACAGCCCACAATGGTGTCACACCCTGGCAGGATGCTAGCCAGATGAACACTGATGGATGCTGGTAGGCAGAAGCAGAATTTCCCCCCCTTATTTTCCTCCCAAAAAACTAAGCCTGACCACATAGTTTCAGAGCAAAGCATACCGGGTATCCAGCTAGTCAAGATTCCAGCCAGGGGGTCTTCAAACATGGCAGCTTTAAGACTTGTGGACTTCAACTCCCAGAATTCCTCCTCCAGTCATGCTAGCTCAGGAATTCTGGGGGTTGAAGTCTTAAACTTGCCAAGTTTGAAGACCCTTGCTCTAAACCCAAAGGCTTCGGAGTCTCCAGCTGGCTTGCGGTAGAGCTCGGTTGTCTGTTTTTGGCACTGTGTAAAGTGATGTTTGTGTTGGGTGGGGGAGGGGAGGGGAGGGTTACAATTAAAAAAAATAAATAACCCCGCAATCTTTTCCCGTGCTCCTTTTTCTCCTACAGATGCAATTTGCCTCCCATATCGAGGAAATACGTGGCAGATGTTGGCGTAAAGACTAACGTCGTGACAGTCAATCCCAGCATAATCCTGGAAAGGTCAGTCATTTCCCAGCCTCTTTTTCTCTCCTGAGCCTCTGGGAAATTCACCTGCGTGAGAAAGAAGGAGACGTGTTTTCCGATTTGCTCTGGCGCTCCGTGGCTCTGGACGGTGTAATTTCATAGCAACTGGAAATGAGAGTCATCGGAGCCTCCTTGTCATCAGGGGAAATGCCTGCAATTGAAAGGAGGCATGTGGACTTCGGCCCACGCGGGTTCTCTTTTCTCTTCGGTATTCTCTCTTTCCCTTGCTTTTCTTTCCTCTCTCCCTCATTCCCTCCTGCCCTAATTTTGCTTCTTTTCTTTATCTTCCTTTCCTTGGTTTTCCTCCCTCCCTCCCTCCCTCTTTCTTTTATTTTCCTTCCTAATTTCCTTCCTTCCTTTCCTTGGCTTTCCTTCTTCGCTCCCTTCCTCCCTCCCTCTTTCTTGTATGTTTATTTCTATTTTCCTTCCTTCCTTTCCTTGGCTTTTCTTTCTTTCTTTCTTTCTTTCTTTCTTTCTTTCTTTCTTTCTTTCTTTCTTTCTTTCTTTCTTTCTTTCTTTCTTTCTTTCTTTCTTTCTTTCTTCCTTCCTTCCTTCCTTCCTTCCTTTCTCCCTCCCTCTTTCTTTTATTTTCCTTCCTATTTTCCTTCCTTCCTTTCCTTGGCTTTCCTTCCTTCCTTCCTTCCTTCCTTCCTTCCTTCCTTCCTTCCTTTCTCCCTCCCTCTTTCTTTTATTTTCCTTCCTATTTTCCTTCCTTCCTTCCTTCCTTCCTTCCTTCCTTCCTTCCTTCCTTCCTCCCTCCCTCCCTCCCTTCCTCCCTCCCTCTTTCTTTTATTTTCCTTCCTAATTTCCTTCCTTCCATTGGCCTTCCTTCCTTCCTTCCTTTCTCCCTCCCTCTTTCTTTTATTTTCCTTCCTATTTTCCTTCCTTCCTTTCCTTGGCTTTCCTTCCATCCTTCTTTCTCCCTCCCTCTTTCTTTTATTTTCCTTCCTATTTTCCTTCCTTCCATTGGCCTTCCTTCCATCCTTCTTTCTCCCTCCCTCTTTCTTTTATTTTCCTTCCTATTTTCCTTCCTTCCTTTCCTTGGCTTTCCTTCCATCCTTCTTTCTCCCTCCCTCTTTCTTTTATTTTCCTTCCTATTTTCCTTCCTTCCTTTCCTTGGCTTTCCTTCCATCCTTCTTTCTCCCTCCCTCTTTCTTTTATTTTCCTTCCTAATTTCCTTCCTTCCATTGGCCTTCCTTCCATCCTTCTTTCTCCCTCCCTCTTTCTTTTATTTTCCTTCCTATTTTCCTTCCTTCCTTTCCTTGGCTTTCCTTCCATCCTTCTTTCTCCCTCCCTCTTTCTTTTATTTTCCTTCCTATTTTCCTTCCTTCCTTTCCTTGGCTTTCCTTCCATCCTTCTTTCTCCCTCCCTCTTTCTTTTATTTTCCTTCCTATTTTCCTTCCTTTCTTTCCTTGGCTTTCCTTCTTCGCTCCCTTCCTCCCTCCCTCTTTCTCCCTCCCTCTTTCTTGTATGTTTCTTCCTATTTTCCTTCCTTCCTTTCCTTGGCTTTTCTTTCTTTCTTTCTTTCTTTCTTTCTTTCTTTCTTTCTTTCTTTCTTTCTTTCTTTCTTTCTTTCTTTCTTTCTTTCTTTCTTTCTTTCTTCCTTCCTTCCTTCCTTCCTTCCTTCCTTCCTTCCTTTCTCCCTCCCTCTTTCTTTTATTTTCCTTCCTTCCTTCCTTCCTTCCTTCCTTCCTTCCTTCCTTCCTTCCTTCCTTCCTTCCTTCCTTTCTCCCTCCCTCTTTCTTTTATTTTCCTTCCTATTTTCCTTCCTTTCTTTCCTTGGCTTTCCTTCTTCGCTCCCTTCCTCCCTCCCTCTTTCTCCCTCCCTCTTTCTTGTATGTTTCTTCCTATTTTCCTTCCTTCCTTTCCTTGGCTTTTCTTTCTTTCTTTCTTTCTTTCTTTCTTTCTTTCTTTCTTTCTTTCTTTCTTTCTTTCTTTCTTTCTTTCTTTCTTTCTTTCTTTCTTCCTTCCTTCCTTCCTTCCTTCCTTCCTTCCTTCCTTCCTTCCTTCCTTTCTCCCTCCCTCTTTCTTTTATTTTCCTTCCTATTTTCCTTCCTTCCTTTCCTTGGCTTTCCTTCCTTCCTTCCTTCCTTCCTTCCTTCCTTCCTTCCTTCCTTCCTTCCTTCCTTCCTTCCTTCCTTCCTCCCTCCCTCTTTCTTTTATTTTCCTTCCTATTTTCCTTCCTTTCTTTCCTTGGCTTTCCTTCTTCGCTCCCTCCCTCCCTCCCTCTTTCTCCCTCCCTCTTTCTTGTATGTTTCTTCCTATTTTCCTTCCTTCCTTTCCTTGGCTTTTCTTTCTTTCTTTCTTTCTTTCTTTCTTTCTTTCTTTCTTTCTTTCTTTCTTTCTTTCTTTCTTTCTTTCTTTCTTTCTTTCTTCTTCTTCCTTCCTTCCTTCCTTCCTTCCTTCCTTCCTTCCTTCCTTCCTTCCTTCCTTCCTTCCTTCCTTCCTTCCTTTCTCCCTCCCTCTTTCTTTTATTTTCCTTCCTATTTTCCTTCCTTCCTTTCCTTGGCTTCCTTCCTTCCTTCCTTCTTTCCTTCCTTCTTTCCTTCCTCCCTCCCTTTCTTCCTCCCTCTTTCTTTTATTTTCCTTCCTAATTTCCTTCCTTCCATTGGCCTTCCTTCCTTCCTTCCTTCCTTCCTTCCTTCCTTCCTTCCTTCCTTCCTTCCTTCCTTCCTTCCTTCCTTTCTTCTTCCCTTCTTCTTTTCTCTCACGCTCTTTCTTTTATTTTCCTTCCTATTTTCCTTCCTTTCCTTTCCTTTCCTTCCTTTCTTCATCCCTTCCTTTTTCTCTCCCTCTTTCTTTTTTCTCCCTCCCTCCCTCCCTTCCATCCTCCTGCCTTAAGATGGCTTCATCTGTTCTGTTTTACATCCTTCTCTACATTTTGAACTATAGGAGAACAGTAAGGAGATTTATTTAGCATTTATTCCTGATTTTATAGTGTCTGGAACTGAACCCTTGACTCAGAAGCCAACCCTTCAATCTCCAGAGGGCTCGGAGGGTTCCACAGTTGGATCTTAAGAGGGAAAAAAAAGACCCTGCCATTTGACAAAAACTACAAATTTCTGATTTTCATTCCTTTTTCCATACCTTAGAGACAGTTGACATTTCCATGAGGAGTTTGTGTCTCACCGATTCCAAGGAGTCCACCCTAAAACTCTTAATTGTAACGTGCTTTTTTTTAATCCGAGGAGAATTTTAAAGGTCATATTAGATTGTTCAGTACTTACTCTGTGTTTACTCTTCTTGTGCTCCCTCTTGCAAATTATACCAGGTTCCAGAGGCTGGAGAAATGGAGGAGGCCTTTTTACCAAGTCCTGAAAGCATACGAAAACGCCTCCGTGTTGCTTCCCGCTTTCTACAACACCCACAACACCGACGTCTCCCTCAGGGTCAGGTACGTCCTGGATGACTTCCAATCCAAGAAGGCCGTCTACTTTTTCCACCCCAAATATCTCACAAACGTTTCCCGCTACTGGTTGACTCAAGGGGTGCGGGCCAAGCGCATCACCACGGGGCTGATACTTGTGACGGCCGCCTTGGAGCTGTGTGAAGAGGTGCACCTCTTTGGGTTTTGGGGTTTCCCCATGAACCCCTCAGGGATATTTATAACTCATCATTATTACGACAACGTCAAACCTCGGCCTGGATTTCATGCCATGCCTTCAGAGATGTTCAACTTTCTTCGTCTGCACAGCAGAGGGGTTTTAAGAGTCCACACGGAGGCCTGCAGCTACTCCTGATCCAATTCAACGGATGGATTGTTTCCCTTTTCCTTTTTAAAGCGAAATATAGGTGTTTTGGGGTCTTTTGCCACATTCTGAAGCAGAAAAGTAAATTAGCGGGCAGGACAAACCGTTGGGCCAGGCGTTCTGTGCAAATGAATTTTAATGCTTTCAAGAAAATTATGCAATAATATTTGAGCTTCTCTTTCTCGTCAGGTTTTTCTTTCCTTAGAGTTGGTGGCCGCCATCCTCTTCCCCCCCCCCCCATCAGCCATGTTGGGCTGTTGTCTTTTGGGTGAAGCACATCTTCGTGTGGCAGGAATGAGCATCCTGCCTTGGAACCTCCAGCAAGTAAAAGCACATTAGCCTAAAGATTTTACAGTAGGAATAGAGCACATCACTTTAGGGATTCAGTATTTCATTTCTAGGATGGCATCAAACCTGACAAGCAGGAAATTCAAAAGGGTTGTTTTGCAAAGCAGCTGTGAATTAGGGCAGGATTCATGAGAGGCTTCAGCGTAAGAAGCATGATTTCTGTACTCCTTCCTTCCTTCTTTCCTTCCTTCCTTCCCTCTTCCCTCCTTCCTTCCTTCATTTCTTCCTTCCCTCCTTCCTTCTTTCATTTCTTCCTTCCCTCCTTCCTTCCTTCCCTCCTTCCTTCCTTCCTTCCCTCCCTCTTCCCTCCTTCCTTCCTTCATTTCTTCCTTCCCTCCTTCCTTCCTTCCTTCCCTCTTCCCTCCTTCCTTCCTTCCCTCCCTCCTTCCTTCCCTCCCTCTTCCCTCCTTCCTTCCTTCATTTCTTCCTTCCCTCCTTCCTTCCTTCCTTCCCTCTTCCCTCCTTCCTTCCTTCATTTCTTCCTTCCTTCCTTCCTCCCTTCCTTCCCTCCCTCATCCTTCCTTCCTTCCTTCCTTCCCTCCCTCCCTCCCTCCCTCCCTCCTTCCTTCCTTCCTTCCTTCCTTCCTTCCTTCCCTCCCTCCCTCCCTCCCTCCCTCCCTCCCTTCTTCCTTCCTTCCTTCCTTCCTTCCTTCCTTCCTTCCTTCCATTCTAGTGTCCCCACAGATAACACTGTTGTGAAGAAGATGGCCAACAGTGTTTGAAAGGATACACATCTGTTCTCCTTCCTCTCACTGACTACCTTCTCAAACTGCCACATTTCTCTTAGCCATGTTCAGCTTAAAAGTAAAGGTAAAGGTTCCCCTCGCACAAACATGCTAATAGTTCTGGCTCTAGGGGACGGTGCTCACCTCCGTTACAAAGCCGAAGAGCCAGCACTGTCCAAAGACATCTCCATGGTCATGTGGCTGGCATGACTAAACCCCGAAAGCGCACAGAACGCTGTTACCTTCCCACCAAAGTGGTTCCTATTTTTCTACTTGCATTTTTTACATGCTTTCAAACCGCTAGGTTGGAAGAAGCTGGGACAAGGAATGGGAGCTCACTCAATCAAGTCCAAAACGTGGTCAACAAAAACTGTAACTATCAGTCCAATCAAAGCAAGAGCAGGTAATTAGTCTGGCAGGGCAGGAGAAGGAATTCCAGACATGAAGGAATTCAACACGGTTGGGAAAATGCCAGGAACACAGATAACCAAAGTCAACACAAGATAAACTCACATGTGTTCCCAGTAGATGCTGCACTCAGTATGCATTTCTTTTAAACTTTCTTCCCAGGTGTGGCTAATGAAGGGAATCAGGGCCCCTTCCTCTTCCATAAGCCAGGCAACCCATGTTGCTCTCTTCTCCCTTCTTCCCTGCATGCCCTAGGATGAAGAGGGAGTGGGCCTGGGTCTTCCTCTGAACTCCCTCTCCCTTGTTCTACCTCTCCCCTGCTCTACCCAGCCTGATTTTGTCCTCCCTCAGTTTCCTCCACAGCCAATAGAGCCACACTCCCTGTCAGCTGTTCGTCTTCCTCCTCAGATTCAGACTCCAACAGGGGCATGTGAGGGCAGGCAGGAGATTTGAACTCACTTGGGTTTGGGGTTGAGAGAGATATAGACCTGGAACAGGTCATACGTCTGGAAAATCCCACCTGCCCAATTAACAATCAGCACTAAATTGCGCTAGGCAGGAGTTAATGGAATTGAAGAGAGATTGAATTTGGACCGCTTGTGGAAACATAAGGATTCCAGGCTGATTCCTCTCTTGACTCCACCTTCAGGCTCTGCCTGCCCTTCTCCTACCATTCTTTCCCTCTTGCATAAAACACTCAGAACGATAGTTCCCCCAGCTTCCTGACGTCGCCTCTGAACATCGTGCAAAGTCCTTCAGGAATCAAAACTATGGACTATGTAAATTTCTGCTGTAATTCAGCAGGATAGTTGACCTTCCCTTCATCCATTTTGACTTTCCAGAGGACAGTAGGAGGTCGAAAAACAAAGCACAGCATGTGTTATGATTCAGCCCAGTTTAATCAGACCACAAGCATGCAAATGCGAGTAGATTAATAGGTTTCACTTCGGTGGGAAGATACCAGCATTCTCTGTGCCTTTGGAATATAGCCATGTTGGCCACATGACCACAGATATGTGTCTTTGGACAACACTGGCTCCCTTGACCAAGAAATGGAGATTAAGCACCACTCCTCTAGGATTGGGAATTGGATACGACTGGACAGGGAAATACTTATCTTTTAATCAGTGCGCAGGGCAGTCACAAGATATGCAAAGCCCATCTTCTAAGGCAGAAGATGACAATTTTTTTTGGTGCAGGTGTATTTTTTTAGACCCACCATGCACAAAATCTGCAGTGATGGGGTCAAACAACATGGTTATAATGTAATGGACAGTTGGAGAGGCAGATGTTAGGAAAAGGAGGTGGCTGATCTGGCATCTTTAATTTCTTTTTGAAAACGGATGGGAATTACATGCTGGATTTTCCATGAGTTGCAATTGGACTTTAGCAATGTACATCTCAGGGACCTGAAGGTTCACCACTCACCTTTGCTTCAAGTGGGAATAGCCATTTATATGAAAAAGAAAGTGTTTATTTCATTATTGTGAAAAAAAAACTATTTCGTCTAATTAAATGTGTCGTTCAGTCATTGGACCATATTTCTGTCCCATCTCAGATGAAGGAAGCCACATTTCTCTGCAATTCTCAAAAGTCAAAAAAGACAGAAATTCCCAATTTGAATGTCTATGAACTAGTTGAAACTTTGGAAAACTCTGCAGAAATGTGACTTCCTTTGTATGGCATGGACAGAATATTTGTCCGCTTTCAGAAGAAAAATGCTCAATAGGAGAACAATAAAAATAAAAAGTATATATATATATATATATTTTTGTAGTTTTTGTGCAGTAAAATTGAGCCATGTCGGGGATAGCAGTAGATGCACCGTAGTACATAGGTTTATACAGATATGTGCCAAAGTCCATATGTGGAACAAGACTCTGTATGTGTTCTGTTAAATATTTTCATGGAACCAACATACAGGTAGTCCTCGACTTACAACCACCGGAATTTCCATTGCTAAGCAAGGCAGTTCTGGAGTGGTGCGGTGGCCTGGAGGTGGAGCTCTTGCCTCACAATCAGGAGGCTGTAAATTCGATCCTAGATAGAGGCAGATATTTCTCTCTCTGGGCACACTGAGAATATATCTGCTGAAAACAAAACTCCGCATTGGCAATAGGAAAGGCATCTGGCCATTAAAACACTCTGCTGGGCACCATTCAGTTGCCCAAACTCCACCCTGCAAGGTGGAGAAATGATGATGAGGCCAGGCAGTTCTTAAGTTCCTGTGAAATTTTATGACCTTTTTGGCCATTGGTTGTTAAAGCGAATTACTTCCCTTGTTAAGAGAATCATACAGATTGTTAAGCAAATCTAGCTTCCCCAATCGACTTCGTTTGTCAGAAACAGGCTGGGAAGGTCACAAAGGGTGATCATATAACTCCTGGACAATGCAACCATCATAAATACTTACCATACCAGTTGTCAATCCCCTAAAGTTTGATCACGTGATCATGGGACATTGCAATGGTTGTAAGTCACTTCTTAAGTGCTGCTGTAATTTTGAACAGTGGCTAAATGAGTGGGTTACCTGCATGTACATCTGAATACAATCCATTTCTTGAAAATGTTCAGGAACCTGTCTAAATCTGTCTAAAGCTGCTGTGCAGGTGTTAGCTAACAGAAGTATTGAAGTCGGCTTACGGTCGAATAGAAAATCACCGCATGGAAAAATAAATAAATAAATTGCACAGAATCTTAAAATAGAACGCGCTAAAGCATCTGCAGCAACCATCTTCTGAAAAAGACCCACTGAAACAAAATTCCTCCCCTGGCCCCCTACAAAAGCAGATAAGGAATCAGAATAGAGCTGGAAGGGACCTTGGAGGTCTTCTAGTCCAACCCACTTTTCAAGCAGGAGACTAGCGGTGGCTAACCTTTTTTGGGCTTCCGTGCCAAAAACTGCATGCGCGCCAGCGCGTACGTCCTCACATGCCAGTACCCAGAATGCAATGCGTGCGCCCCTCCCCACGTTCCCTGCGCATGCGTGTGCAATCCGCAGCCCCTTACCTGTAACTGCACCTCACAGCTGATTTTTTTGGCTGGTTTGAGGCTTTTTTCGGCCTGCCAGAGACTTGGAAAAAGCCTCTGCAAGGCTTTTCAGGCCGATTTATAGGCCCGTTTCATCACTTCCGGCATTACCGGAAGTGACAAAACGGGCCTATAATTCATCCTAAAAAGACTTACAGAGGCTTTTTCCAAGCCTCTGGGAGGCTGAAAAAGGCCTCAAGCCAACCGAAAAAAAAATCAGCTGTGAGGTGTGTGAATGTGCAGTGAGTTAAGTTTGCGTGCAGCTCGCGTGTCAGCACAAACGGCTCTGCGTGCCACTGGTGGCACACATGCCCTAGATTCGCCCTCATGGCCCTATACCATTTCAGACCAGCTGACTGTCCAGTCTCTTCTTACCAGTTTTATAACCCTTACAACTTCTGAAGGCAAGCTGTTCCGCTCATGAATAGTCCTCCCTGTTGGGAAATTTCTCCTTAATTCCAGGTTGCTTCTCTCCTCGATTAGTTTCCATCCCATTATCCCAAAGGTGGTTTTTTTTTTTTTTTCAAGACTTTCTGGCTTTTCTTTGAAGATGTCTCACTTCTCATCCAAGAAGCTTCTTCAGCTCTGATTGGATGGTAGGGAATGGAAGGATTTATACTCCTTGCAGACAGCCGGGCATTTGCATATATTATTAGAGAGACATTGAGGCCACTTGAAGGTTTATCTGTGTCCTCAGGGTCACCTGAATCACAGTGCAGATGGGTGTGGAGCCTCCTTGGAACTTCTTGAAAGGACTGTGTTGTAGACTGGAGATAGGTGGTGTCGTATCTCTTCTGTACTCAATATAGATAGGCCTCTTTGAACCCTCTTTCAAACCAGCAGTCATCTCTGTCCAAAATATGGACTTTGTTGTCTTCAAAAGAATGGTCTTTGTCTTTTAAATGCTGAATCTTGTCCTGATGGGCTTGTTCTCCATCCATTGTTTCTTGTCCTGCCTACAGGTGCTTTGGAGAATAATTTGGTCCCCTCCTCTTTGGGATAACCCCTCAAATACTGGAACACTGCAACCACATTTGCCCTAGTCCTTCTTTTCCCTAGATTAGCCACTTCCACTAGGAACGGAACCAATCTAATTGGTTAAGGAAGCTCCTTCTGTATTTGCGGTGGTGGCGTAGCTAAGATATTCGCTTTGGGTACTCACTTTGTCAGTGTTCCAACTAGCCAACTCCTTACCAATAAACTCTGAGACAAAAGTTCCTCAAAGTTCCATTTTATTAGAGTCGTCATATTGGCACATCAGGGAAAACCCGAATCTGAGAGTTCTGGGTTTTCCCTTCCCAAAAGAAAATCAAAGATTCCCTCTCCTGCACCCATCAGTCCATCACATGGCCCAACCAAATCTTCATCCCAACTGGAGACATCCCTCCAGTCACTCCCCTCCAGGTGCAGGGCAACATGTCCTTGACTCTGTGAGAAAGAAGGTTGTTATGTCTAATCTTCTACCCCACTATGAAATCCCCCCCTCCCAAATTCCCAGGCACTGAATGTGGCAGCCTTGAGGCTTCCAAGTAAAAGATGGCTTCCAAGCCTGACATACTTCCCTTCGGCCAATCAATCATCTGAACCCGTACAGGTTCTACAGTGGTGAGATTCAAATTTTTTTACTACCAGTTCTTGTAGGCGTGACTTGGTGGGCGTGGCTTGGTGGGCAGAGGAAGGATACTGCAAAATCTCCATTCCTTCTCCACTCCTGGGGTAAGGTTATTGCAAAATCCCCATTCCCTCCCCACCTCACTAACCTGCTTTCCAGCTCCGTTCTCCTGTGCAGGGCAACCAAAGAAGATCCAGCCGATTAGCTGGGACTCAGGAGGCAGAGAAGAGATGAGATTGGGGCCAGTCAGAGGTGGTATTCGCTGGTTCTCCGAACTACTCAAAATTTCCACTACCGGTTCTTCGAACTACTTAAAATTTCTGCTACGGGTTCTCCAGAACTGGTCAGAATCTACTGAATATCACCTCTGAGGTTTCTCCCTGCTGCATCTGTTTCATGAGCACATCTAACTTTCTCTGAAGCACAGGGAGGTAAAAGCTAAAAGTCCAAGCAAGTGAGGTCAACTTGAATCATGCCTAGTAGAACCAGGTCACATTGCCAAGCCTCGACTCCCCGATAGTAGACCTGCCCAAGTAGAAAGGAGCTACAGTTTGTGACAGGAATTCACCCGTGGGTTTGAATTCCTAATTTGATTCATAGTTCTAGATGACTCAAGTAACTGGCCCTTTCTAATCAAGAATAAGCATATCAAAAGAAAGCCTGCATGTTATTTCTAGAATGAATAGTGTCTACTCGTAAAATATTTCTATGCCATGAAAGTTGCCATGAAAGAGCAGTACAGCAGTTTGGAACTGAAAGTACATTCCATTCTTATCTTGCAAAGATGATTCCTAAGCTACTGGAATTTCTGCCGTGCAAATCTCTAATTGGAGAACGTGATTGATGACTCTTGGCTATGGAAGTGTTTTGTTGGAGACTATGAACTATGATACACCCAGAGAGGGTGGGAGGAAAACCACAGTCAAGGATGACAGTGAATACATGCCTCAGAATGGGCTTCATACAGGTCTTGCTGACATGTTAGCTCCTAATAAATCCTTCAAAGTTTTTAAAAGCTCCGCTCGAGGCTCATGATTTAATTCGGGCAACTGCCGGAATCCTGACAAATAGTAGGATAAATCAAGGATCCATTGGAGAACTTTTCAAGGAGTGGATTGTGATTGGCAAAAGGCATGGCGTACAGGTAACCCTTGACTTACAACCACGATGGAGCCCAAAGTTCCGTTACTAACCAAGACCATTGTTAAATGAGTTTTGCCCCATTTTACGATCTTTCTCGCCACGCTTGTTAAGTGAATCACTGCAGTTGTTAAATCAGTAGCACTGTTGTAAGTGAATCTGGCTTCCGCTTGATTTTTCTTGTCAGAAGGTGGCCAAAGGGGACCACACAACTGCAACTGTCATAAATACGAGCCAGCTGCCCAGGCTTTAAATTTTGATCATGTGATCATGGGGTTGTCCGTGTGAAAAATGGTCATAAGTTACTTTTTGTTGCAACTTCCAACCGTCACTAAACAAGTAGGTTATCAGTCGAGGTCTATCTGTATATATGGAGCTTGCTTAGAGATCACTGTTGAGACTGGCAACTCAGCCGTTAAGCAAAATGGTCGCTAAGAGAAACACCACAATTTTACAATCTTACTTCACCTTTCTTTTGCTTTACAGACCTGGGAAGATTATAAATGTAAGGATTGGTTGCAAAGTTGCTATTTTTAATCCCCTGTGAATTATATACGGCAGTTGCTAAAAACAAGGACTATCTGAGTAGCATATTACCAATGATGGGTATAATCATCACCTGGTCTAGTGGAAAAAATATTATTTTGAAATGATGTATATTACTTTGCATTCTTTTCGATTTCTAATTAACTTCCCTCTTTAAAAAAAAAAAAAAAGACCATAGCTTTCCTTTGCGATTTTCCCAGGAGTTATTTGAAATTACTTTTAAAAATCCTCTTTTTCACCTCGGAATTGCGAATTAAAATTAAACCCATTTTTAAAAAATAACCATCTTGATTATTATGACAAAGCTAAAGATGTTAAACAACCAATACAGCTTGCTGTACTGACATACTGAAATAGTCCATTTTCTGAGTTCAGGCAATATAATAAATCACAAACTAAATGAACAATCCATGCTTGTGCCTGCCAAAAGTTACGCGACAGAAAACCGCCACGGGTAAGGTTAAAACTTAAAGCCAGCCAAATTTACCAAGGTTGTATGAATTTAACTACAAAATTTCTAATTAGAATCACAGAATATAAACATTGGAAATAATTTCATAGATCATCCAATTCTCTACCCAGATAGTCCTCATTCACAATTGGGACCAAAAATTTGGAAGTCCTCCATGGTTAAAATTGCCAAGGTTGGAGACCCCTGTTATAGAGAATCCAGGAAGGATCCAAGTAGATATCAGTAATATTAAACTTTATCAGCGGGTCTTTTCCTGTAGCATAAGGCCATTGTTTCAACATTTTCTAGAAAGTCATGGAGTTTCTTAAATGTTTATGGATTAGTGTTCTTTATTTGTTGTTAACTGCTGTTCACTGTGAAGTATAGCCATCCTGTCAAAGAGATTGTGTATGGTTGCAGAGGCAAGTTGATAAATATGGAATAAACATATTGCCTTTTTAATTTGAAAGAGCTGTCCCATTACAGGTAGTCTTCGACAGTGAATTTATAGCTAAGCGGGAAAAGTTGTGAAGTGAGTTTTGCCCCATTTTGCCACTGTCGTTGAGGGAATCACCCTGCTTGTTAAATTAGTAACACAGTTGTTAAGTGTTGTGGTTCGCCGGCAGCCGGTGCAGACAGCAATGGAATCAGACAGTGGGAAAGAAAGGGGACCAGTCTGGGAGTCTGGAAAGGACTCGGACGAGGGTTCTGGGTCCGATGCAGAGATGGGGCCAGGACCATCTGGGAGTGGGTGCTGCCTCTGGAGCCTCTTGATGCTGGCAGAAGCGAGGCAGAGGACCCAGGGGAGCCTGTTCCTAGTATGTATGCACAGAGCTGCTAGAAGGTGAGAGCAGTTGAAACAAAAGGGGTGACTCGGGAGTAAGGCTGGGAGGTGATTGCCACTCCCATAAGGGATAAAAGTCAGGCCAAGATGATGAAACCTTTGCAGGAAGCAAAGTAGTTTGATCGGTTCTGAGTCCTCCTTGAAGCCCTGTGTACTTTGGTTGGTTTCTTTTATACTGTAGTTAACTGGATGCTTCTGTTTTTGGCCGCATTCCACAGAACTGAAAGGTGTGTGCTTATCTTGGGGGGCTGTTTAAGATTAGTTCCAGCTGGGAATGAAAACAATTCCCAGCATTGCAATAAAATAGCCGTCAGGGTTAGCTTGCTTTTAAAGCAAGTTTGGGATTAATTACGATTGAACAAAGCCTGGGCCAGAACATTCCCTATTGGCTTGTCAGAAGGTTGCAAAAGGGGATCACGTGACCCCAGGACGCTGCAACCATCATAAATATGAGTCAATGGCCAAGCATCTGAATTTTGATCATGTGGCTGTGGGGATGCTGTAAAGGTCGTAAGTATGAAAAACAGTCATAAGTCACTTTTTTTCAGCGCTGGTATAACTTTGAATGGTCACTAAATGAATAATTGTAAGTCGAGGACTACCCATGTAGCCAACATGTCAAAGAGATTGTGTATGGTTGCAGAAGACAAATGGATAAATATGGAATAAGCACATTGATTTTTATTTTGAAAGCGATGTGACTAGCAAAAGACTCCCATTCGTTCATATATTGGGATTATGTACCATTTCGCCTCCTGTGCATTGAGCGCCATGACATAGTTTGAATCTTGGAGGAAAAGGCCACCAAGGAGAAAACCACACTCTCACCAACACTTGGCAGGGCAAGCTACTATTTATAAACAGGGAGCAAACCCCATTCTCACTGGCACTGATGATGTTACCTAGTTGGGTAACAAGATGCCTGCAAATGAGCAGCCAAGCTCGAAGAACACTAAGGACTCTGCAGTTCAGTCCTGAGCTACATATATTTTCTTCTGCTGGTGTTTTGGGTTTGTCAGAAATTTCCATGAAAATGGAGAAAGGAAACGGAAAAGAATAACGGGCAAGACAACAACTTCTCTTGTGGACACAGTTTATTCTTGTATTATTAACAGAGCTTAAGATGCAAATTGAGAAATGCAACATACAGGTACAATTGATTGTATATGTCTGGCTTGGATCAAGTATTTGGAAACAGGAAAAAATCCCCCCCTCCCCGGTTTATAGATCCATTAATGGTCCTGTTTGTACCCACTATTCATTTGCTCAAGCTCTCAAACATAAATTTTTATCATTTGGATTTTTTCCCCCTTTAATGTATTATATGATGTGAAAGAAAGCCTATAAATTGATGTAAGCCATATCTTTTGAAAAAAATAGCAGTCAGGGTTATTTTCATCAGCTACTGTGTTTAACTATGCTTGGGAGACGAACATTTAACAAATAAAGCCACTTCTGTCAATTCCATTTCAAAAAGAAATGCAATTGAAAAATTGTATGTGTGTGTGTTTCCCCCCCCCCAAACAAATTTCTGTATTCACTTATGGGAAATGTACCATAAATTTGTATGTATCTTTTTAAAAGGCATTTGTTTATCCTATGCATTTCTTAGCCAACTTTTATGATTGGACAGCTTTCAATCCAAACAATTCAGTATTAATTGTATAAGTTCCTATCAATTATTGTAGCCAGTTTTGAGATGACCTAATTAAAAACACTCAGCAAAAGGACTAATGATATTTTGTTCATAAGATGTACGTAGCAATCTCTCAGAAGGGTATTAACATGGGACAGAAAAACATAGGGCTGGAAGGGGCCTTGAAGGTCTTCTAGTCCAACCCCCCTGTTCAAGGGAGGAAACCTTATATCATCCCAGTCAAATGGCTGTCCAGTCCATTTTTGAAAAACCTAGTGATGGAGCATCCATAATTCCAGAAGGCAAGCTATTCCACCGATTAATTGTTCTAACTGTTGGAAAATTCTCTTTACTCTTCTAGGTTGGATCTCATTTTAACAAGCTAAGAATATTTCTAATTCCCATTCCTCCCCCTCATATTCCCTGGTTTCCCCACCCATCTTTTATCTCACATGATTGTATGTCATTGATTGTTTCATTATTACTTTGCCAATGTTACGTTTATGCTTCTTTTCATTTGTTTTACTGTTGTAAGCTGCCTTGTGTTCCCCCCACAGTGGGACAGGCCACAAATAAATTTTAAAAACACCACTGTGTGTTGGTGCAGTGGTTAGAATGCAGTATTGCAGGCTGACTCTGCCCACTCTGGGGAGTCAAGTTTGATCCTTCTGGGATCGGTAAAATGTGGATCGAGATTATTGAAGCAATATGCTGACATTGTGAATTGCTCAGCCATAAAGTATATAAGTCTAACTGCTATTGCTCTTCCTCCATCCCTCCATCCCTCCATCCCTCCCTTCTCTTTTTTTCTCATTCCCATCTTCCTTCCTTCCTTCCTTCCTTGTCATGATGGCAAAATGGTTAGAATGCAGCATTGCAGGCTAACTCTGCCTGCTGCCTGCAGTTCAATCCTGACTGGCTCAAGGTTGGCTCAGCCTTCCATCCTTCCAAGGTGGGTAAAATGAGGACCCATAATTGTTGGGGGCAAGAGGATGACTCTGTAAACCGCTTAGAGAGGGCTATAAAGCACCGTGAGGGGGTTATATAAATGCTATTGCTATATATAAAAGATGTTCCACAGTCCACTTCAGGAATCCACACCCTGAGATAGCCTTTTTTTTTGAGGAGTATAAAAACATAAATACTTAAGGTCATCCATAGGTGTCTTATGAGCTGATAACACAAAACACTGTCTTTGGAGATTTTCAACATTCCAGATCATGGTTGTTCCAAAGGTGCTTTTTTAAAAAAAATCCCAACAACTGGAATTCCTTGATATTTTTTTTTAAAAATATCACTTCTTATCCAAGGAGCTTCTTTTTTTTTTTTTTTTAAACAAATTTTATTAATTTTTTACAGAAAACACAATACACAAACATACAAAACACAAAACATAAACAAAACTAAAAGATCTTTTCTGAAGTTTGTCTGATCCCGGTTAAAACTCTTCACACAGACACAAATTCAAACATCATATTTACTTTATATATCCTTCCATATCTTATTATCATTTTCATTTTTTTATATATATATATAATCCATTTTTATCAATTTTATAAAAACAATGCACAAAAAATCAAGGCATAACAGCTTATAAATTCTTTTCTAGGAAAAAATAATAATAAAAAACCAATAGAACATAACAATTCCAAATTATAGTATCAATACTTTATCTATTTAACTTCATATCTTATCCCTACTTCTCCTTTTCATCCAAATTATTTCTTGTTAATTAAAATTTTATTGCCTTTTATCAATATACAAAATCCAAAAAAAAAAAACCATAACAAAACCTTTATATATCCTTTCATATCTTATTACCATTTTCAATAACATTCTTTGTCTGTTCTATTTCCAACTATCCATTCATCTTTTTTCTTTTACTATACTTCTCCTATACACCAATTGGAGTAACGTCTATAACTCATTGCCCTAACTTAAAAGTACTTCGTATAACAATTTTTCTTGGGATTCTGTTTAAAAGATTCTAAAATTACATAATAAATTTTATACTCTAAATACACATATAAAAACACAATCTTATATACCCTCCAGAATCCCTCTTTTATCCTAAATTAAATTCACCCATTGTCTCTAAATAAACTTTTTTTCTTTAGATCTTGCTTCCCCCCATTGAGGCTTCTCCTCCCCCCCTTTCTCTCTTGCTTATTCTTCTCCTTGCCCTTTTTACCCCTTTGTTTTTCCTCCTCCCTTTTCTTACTCCTTTTCCTTTGCTTTCTAACCTTGCCTCCACCTTTTCGCTCATTTTTTTCTTCTTTGGTTGTTTTTATAATTCTTAAAATCCCCTTTTTCTTATCCTTTTTCTCCTCCTCTCCAGAAAGGACCCATTGTTCATCAAAGATGGCTTCTTCTTCCTCTTCTTCCTTGTCCCAGTCCTTCTGCTGCGTAATCAACTTTTCATAAGTACATAACGCCATTTCTAAAAATTGAAACAAAGCGCCCAAAGTATCTTCCTTTTTATATTTTTGATATTCAGCCTTTAGTTCATCCACAAGCGATGCCATTATGAAAAGAGAAACTTTTCCCAAAACAACCACAAGTATTTTTAATCAAAAACAATTCAAAAAAAAAGTTCCAAAAGTTAATACTTTTCTTCCTTCTTCTCTTTCTCTTTCTGGGGTTAATGTTTAATCAAAGAGGTCCAATTACCATATATCTTTCTTTGGGATTCTAGGCAATCTCCTCCTTTTTCAGCTTCTGCTCCAATTTTTTCTCCTCTCCCTACCCACTTGCGATATCAATTTTAAATAATCAGAAATCCATACCTCCAACAAGGGTTTTCCAATTTCTTAAATTTTTCAATGTCCAAAAATCTTTTTGTCCCTTAGCTTCAACTCTCAAAACAATTCACTTTCAATGTCCAATATATCCAAACATTTCTGCTGTTTCCATAGGGTGGAAGAGTGAAAAAAAAACGAAAGTTCCCTTTAACAGCTTCTCCGCCGCTTTCGCTCTTCTTAGGGATACAATGTATTCTCCAGCAATTCAAACAGCTCAGTTCCAGGCAATTTAAAGGATGTTACTTGACCCGGCTCAGACATCACTTTCACTCTTCTCCTCCAGCGCAATCTTACCCGGTTGCTGGCTTCTTCGTGGCGGCCATTGCTGACCGCCGCTCCACCGCCTTGGGAAAAAGGGGTTTTTCCGGCGAAGGGGGGGGTCTGCGACACCCCCACCCCCTATCCGACTCCCCTCTCTCTTCAGCTGTCCCTACAGGGCAGCCATATCCCCCTGACCCATCTGGATCGGGGGTACCTCGACGGCTAGCACAGCAGGAATCGCGAGCTGTCGCGAATTCCTGCTGCCCCGAAGCCATGCGAAACCGGAAAAACCTTATCCAAGGAGCTTCTTCACTCCTAACTGGATGATGGAAAATGGGAGGGTTTATATTATTTGCAGAATGAAATCCTTCCATTTTCTATCAGTCATCTAGATCCAAAGATGCTTCATGGATGAAAAGCAAAATGTTTTCAAAGGAAAACAACAACAACCAAGAACAGTTGCCTTTTGGAAAAACCATCTTCAGGAAACACAATACACTGTTTGCTGCTGGAATGGCCAAGGAAATCTTTTCATCCTCCCTCTTTTTTTTTTTTTTTTAAATTGTCCCTGAAGAAATGAGTTATCCAAATAGTTAAATAGCAAAATAATTATCCAAATGCATAGGATATACATATTGTGATCACCTGGGGCATGGCACAAAGGCAACACAGTCAGATAATCAGTAGGAGTCCCTTTATTAGCTCCAACTTTGCCCCCAGTGTCCTGGTTACTTTCTTGGGCTGAAGAAAAATTGTCCCAGGAACAGCCTTTGGCTGCAGAGAATCAAGTCCAAAATGTGGTCAACAAAAACTGTAACTATAAGTCCAATCAAGGCAAGATGAGGTAATTAGTCCGACACAGCAGGAGAAGGAATTCTAGACGTGAAGGAATGGCAGTAATTCAACCCGGTTGGGAGGATGCCAGGAACACAGATAACTAAAGTCAACACAAGATAAACTCACATTTGTTCCCAACAGATGCCCCGCATTCAGCTTGCATTTCTTTTAAACTCTCTTCCCAGGTGTGGCTAATGAAGGGAATCAGGGCCCTTTCCTCCCCCATAAGCCACCCAACCCATGTTGCTCTCTTCTCCGTTCCTTCCTGCGTGCCCTAGGATGAAGAGGAGGTGGGCTTGGGTCTTCCTCTGAACTCCCTCTCCCTTGTTCTACCTCTGCCCCACTCTGACCACCTGGACTTTGCCCTTCCCCAGTTTTCTCCATTGCCAAGGGAGCCACACTCCCACTCCCTGTCAGCGGTTCGTCTTCCTCCTCAGATTCTGACTCTGAGAGGGCCATATTCATACACATATTCTATGGATATGCTTCGTTCACCTACCCTGTTCGGAACTTAAAGAGCTACAAATACAATGGTTGTACAGAGGCAAAACTGTGATTAAATCAGGGAAAATAGATTTTGATGACAACTGTTCAGCCACGCAGCCATTCCCAGGAACATAGGTACATTTTCATTTCATAGCCGCCAGCGATAATCTCCCACTATTCATTCCTGCACAAAAAAAGCTGGGGAAAGCTTGAAAAGAACAGAACAATGACTAAAACAGTTCACATTGTGCATTATGAGTCAGCAGAAGAAATCCAGCTTTTTTTTTGCCCCCAACTGAATATCCAATCCTATTATTTATTCTGCCAGCAATTTGGATTTTTGCCTTTCCCAGCTGCTCTTGTCAGGTTGCTTTAGGGCATTTCCCCCTTCCATGCAAAATGAAACATTTCCAACAAATAAGTGAACAAATAAATATCTATGGAGATTCTCAGTCATCCAGGGTTGGACAGGCAGTTGGACTTTTTCTTGTTTTGCTTTGAAGACATTTGGCTTCTCAACCAAGAAGCTTTTTTGGTTTTTACTGAAAGGTGGAGAATGGAAGGAATCCATGCATTCTCTGTCATTTGGTCAGAACAAAGAAGCTGTTTGCAGTGGTGGGATTCATTTTTTTTTTTTACTACTGGTTCTGTGGGCGTGGCTTGGTGGGCGTGGCAGGGGAAGGATACTGTAAAGCAGGGATCACCAACCTTTTGGACCTCAGGGACCACCAAACTCATAATTTTAGATCCCAGGGACCAGTAACGGGTTCTGAGGGCATTGCCTAATTGGTGGTCATGTGACTGGCTGGGCATGGCTTATATGTAAATATTATAAATATTTATATAAATATTGAATTTTTTATACAAAAGAGCAACTTTTACCCAAAATCAGGCAGAGCAGGCAGATTGAGCTGGTCACAGAATCACAGATTCATTCAGAAATCTATCTATCTGCCATTGGCTAGCTCAGTCTGTCACATAAAATTTGCTTGCAAGCAAACTCTTAAAATGTGCTAGCAAGCAAACTCACAAAATTAACTCACAACACACCACGTATGTAAACATTGAATTTTTTTTTTTGAAAAAGCAACTTTTATCCAAAATCAGGTAAAGCAGGCAGATTGAGGTGCTCACAGTGATCTATCTATCTGCCATCGGCTAGCTCAGTCTCAAATTTGCTTGCCGTGAGTCTGCACTGAATTTGCTTGCAAGCAAACATTCAATCCTAAGGGAGATTTGGCTGTGCTTAGCTAGAAAGCAAGAAATCCAACCATTTCCTGCTTACTACCTAATCTAAATCTCCCAGCACAGCAGAACAGATGTTGGTTGGAAAAAGGAAAAATAGCAACTTAGCAGACAGGTTTACTAGGTAAGGAGTGAGTGGGCAGGGAGGGTTCCCGTGGGCCCTGTGGGCTGAGCAGCTTTGTGTTTCTGCGCAGCCTGGATTAATTGCTTTGGGGTGTGTGCTCTGGGGGTGAGATTTCTCTGTGGCCCACCAAAATTTTCTCATGGCCCACCGGTTGGCGACCGCTGCTGTAAAGTCTCCATTTCCTCCCCAACCCACTAACCTGCTTTCCAGCTCTGTTCTCCTGTGCAGGGCAACCAAAGAAGACTCAGCCGATCCACTGGGACTCAATGGGAGGCAGAGAAGAGATTGGGGTGGGGCCAGTCAGAGGTGGGATTCTCCAAACTACTCAAAATTTCTGCCAAATTTCAGAATCTGCTGAAGCCCACCTCTGGCTGTTTGGATGAGAAGCGAAATACCTTCAAGGAAAAACAAAGAAAGTCTAATTGCCTTTTTTTTTTTTAAATGACCCTTGGGACAAACAAACAAACAAATATGGAGATTATTCGTGTTTTGTTAAATGTGAAATACCAGATTTGCATGTAAAGATTTATTGCTAAAAGCCTATGCATGGGTTAGAACTTCTTAAGTGCCGATTTAGTCTAGTGCGAGGGTCTTCAAACTTGGCAAGTTTAAGACTTGTGGACTTCAACTCCCAGAATTCTTGAGCTAACATGACTGGAGGGAAAATTCTGGAAGTCCACAAGTCTTAAAGTTGTCAATTTGAAGACCCCTGGTCTAGTGGATTAGACACCAGGCTAGAAAGCAGGAAACCATGAGTTCAACTCCCATCTTAAATATGAGAGCCAGCTGGCTGACTTTGGGCCAATCACCAGGGAACTGTGAGTTCTAGTCCCACCTGAGGCATGAAAGCCAGCTGGGTGACTGTGGGCCAATCACTAGGAGACTCTGAGTTCCAGTCCTGCCTTACGCATGAAAGCCAACTGGCTGACTTTGGGCCAATCACCAGGAGACTGTGAGTTCTAGTCCCGCCTTAGGCATGAAAACCAGCTGGCTGACTGGGCCAATCACCAGGGAACTGTGAGTTCTAGTCCCACCTGAGGCATGAAAGCCAGCTGGGTGACTGTGGGCCAATCACTAGGAGACTCTGAGTTCCAGTTCTGCCTTAGGCATGAAAGCCAACTGGCTGACTTTGGGCCAATCACCAGGAGACTGTGAGTTCTAGTCCCACCTTAGGCATGAAAACCAGCTGGCTGACTTTGGGCCAATCACCAGGGAACTGTGAGTTCTAGTCCCACCTGAGGCATGAAAGCCAGCTGGGTGACTGTGGGCCAATCACCAGGAGACTGTGAGTTCCAGTCCCGCCTTAGGCATGAAAGCCAGCCTGGGTGACTTTGAGCAGATGTCTAGGAGTTTGAGAGTTCTAGTTCTCCCTTAGCCATGAAAGTTTGCTGGCTGACTTTGGGCCAATCACTCTCTCTACCCAACTCACCTCACAGGGTTGTTGTCATTGGAAAATTATGAGGAGGAATGTATGTTGGATATATTTGCCACCTTAAGTTATTTGTAAAAACAATAAAAGGAGGGTACAAATTGTTATGTATTAAAATGGACTACTCGAAATCCCCGTGCCTTGATTGGCTAAGGCGCGGGGATTTCTGATTGGCCAGGCGAGCCGCGCCGATTGGCCCGATTGAAGTCTCCCGTGATTGGTGCAAACCAAGAGCGGGAGACTTGAATCGCTGCCATTGGCCGCGGCCGCCGCGGCAAAAGGGTATAAAAGCCGCAGGCTTTTTGCCTTTTGCCGGTTCGGTTCACTTGTTAAAAATAAAGAGCTTTTACTGAAAGTCACCGACTCTGAGCCTATTTCCGGACACGACACTGGCGACGAGGGTGGGATCTCGCCCCTGAACCAAACCCCGTGTCCACCTAAGAACCAGCGACAACACTAAGATGGCAAAGATAGCACCGCCCGCTCCCTTCAACCCTGCCGCCGAGGACTGGGAATCGTATTCGGATCGGTTCCGGATGTACCTAGAATGTGCCGGCATGAAGGACGCCCCGGGCCCGCTAAAACGCGCTGTCTTCCTTACACACTGCGGACCAGAGGTCTTCCAGATGGCTAAGGCATTAGCCAAGCCGGCAGATGCAACCGCCATGGACTGGGACGTCCTTGAACCAATACTGCGGCGCCATTACGCCCCCGAGGTCCCCATTCTAATACGGCGCAACGAATTTTACCACCGAAACCAGAAGCCAGACGAAAAATTGAGCGATTTCGTCGCAGAGTTACGGCGCCTAGGAGGACTCTGCGAGTTTGAAGGTTTGAACAGTCTCATAAGAGACCGCTTCGTACTAGGCTTATGGGACTCGACACTCCAGAGCCGACTTATGGCCAAAGGCGACATCAGCCTAGCCGATGCCCTCACCGCGGCAGCAGCCGCAGAAGCAACCCGCACGTCAGCAGACACCATGCGAAGATCTGACGCGAAGGGCGGAAACAACAACCCCGCGAGGTCGGCCGACACAAGAAACGAAGCGACCGCGCACTACGGCGATTACCAGTCAACCTCCAGCACGTCAGATGACGAGGAGGACATACATCGCGTGCAGACGGGACGCGGAGACCAAAGAAGCCGGAAAGGTCGTAGGTCGAGGACCAACTGCGCCGGGTGCGGCGGCGACCACCCCAGGTCAGAATGCCGATTCTTTGACGCTATTTGCAGGCATTGTGACCGAAGGGGCCACATCGCTCGAGTCTGCCGCCAGAGGAAGACCCGCAGCCCGCCCAAATGGGAACAGCAAGACAGAAGAAGAGAAAGCTCCCCGCCCAAAGCCAGAGAGCGCCAACCAGCAGGTCGGTGGGACCAGAAGCAACGATCTCAAAGAAGCGGCGAAGGTCGGCGAAAAGAAGAAACCCACCAGACGGTGACCATCGGCCACGCCATCTCCGACGGCGCCAGAAAAGTACACGTAGAAGTCCACATCGAAGGCCGGCCATGCAAAATGGAAGTGGATTCCGGATCCTACCTTTCCATGATTGCATGGCGCGAAATAAAAAAACTAGTGCCTACACTACAAAGAAGGAACGTGCATGCCCAAAAGATCATCATAAAAGACTATCAAGGTAATCGCGTTCCGGTAGTGGGCACCAAGAACTTTAGCATAACCTACAAAGGCCACACCGAACAACTACCACTCACAATAGTCGACCACGACCGCCCGAGCCTGCTGGGTCTACAATGGTTCGCCCCGCTTAACATCGCGCTGACAGGTGTCAACCACGTCTCCATTGAAGCTTGGGAACAGCGGCTAGTCCAGGAGTTCCAGGAGGTCTTCGATGGAGGCTTGGGCAAGTATCAGGGGCCCCTTATCTCGTTTGATTTAGACCCAAGGGTTCCCCCTAAGCGGCTTAAACCTAGAAGGGTACCTTTCGCGTTAAAGCCAAAAATTGACGAGCAGATCGACAAACTCGTCAAACAAGGGGTATTACAACCGATAGACCACGCCAGATGGGAGACCCCTATAGTGACCCCAATAAAACCAGACGGGTCCGTGAGAATCTGCGGGGACTATAAGGCCACCCTAAACAGCGCGCTACAGCAAAGTGCCTACCCAGTCCCAATAGTGCAACATTTACTGCACTCACTGGGAGGGGGAAAATTTTTTGCCAAACTCGACCTCGCCCAAGCATACCAACAACTGCCTGTGGACGAGAAAACAGCGGAAGCCCAAACAATTGTGACACACCGGGGGGCCTTCAAGTGTAACAGACTCCAATTTGGAGTCAGCGTGGCACCAGGCATCTTCCAGAGCCTGATGGAACGTTTACTACAAGGCATCAAGGGGGTGGTGCCCTATTTCGATGACGTGTTAGTGGCGGCGCCAAACGAAGCAGAATTAGAAAACCGACTAAGACAAGTCTTAACAAAATCTAAAGAAACAGGACTTAAAGTCAAACGCGAAAAATGCCAACTTTGTACAGAGCAAATAGAATTTTTGGGCTACCTCCTAGACCGGCAGGGCATCCATCCTACAACTAAAAAGGTGAAAGCCATCAAGGAAGCCCCCACCCCGAAGTCCAAAACAGATCTACAAGCGTTCCTAGGCTTGCTTAACTTTTATAATGTCTTCCTACCTCAAAAGGCAACGGCGGCGGAACCTTTACATAGACTCCTGGACAAGAAGGCATCCTGGACTTGGGGGAGACGAGAGCAAGCCGCCTTTCAAAAAACCAAGGATCTCCTCACCTCCAACGCCGTTCTGATGCAATTCAATGAGACCTTGCCCTTAGCTGTCACTTGCGACGCATCACCCTTCGGCGTCGGCGCTGTCCTCAGCCATACCCTCCCAGACCAAAGAGAAGCACCTATCGCATTTTTCTCCAGAACTTTGACTAAACCAGAGCGGAACTATAGCCAGCTGGACAAAGAAGCTTTGGCTATAGTTGCCGCCGTTAAGCGTTTCCATGAGTACCTATACGGCCGCCCATTCAAAATAGTGACTGATCATAAACCATTGCTGGGCATCCTCGCTGGAAACCGTGCCACACCAAACATCTTGTCGCCCCGCATGACAAGATGGTCTGAATTCCTGGCAGCCTACAGCTACGAACTGCTGCACAAGCCAGGTAAGAAAATTTTGCACGCGGACGCCTTAAGCCGCTCGCCCTTGCCGGACTCTGACCCTGACCCCGCACCAACAACAAACACCCTGAGTATTGAGAATTTGCCCATAACCGCATCTGACATTGCCAGAGAAACCATTAGGGATAGGCATTTGGCACAAATCTTACATTGGTTAGAAAAAGGCTGGCCGGAAAAAGACAAAGACGAGACTTTTAAAACATTCCGGCAGCGCCAGACTGAACTTTCACTGTTAAGAGGATGTATCCTGTGGGGTGATCGGGTGGTAATTCCGGACAAATTGCAAAACAGGGTCCTAGAAATGTTACATGAGGGTCATCCTGGCATAGTCAGGACCAAAGCCCTGGCCAGGAGTTATGCTTGGTGGCCAGGGATGGACAAACAAATTGAAGCGTGGGTCGCCAAATGCCACCGGTGCCAGGAGACCAGATCCAGCCCACCCGCAGCACCTATCCGGGACTGGGAAACACCACGGGGACCCTGGTCCAGAATACATTTAGACTTTGCTGGCCCCACAAATGGACACACTTTTCTAATCACAGTCGACGCATACTCAAATTGGTTGGAGGTGGCTGACATGAAATCCACCACCGCAGAGGCTGTCATAAAAGAACTGTGCAAACTGTTTTCCACACACGGCCTCCCAGACGTCATCGTCTCAGACAATGGTCCCCAATTCACCTCCATCGACTTCGAACGGTTCCTGGCAGAAAAGGGCATCCGCCACGCATTGACAGCACCGGCGCATCCGGCGGCGAACGGTAGGGCGGAACGGATGGTCCAGTTTACAAAAAAGACCCTCCGGAAAATGGACCACGGGGAGATCAACGATAAAATCAACAAACTACTCTTCATACAGCACATCACGCCAAATACCACAACTAACAAAAGCCCTGCAGAGCTCCTGATGGGCAGGAAGCTGTGGTCCCCACTCGACCGTCTACACCCGACCTATAACCCGGAGCGGCCACCGGACTCCAGCTCCAGGTACCGGACTTTCGAACCAGGCGACTTAGTCTATGCCAAAAACATGACGGGGGACCCCCTATGGATCCCAGCCGTCATAACACAAGTCACTGGTCCTCGGTCGTACCGGCTCCCAACCATCGATGGGCGAGCCTGGAAACGACATATCGACCAGCTAAGGTCACGAGCAATGACTGACCTCAACCCCCAAGACACGAACCAAGGGGGGAGGGAATACCCGGTAAAACAACCGCAAGAAAAAATAAAACTGAAAAACTCACCGGAACGCAGTATTCGCGAGTCCCATCCGGAGAAGAGCCGTCTAGCCAACTCTACCGACTCGGAGAAGCCAAGTGGGAGCGGCGAAATCCGTGACTCAACCGACCCGGTAGGCCCAGGCGGGAGCCACGGCGAGAGAACCGGCCCGATCATCCAGCCGGTTCTCACAGAGGCAGGAGCAGCCAGAAAGATGACCGCTCCGGCCGAGTTACAACAAGAAAGTGAGTTGCGCAGGTCAACTAGGACCCGACGGAGCCCCGCCTACCTGCGTGACTACACCACGTGAGGGACCATACCAAGAGGGGAGGGGTGTTATGTATTAAAATGGACTACTCGAAATCCCCGTGCCTTGATTGGCTAAGGCGCGGGGATTTCTGATTGGCCAGGCGAGCCGCGCCGATTGGCCCGATTGAAGTCTCCCGTGATTGGTGCAAACCAAGAGCGGGAGACTTGAATTGCTGCCATTGGCCGCGGCCGCCGCGGCAAAAGGGTATAAAAGCCGCAGGCTTTTTGCCTTTTGCCGGTTCGGTTCACTTGTTAAAAATAAAGAGCTTTTACTGAAAGTCACCGACTCTGAGCCTATTTCCGGACACGACACAAATAAATAAATACAAGAGTTAGATAAGAGTCAACAGCACTCAAAGAGGCTTGAGTTGGGTTTTGTTTGTGGCTGTGTAGTGATTCTAGGCCAGGGATGGGCAATTAATTTTCCAAGGCAGCCACAAAACCTGATCTGTTGTGGAAGTCCAAACCAAGAGTTCCAATACATTCCTGAGAAGGTGCATAGGCACGGACACACATGCATACATTGAAAAACAAAAATAGCACTCATCTTCAAAATGAAAGCAGAATAACAGAGTTGGAAGGGACCTTGGAGGTCTTCTAGTCCAACCCCCAGCGTAGGCAGGAAATCCTACACCACTTCAGACAAATGGTTATCCAAACTCTTCTTAAAAACTTCCAGTGTTGGAGCATTCACAACTTCTGGAGGCAAGTTGTTCCACTGGTTAATTGTTCTAACCGTAAGGAAATTTCTCCATTTCTGTAGGTTGCTCCTTTCATTGGTTACTTTCCATCCGTTGCTTCTTGTTCTGCCTTCAGGTGCTTTGGAGAATAGCTTGACCCCCTCTTCTCTGTGGCAACCCCTGAGATATTGGAAGACTGCTATCATGTCCCCCTAAATGCAATGCTGTTGTATTCTGTGCATTGTGTACACTTATGTACATTTAACTTCTAATTTCCAATTGACCTCAGGTGGGCTGGACAGGTGTAGCCAAAGGGCCAGATGTGGCCTGGCTTGGGGAGGGGGACATAAAATGCCCAAATCTCTTCTAGGCTGAACCCTCCTTCTGGCTCTGCCATTTTTTCTTCTCCCCTCTTCTTGCTGCCGTATTCTGGATTTTTGCAAGCTCCGCTACACGTTTTTCACCCACAAAGGACATTTAACACCTGGGAAAATAAAGCTGGAACCAAACAATTCTATGTCCCTGATTGTACCCCAGGAGCAACACAGGGACATCAAAATAAGGTTTAGTGGGGAAAAATGAGGGCAGAATTTCTTTTCTTTATTTCTTTTTTTAAAAGTCTCCGTGCCCTCTGCTTTTAATTCACCTTGAGGCTGGTTCCAGAAGAGAAGAGGTGTGAAACTGGGATCCTGCTGGGGTGCAAAAAAAAAAAAAACTGAACTGACTCTCTTGGCTGTTTCTTCTCATCAAATCCAACGGGGGAACCGCAACACACAAATGTAAATGCCTTTTGCCTTGCTTGGTTGCCGCAGTCACCTTGCAGCAAGCAAGGTCGCTGAAAACTCAGCAATTTCTTCCCTCCTGGTTACTGATGGAAAAGAAACACACACACACACACACACGTGTGCAGCACAAATTTAGCGATTGTTTTGCCAACGATCCAAGCGGTTGCTTCTCTCCCCAACACCTCTTTGCTGTCTTATGCATCTTCACTTCCACACAGAACAGTACAGAACAGAACGGAATTACAGAATTGGAAGGGACCTTGTAGGTCATCTAGTCCAACCTCCCCCTGCCCAGACAGACCCTACACCATTTCTGACAGATGGCTCTCCAAGTCTCTTCTCGAAAGCTTCCAGTGATGAAGCTCCCACAACTTCCGAAGGCAATCTCATATTATGATTGAATATGATTAACATTTAACTGGAATTATTAAATTAGATTACATTAACAGAGTTGGAAGGGACCTTGTAGGTCATCTAGTCCAACCCCCCACCCAGGCAGACCCTCCCATTTCTGACAGATGAGAGTCCAATCTCTTCTTGAAAGCTTCCAGGGATGAAGCTCCCACAACTTCCGAAGGCAACTTCTGTTCCATGGGTTGATTGCTCTCACTGTCAGAAAAATTATCTTTATTTCTAGGTTGAATCTCTCCTAGTTCAGTTTTCATCCATTATTCCTTGTCTGGCCTACAGGTGCTTTAGAAAATAACTTGACCCCTTCCTCTCTGTGGCAGCCCCTCAAATATTGGAACACTGCTGTCATGTTTCCCCTGGTCCTTCTCTTCACAAGACTAGCCAGGCCCAGTTCCTGCAACTGTTCTGGCTTCCCCATTGACTCTGCTTGTCAGAAGTAGTAACTGGTTCATACTTACGACTGTTGCTGTGTCATGTGAGCCCCTTTTACAAGCGACGGGTGGAAACTCATCAAGGAGAGAAGCAAATTAGAACTAAGAAGAAATGTCCTGACTGAGACCAATTAACCAGTAGAACTGTTGCCTTCAGAAGTTGTGAATGCTCCAACACTGGAAGCTTTTAAGAAGGGATTGGTCAACCATTTGTCTGAAATGGTATAGGGTCTTCTGCTTGGGCGGGGGGTTGGACTAGATGACCTACAAGGTCCCTTCCAGCTCTGTTAATCTATTAAAGGGGATCACATGATCTCAGGACACTGCAACTGTAGTAAGTACAGGCCAGTTGCCGAGTGTTCGAATTTTAATCATGTGACCACGGGGATGCTGCTATGGTCGTAAGTGTGAAAAATAGTCATAAGACACTTTTTTCAGCGCCGTTTTAATGGTCATTAAATGAATGAGTGTGAGTCAAGGACTGCCTGTGCTGTAGAATAAACGTGTGTTCATTATAAAATGAGTGTGAAAGAACCTTTTATCCTTTGACAGTAAATTGTAACCTTTGAAATATTCAGTAAACCTTTTTTTTCCCTCTCCTTTTGGAATAATTATTTAAAAGCTGTGATTTTTCGCAAGAACGTTAGTAATCTGTATATTTATCACTTCCAGGCTGCCAGAGGGGATGAGAGTTCACACTGTCAAAGCTGCATATTAATGCCCAAGAACAATTCTGTGCATTGCAAAGCTAATAATGTTGTATTTCAAGATCTGATAACCAACAACCCTGCATAGCAGATCTGACAATTTTATGCCTGCATGGAACAGGATAAACAAACACCCAAGAAAATAGGCTCTGGAACACTGGGCCATATCTAATAAAATGAAATTCAGTGTAGAGAAAAGTAAAGTCCTACACTTAGGCAAGAAAAACCAAAAGGACACATATAGACTGTGTGAAACCAGACTCAATAGCAGTAACTGTGAGAGGGATCTTGGAGTCTTAGTGGACAACCTTCTAAATATGCTGTCAAAAAAGCCAATGCAATCCTAAATTGCATTAACAGAGGGATACAATCGAGATCAAGTGAGGTCCTAATACCACTCTATAAAGCCTTAGTGAGACCTCACCAAGAGTACTGCATACAGTTTTGGTCACCACATTATAAAAAAGATGTTGAGGCTCTAGAAAAAGTGCAGAGAAGAGCAACCAGGATGATTAGGGGACTGGAGGCTAAAACATATGAAGAATAGTTACAGGAACTGGGCCTGGCTAGTCTAGGGAAGAGAAGGACCAGGGGAGACAGGAGAGCAGTCTTCCAATATTTGAGGGGCTGCCACAGAGAGGAAGGGGTCAAGCTGTTTTCCAAAGCACCCGAAGACCAGACAAGGAATATTGGATGGAAACTGAACAAGGAGAGATTTAACCTGGAAATAAGGAGAAACTTTCTGACAGGGAGAACAATCAACCCATGGAACAGAAGTTGCCCTCGGAAGTTGTGGAAGCGCCATCACTTGAGACCTTCAAGAAGAAATTGGACTGCCATCTATCAGAAATGGTGTAGGGTCTCCCGCTTGGGCGGGGGGTTGGACTAGATGACCTATAAGGTCCCTTCCAACTCTGATTATCTGTTATCTGTTATCCTGTTATGGCCCACAGGCAGCTGGTGGAGCTGGCAGCAGAGTTGGAGAGTGGTGAGGAGGTTGGGGAGGAACTGGGGCCATTCCTGGAGGCTGAGGAAAGCTCGGACGAGGGCTATGCATCAGAGACAGAGATGGGGCCAGGGCAGGCTGGCAGTCATCAGTTGCCTTTGGGTTCAGACAGCAATGAGATGGGAGGTTTCTGGAACTGGTTCCCAGCCTGCGCATGCGCAGAACTGCCAAAAGGAAGGCACAATTAAGAACTCAGGGTCCATGTGGGAGTAAGGCCACAGGTGGATGATGAATGGCCCCTCCCAATAGGATTAAAAGAGAAGCAAAAGGGGAGGGGGCTTTCGCAGGAAACAACTCGCTCGTTCCTTCATTCCAGCCTTGTGAGGATTTGTCTGTATAACCTAGCCCTTCCCTGCCAGCACTGAGTGTAGAACTATTTACCGGGCTGCGTTCCAGGATTGCTAAAGGTCTGAGCTCATTAGTCTATCTTTGCAAGACTGTTTGCCAATCTGTTGGTTGAGTGTGAATGAAATAAATTCACATTAATGTAATAAAAGAGTTTTTTTCCGGGACTCAGAATTGACTTAGTGCTTTTTGGGGAGGCCTAGGACAGAACAGATCCTGAGATCCCTTTTATTATCATCAGTTCTAAAACAGTTTCATTTTCTCCTGCAGGTGTCTATTCGTGTCCCTCTGTACTTTATTGCATTTATATATAACAATCCTCTGACATCAGGCATGCTTCACTCGAGCGTGAAGGGACTCACTCTATTTGGCTTATTTAGACCAATAATATGACTGTAGGGCCATCTCCAATGGCTGGAATTCCTTGGGTTAGAGTTCTACCACAATCTAATTGGTTGGGTCTAGAATCAGTCAACGGTGTCTGTGGGGAGGATGTGAAATGTTAAAATTAGCAAGATGTTGGACAGAGTATTGGGATGCAACACCCCTCACCTCCACTCCTAGACCTGTTTGAAACATTATTTGTCATCTTGCTGATTTTGATGCACACAGACACAATCCCAATGGATGCAGACTCTATAAGGAATTTGCTTTTGCTGAAGGGAAGCTAGGACTGCGTGATGTGACCCCCATGTAGTCTAGGTTTAATTAATTGTTCAAAAACTGGATCCTAAGGGTGATCTTGAAGAAGATATCCTGAGATGGATGGATGAACAGATGGACAGACAGATGGACAGACAGATAGATAATAGGTAGGTAGGTAGATGATGCATGTATGATATAGAAAGATAGGTTATGTAGGTTGGTAGATGATAAACAGATGACAGACAGACAGATGATACATAAATAGATGCATACAATCTACGATGATAGATTGGTAGATAGTTAAATAGACAGACAGAGATAATAGGTAGGTAGATGATGGATGTATGATGTAGATATATAGGTAGGTAGGTAGATAGACAGACAGATGATAGATAAATAGATATGTAGGTAGGTAGATGATAGATTGGTAGATAGATAGATAAATAGACAGACAGATAATAAGTAGGTGATGGATGTATGATATAGATAGGTAGGTTATGTAGGTAAGTAGACGATAGACAAACAGAGATGATAAACAGACAGATGATATATAAATAGATACGTAGGTAGGTAGGTAGATGATAGATTGGTAGATAGATAGATAAATAGACAGTCAGATAGATAATAGGTAGGTAGATGATAAACAGACAGAGATGATAGACAGACAGATGATAGATAAATAGATACATAGGTAGGTAGGTCGATGATAGATTGGTAGATAGTTAAATAGACAGATAATAGGTAGGTAGATAGATGATGGATGTATGATGTAGATATATAGGTAGGTAGGTAGATGATAGACAGAGATGATAGACAGACAGATAGATGATAGATAAATAGATACGTAGGTAGGTAGGTAGATGATAGATTTGCAGATAGATAGATAAATAGACAGACAGATAGATAATAGGTAGATGATGAATGTATGATATAGATAGATACGTAAGTAGGTAGATGATAGATTGGTAGATAGTGTTCTGTACCTTCATTTGCATTCTTGTAACCCCGCATTTTGATTGGATGGACTGGGACGACCTCGAGCCCTTGCTCCGAAACCACTACGCCCCCACCGTGCCCACCCTCATAAGGCGGCACGACTTCTACCGGCGGGACCAGAGACCGGGCGAAAGCATCAGCGACTTTGTTGCCGAGTTGCGGAACCTAGGAGGCATGTGCGGATTCTCCGACATGGACGAAGCCCTACGGGACCGAGTCGTGCTCGGACTTTGGGATCCAGTCCTCCAGAGCCGACTGAGGGCCAAAGGCGACATCACCCTCGTCGACGCCATTGCTGAAGCCACCGCAGCCGAGGCTACCCGGAAGTCAGCGAACCGCATGCAGAGATTGGACACCAGGGACTGCACCATGACCACCGATTTGGGATGGGCGACCGAGCCCCAACCGGAAGCAAGTCGACCACCATCCATCATGGCGAATTCCACTCTGCCTCCGACACCTCGGACGACGAGGAGGAAATCCACCGGCTCCAGGCGGGACATGACCAGCGCAATTGGCGGGGTCGTAAGTCGGGGACCGCGTGTGCCAGTTGCAGAGGCGACCACCCGAGATCGGAGTGCCGTTTCTTCAACGCAGTCTGCCAGCACTGCAACAAAAAGGGCCACATCACCCGCGTCTGCCGACTAAAGAAAGCCTACAGCCCCAGAGGGCGGGACCACAGCAAGCGGAGACGGGACAGCAGACCCCCCAGAGCCAGAGATCGCCCAGCCGAGAGCCGATGGGACCGGAACGGGCGAACCCGACGAGGCGGAGAGACCCAGCGGAAGGAGGAAACCCACCAGACGGTCATCACTGGCCATGCATCAACCACCGATGCCCGAAAAGTCTACGTGGAGGTAGGCATCGAAGGCAAGCCATGCAGGATGGAGGTGGATTCCGGGTCCTACCTCTCCATGGTCGCCTGGCAAGAAATCAAACGCTTGGTGCCTACCATCCACAAGAAGGAACTGGAGAACCAGAGACTAATCATCAAAGACTACCAGGGAAACCGCATCCTGGTAGTCGGAACCGGACAATTCGAAGTAACATTTAAGGGCCGCACGGAAAAGCTTCCTCTAACAATCGTGGACCAAGACCGGCCCAGCCTTTTGGGGCTGCAATGGTTCGCGTCGCTCGGCATCAAAGTCACGGGCATCAACCACATCGCCGAGACCGATGGGAGCAGCAACTGGCACGGGACTTCCAGGAAGTGTTCGACGGTACCCTAGGCAAGTACCGAGGGCCCCCCATCTCCTTCAGCCTAGACCCAAACATTCCCCCGAGACGCCTAAAACCACGGCGGGTACCTTTTGCACTCCGGCCAAAAATTGACGAGCAAATTGACAAGCTTGTCAAGCAAGGCGTCCTACAACCAATTGATCATGCCTGGTGGGAGACCCCAATAGTCACCCCAGTCAAGCCCGATGGGTCGGTGAGAATCTGCGGGGACTATAAGGCCACCCTAAATTGCGCCTTGCAACAAAGCGCCTACCCCATCCCAGTAGTGCAGCACCTTCTACACTCGCTGGGGGGAGGCAAGGTTTTTGTGAAGCTCGACCTGGCCCAAGCATATCAACAGCTGCCGGTCGACGCAGAAACAGCGGAGGTGCAAACCATAGTCACCCACCGGGGAGCTTTCCGATGTAACCGACTCCAGTTTGGAGTCAGCGTGGTGCCTGGAATTTTTCCAGAGCCTCATGGAGAGACTCTTGCAAGGCATCAAGGGGGTGGTGCCCTACTTCGACGATGTGCTGGTGTCGGCAACCAACCAGCGAGAACTAGAGGGTCGGCTAAGGGAGGTATTAACCAAATTCAAGGAAATCGGGCTAAAAGTGAAGAGGGAAAAGTGCCAACTTTACACAGAGCGGGTTGAGTTCCTGGGATACCTCCTAGACTGGCACGGCATCCACCTCACCAAAACTAAAATCAGAGCCATTAAGGAGGCTCCCACACCCAGGACTAAAATGGAACTGCAGGCGTTTCTGGGACTGCTTAATTTTTACAATGTTTTCCTGCCCCAGAAGGCGACCGCGGCGGAGCCCTTGCATAGGCTCTTGGACAAGGCGGCTACCTGGACTTGGGGAAAACGCGAGGAAGCCGCCTTCAGGAGAACCAAGAACCTGCTCACCTTGGATGCCGTCCTCATCCAATACAATGAGATCCTACCACTCGCCGTCACATGCGATGCCTCACCCTTCGGCGTTGGCGCCGTCCTCAGCCACACAATCCCAGATGGAAGAGAAGCGCCCATCGCCTTCTTCTCCAGGACACTCACCAAACCGGAGCGGAACTATAGCCAGCTGGACAAGGAGGCCCTAGCCATCGTCGCAGCAGTGAAGAGGTTCCACGAATACCTCTACGGCCGCACCTTCACAATCATCACGGACCACAAGCCATTGCTGGGCATCCTGGCAGGAAACCGGGCCACCCCGAACATTTTATCTCCCAGGATGACAAGGTGGTCCGAATTCCTTGCCGCCTACAGCTACTGGCTCACGCACCGACCCGGTAAGACTATTACACATGTAGATGCTTTGAGCCACTCACCACTACCCGACTGAGACACCGACCCAGCACCCACAACGAGCATCCTCAGCATAGAGACTCTGCCCGATTTACCCATAACCGCGGCAGACATTGCCCGAGAAACCAATAAAGACAAACATCTGGCGCGGGTGTTACATTGGGTAGAGAAAGGGTGGCCGGAAAAGGACAACGACAAAGCATTCAAAACATTCCAGAACCGGCAAACAGAACTTTCACTGCAAAAAGGGTGTGTACTGTGGGGGGATAGGGTGGTTATCCCGGAAAAACTGCAAGGGAAGGTATTGGGGTTGTTACATGAGGGGCACCCGGGCATAGTTAGAACGAAAGCCCTGGCCAGAAGTTACGCTTGGTGGCCAGGGATGGATAAGCAAATCGAGGCCTGGGTGGCAAGGTGTCAATGCTGCCAAGAAACCAGACCGAGCCCTCCTGCGGCACTGATCCTGGAATGGGAAACCCCCAGGGGACTCTGGTCTAGGGTCCACATAGACTTTGCCAGGCCCACCAAGGGACATACATTCCTAGTAACCGTAGATGCTTACTCCAACTGGCTGGAGATAAGCAACATGAAATCCACCACCACAGAGGCCGTAACCAAGGAACTTTGCAAACTATTTGCAACTCATGGCCTCCCGGATGTCATCATGTTGGACAACGGGCCCCAATTCACCTCGCTGGAATTTGAAAAATTCCTAGCGGAACGGGGCATACGACACGCACTGACAGCTCTGGCGGCGAACGGAAGGGCGGAACGGATGGTTCAATTCATGAAAAAAACCATCCAGAAAATCAAACACGGGGAAATCCAAGACAAAATAAATAAAATGCTTTTTATTGAACACATAACCCCGAACACAACAATGAACAAAAGCCCGGCAGAGCTGCTAATGGGGAGGAAACTAAGGTCCCCACTCGACAGACTGCACCCCACATACAACCCGGAAAACCCCCCAAACTCCTCCAGCAAGCACCGGTCTTTTGCGCCAGGCGACGCCGTCTACGCAAAAAACCTAACCGGAGACCCACTATGGGTACCAGCAACCATAACCCAACTGACAGGTCCCCGCTCGTACCGGCTGCAAACAACCGACGGACGAGCGTGGAAACGCCACATCGATCAAATAAGATCGAGAACGGCTACAAGAAACACAACCGACACGCAATCAGACACAGAAAATCCCCTTAACTCAAGCCAAGAGGGTTCCGCTCCGGGAACCAAAATCCAGAAGAAAACCAACTATACTCACCAGCAAGCAGCCAGCTCGAAGCCTCACCAGGGAGAAGCAGCCAGGCCAGCTCGACCAACCCAGAAAGACCGGGCAGGAGCGGCAAGAACCGCAGCTCAACCAGCCCGGGTAGACCGGGAGGGAGCTGCGACAAGCGGCCCGGCAAGGCCTACCAAGCGGTTCCATTGACGAGGCCGAGAGACACAGAGAACCCGACCGAACCGGCCAGGAGCCAACCAACGACTGACCTGCGCAGGTCCAGTAGACAAGTACGGAGCCCCGCCTACTTACGGGACTACGTTACGTAGGACCAAACCAAGAGGGGAGGGGTGTTCTGTACCTTCATTTGCATTCTTGAAACCCCGCGTTTTGATTGGTCAAAGCGCGGGGTGATCTGATTGGGTTAGCGAGCCACGCGGGAGATTCAAAGTGGTGCCATTGGCCGCGGCTGCCGCGGCTTGAGAATAAAAAGCCGCAAGTTTTCCCTTGGAGCCAGATCGGTTCCGGGGACCTAATAAAGAGCTGAAACCACAGTCACTGCCTCCTGGTCTCCTTGCCGAACGGACACGACAGATAGATAGATAAATAGACAGACAGATAGATAATAGGTAGATGATGAATGTATGATATAGATAGATACGTAGGTAGGTAGATGATAGACAGACAGAGATGATAGACAGATGATAGATAAATAGATACGTAGGTAGGTAGATGATAGATTGGTAGATAGATAGATAAATAGACAGACTGATAGATAATAAGTAGATGATGAATGTATGATATAGATAGATACGTAGGTAGGTAGATGATAGACAGACAGAGATGATAGACAGATGATAGATAAATAGATATGTAGGTAGGTAGATGACAGATTGGTAGATAGATAGATAAATAGACAGACAGATAGATAATAGGTAGATGATGAATGTATGATATAGATAGATACGTAGGTAGGTAGATGATAGACAGACAGAGATGATAGACAGATGATAGATAAATAGATACGTAGGTAGGTAGATGACAGATTGGTAGATAGATAAATAGACAGACTGATAGATAATAGGTAGATGATGAATGTATGATATAGATAGATATGTAGGTAGGTAGATGATAGACAGACAGAGATGATAGACAGATGATAGATAAATAGATATGTAGGTAGGTAGATGACAGATTGGTAGATAGATAGATAAATAGACAGACTGATAGATAATAGGTAGTGATGGATGTATGATATAGATAGATAGGTAGGTTATGTAGATAAGTAAATGATAGACAGACAGACAGAGATAATAAACAGATAGATGATAGATAAATAGATATGTATGTTGGTAGGTACAGTAGAAGATAGATTGGTAGGTGTAGATAAATAGACAGATAGAAAGCTAGCTAGCTAGATAATAGGTAGGTAGATAGATGATGGATGTATGATAGGGATATAAATGTCCCACTTTAGCTCTCAGATTCTCTTCTTTCTCCTTCACTCACTCTCTCTCACACACTGTTATTTTAAGACTTTAATATAGGGATTCTTAGAGGTGTTGACACTCCTATGCATCCTAATTATTTAAAATTTGGATAATTGCAATTAATAAAAAAAAAACATGTTCCCTGAATTAACTTTGCTTAATTCAGTGGGAGAATAGTTGTTTGATACTATAAGGATTGGATCCCATGCAGTCTGATCTTTTTCGCCATACCAAATGATGGTTTAGTTTAGTTTATTGTCATTGCACCTTGTACAATGAAATTAAATACCATCTTCAGTGTACATTGTAACTATAAAAATAAAACACAAACAACATCCTTCACATTCTATACAACTGAATTGAAAACCCCTAATATTGCATTAATATAGCACGATACAGTAGTATACTGCCCTGGGATAGAAGCTGTTTTTCAGCCTATTTGTCCTTGTTTTTATTATTGTCCTGTACCGTCTGCCAGATGGTAATAGTTTTTTAAAAAAAAGGGTGCCCAGGATGAGATGGATCTTTGAGAATGTTTTGAACTTTCTTAAGGCAGCGGGAGCTATAAAGCTCTTCCAAAGAGGGGAGAGGGCAACCCATGATCCTCTGGGCAATGATGTTAACCCTCTGGAGTGCTGTCCTATTTGCCCCTGTGCAATTGGCAAACCATACAGAGATGCACGTAAGTTAAGATACTGTGAGATGTAAGAACCAAATTATTCAATACTCACAACACAGGAAGAAGACTGGTTCACAATTCAAAGGTTTATTAAAGAAAATAAGCATTTGCAAATGGGCCTTCAAATCCCTTCCCAAGTGGATTGGGGACAAGAAGAGCAAGCTTCCATATTCAAACAGTATATTTTATACCCCTTCATCTTGGGAGAATATTCCCTTGTTGCCCTAGCCCTGGCAGATCCTCCCGTTCTCCAAGAAGATTTGAACAACGCATCATGTACTTGTGACTGAACACATTTTAGGTTATAGGGTGGGGGCTTTATGCAGAAAAAGAGAAAGTTAACAAGAAGCTTCAGAAAGAGCAAAAGAGAATCTTCTAGTCTAATTATATGAATTCTATTATAAAAGAGTAACTTATATTTTTTCTTTCAATACTCTCTATGTGCAGCGGTAGAAGGTCACCAGCAGTTTTCCATTCAGTTGTTGGTTCCTGAGAAGTCTCAGGTAATATAATCTCTGCTGGGCCCTTTTGACCAGGGCTGCAATGTGAGCATCCCAGGTCAGGTCCTCTTTTATGGTAACACCCAGAAAACTGACCACTTGCTCTACTCGGTCTCCATTGATAAACAAGGGCTGGATGTCTGATCTGTTCCTTCTATAATCCACTATAAGCTCCTTGGTTTTATTGGTGTTGAGGACCAAGTTCTATTGGTGTTGAGGACCAAATGGAACTTTACACAGCAGGATCAGTCATGGGATTCAAATTTTTTTACTTCCGGTTCTGTGGACGTGGCTTGGTGGGCGTGGTGTGGCTTGGTGGGTGTTGCTTGATGGGTGTGGCAGGGAAAGGTTCCTGCAAAATCCCCTTCCCTCCCCACCTTGAGATAACCTGCTTTCCAGCTCCATTCTCCTATGCAGGGCAACCAAAGGAGACCCAGCCAATCAGCTGGGATTCAGGAGGCGGAGAATAGATGGGGGCAGGGCTACTCAGAGGTGGGACTTGCCGGTTCTCCAAACTACTCAAAATTTCCGCTACTGGTTCTCCAGAACTGGTCAGAACCTGCTGAATACCACCTCTGAGCAGGATGCAAAATTGCTTTTTCAAGAGTCAGCTGGACTTTCTTTGTTTTTCCTTGAAGAGATTTCGCTTCCCATCCAAGAAGCTTCTTCAGTTCTGACTGAATGGTGAGTAATGGAAGGATTTATATACCTTGCAGTCACTCCCTCTCGTTGCATTATTCAATTATTGCTCTGCATTTTTCTATATCTTCAGGCAATGAATATCATCTGGGTGGACTGTGGATCAGTCATTTTCTCTCTCTCAGTCCCACTTAACTCACAGGGTTGTTGTTGTTGTGGGGGGAAATAGGAGGAGGAAGGAGTTCTATGCATGCTTGCTGTCTTGAGTTATTTTTAAAAGTAATAAAGGCGGGATGAAAATAAAGAACGGAATCTTAAAATTGCCTTTTTGCAGCCAACACCCAATATTCCTGCTTCCAAAATGGTTAGCTTCAAATTAGGAAGATAATTTCAGATTTACAGAATGTGAGGTAACAGTTTATGATTTCTCTTTCTCTCTCTCTAACCTTCCTTAGGGGAAGGTGTGACGAATGGGACGAACAAATCTTATATTTGGAGTCATGTTCTTTTAGATAGTGATAATATTTTCACACACACAAAACCACACCGGCAAATCAAGATGCATAAAGGAGTATTAAATTATTTAAGGAGACCCCCTCTAAGCAAGAAGGGTTGTAAATGGCTTATGTTTGTAACCTCTCCACCCAGTTTCATTTCCACATGCAAATATTTGCATGTGGAAATATTTCCACATGCAAATACTGTTTCTCTTTAAAATTACCTGCAGTCAAAATCGAGGCAGTCATTATTGCCTGCCATCAAATATTAGCTGCAGTCAATATTACCTGCAGTCAAAACCGTCTCCAAATCAGTAAAGTAATAAAACACTTGTGGTTCATTGTGGTTCACTGGCAGCCTGCGGAGACAGTAGCAGAATTGGACAGTGAGGAAGAACAGGGACCAGTCTAGGAGTCTGGGGAGGACTCGGATGAGGGTCCTGCATCCGATGCAAAGATGGGGCCAGGGCCATCTGGGAGTTATATGTTGATTCCAGAGCCTCCAGCATCTGACAACGGTGAGGCAGAGGAACAAGGAGAGCCTGTTCCCAGTGCGCGTGTGTGCAGAGTTGCCAAAAGGCAAGAACAGCTGAGATAAAAGGGGCGACTTGGGATTAAGGCTGCAAGGTGATTGCCCCTCCCATAAGATATAAAGGAAATGCAAAGGTAGAGAAACCTTTGCGGGAAGCAAAGTCGTTCGTTCTGTTCAGATTAATCCTTGAAGCTCTGTGTGAACTTTGTACTTTGGTTGTTGTTTTTTAATCGTATTATTTAATTATTTAATTTAAATAATTTTTTTAATCAATTGGCACTTTAGTTGTTGGCAGCAATTCAAAGGAGAGAAAGGTGGGTGCTTATCTCAAGGAACTGTTTGGGACTCATTACGGGCTGGGAATGCACATAATTCCCAGCATTGAAATAAAACAAGAGTTGTTTGGACTAAGTGTGTACTTAATTATAGTCTCAGGAAGCCTTAGTCAGAACAATTTTTTTAGTGGGTGTTTGAAGTTACAATGGCACTGACTTATGACTTTTTTTTCATACTTATGACCGTTGCAGCATCACCCCCATGGTCACGTGATCAAAATTCAGTCACTTGGCAATTGGCTCATATTTATGATGGTTTCCGTGTCCCGGGGTCACGTCATCCCCCTTTTGTGACCTTCTGACAAGCAAAGTCAATGGAGAAGCCAGATTCGCTTAACAACCGTGACCCTGACGTATCAACTGGAGTGATTCACTTAATAACGGTGGCAGGAAAGGTTGTAAAATGGGGCAAAACACACTTGTCTCACTTAGCAGCAGAAATTTGGGGCTCAATTGTGGTTGTAAGTTGAGGACTAACTGTAGAGTCTCATAAAAAATGATGAGTGCAGCAACCCCAAGCTTAATGGCACAGTTTTTGGAATCAGGGAATCAATTGATAGATGCCCTCCAAAGGGAAAAAAATGAAAGCTTTCCTTGAATCAAGTCTGACTCTGTAATGGGCATCAGGAATAACCTTGAAGAAGAAACACAACCAAGGGAACTGTTAGATAAATGAAACTTGAGTCAGGGGAAAAACTGTAATTTGAGGAAGCGCCTCAGACATGACCTCCCTTGTAGACATTAAGAGGCAGGCATTCCAACTAGCAAGGTTCTGTTACTGTAAGCCAACGGTCTCCAAATTTGGCAACATTAAGACTTACGGACTTCAACTCCCAGAATTCTTCAGCATGCTGGCTGAGGAATTCGGGGAGTAGAAGCAAGGGTTGGGATTCCACCAGTTCTGTCCACTTCTGTAGAACCGGTAGTTCTGAAGAGCAACAAACAGAGAGCATACATAGAACCAGTTCTATTTTTGCTGCTGTTTTTGGCCTACTTGCCTGCCCGGGCTCTTACCTAACCTTTATTTCCTGCGTTTTCAACCGCAGCTGCTTTGTGTGACACAGCTGCAGTTGAAAAGCAGGGAAAAAGGACTTTTTCAACTGCTGCGCACTCGTGTGCAGCACTGCTCAGCTGTCCAGGCAGCTAGCTGATGAAGATATACATGCGTGTGCAATAAATTCACCGAACCAGTAGTAACACCAGTCGGATCCCACCCCTGAGTAGAAGTCCATAGGTTCCCCAGTATGCTGGCTGAGGAATTGTGGGAATTGAAGTCCACAGGTTCCTCAGCATGCTGGCTGAGGAATTCTGGGAATTGAAGTCCACAGCATGCTGGCTGAGGAAATGTGTCCACAGCATGCTGGCTGAGGAATTGTGGGAATTGAAGTCCACAGGTTCCTCAGTATGCTGGCTGAGGAATTGTGGGAACTGAAGTCCACAGGTTCCTCAGTATGCTGGCTGAGGAATTCTGGGAACTGAAGTCCACAGGTTGCTCAGCATGCTGGCTGAGGAATTGTGAGAACTGAAGTCCACAGGTTCCTCAGTATGCTGGCTGAGGAATTGTGGGAATTGAAGTCCACAGGTTGCTCAGCATGCTGGCTGAGGAATTGTGGGAATTGAAGTCCACAGCATGCTGGCTGAGGAATTGTGTCCACAGCATGCTGGCTGAGGAATTGTGGGAATTGAAGTCCACAGGTTCCTCAGTATGCTGGCTGAGGAATTGTGGGAATTGAAGTCCACAGGTTCCTCAGTATGCTGGCTGAGGAATTGTGGGAATTGAAGTCCACAGCATGCTGGCTGAGGAATTGTGTCCACAGCATGCTGGCTGAGGAATTGTGGGAATTGAAGTCCACAGGTTGCTCAGCATGCTGGCTGAAGAATTGTGGGAACTGAAGTCCACAGGTTCCTCAGCATGCTGGCTGAGGAATTGTGGGAACTGAAGTCCACAGGTTCCTCAGCATGCTGTTCCTCAGCATGCTGGCTGAGGAATTGTGGGAATTGAAGTCCACAGCATGCTGGCTGAGGAATTGTGTCCACAGCATGCTGGCTGAGGAATTGTGGGAATTGAAGTCCACAGGTTCCTCAGTATGCTGGCTGAGGAATTGTGGGAATTGAAGTCCACAGGTTCCTCAGTATGCTGGCTGAGGAATTGTGGGAATTGAAGTCCACAGCATGCTGGCTGAGGAATTGTGTCCACAGCATGCTGGCTGAGGAATTGTGGGAATTGAAGTCCACAGGTTGCTCAGCATGCTGGCTGAAGAATTGTGGGAACTGAAGTCCACAGGTTCCTCAGCATGCTGGCTGAGGAATTGTGGGAACTGAAGTCCACAGGTTCCTCAGCATGCTGTTCCTCAGCATGCTGGCTGAGGAATTGTGGGAATTGAAGTCCACAGGTTCCTCAGCATGCTGGCTGAGGAATTGTGGGAATTGAAGTCCACAGGTTGCTCAGCATGCTGGCTGAGGAATTGTGGGAACTGAAGTCCACAGGTTCCTCAGTATGCTGGCTGAGGAATTCTGGGAACTGAAGTCCACAGGTTCCTCAGCATGCTGGCTGAGGAATTGTGGGAACTGAAGTCCACAGGTTCCTCAGCATGCTGTTCCTCAGCATGCTGGCTGAGGAATTGTGGGAATTGAAGTCCACAGGTTCCTCAGCATGCTGGCTGCGATGAGGAAATGTGAGAACTGAAGTCCACAGGTTCCTCAGTATGCTGGCTGAGGAATTGTGGGAATTGAAGTCCACAGGTTGCTCAGTATGCTGGCTGAGGAATTGTGAGAACTGAAGTCCACAGCATGCTGGCTGAGGAATTATGTCCACAGCATGCTGGCTGAGGAATTGTGGGAATTGAAGTCCACAGGTTCCTCAGCATGCTGGCTGAGGAATTGTGAGAACTGAAGTCCACAGGTTCCTCAGTATGCTGGTTGAGGAATTCTGGGAACTGAAGTCCACAGGTTGCTCAGCATGCTGGTTGAGGAATTGTGGGAACTGAAGTCCACAGGTTCCTCAGCATGCTGTTCCTCAGCATGCTGGCTGAGGAATTGTGGGAATTGAAGTCCACAGGTTCCTCAGCATGCTGTTCCTCAGCATGCTGGCTGAGGAATTGTGGGAACTGAAGTCCACAGGTTGCTCAGCATGCTGGCTGAGGAATTGTGGGAACTGAAGTCCACAGGTTCCTCAGCATGCTGGCTGAGGAATTCTGGGAATTGAAGTCCACAGCATGCTGGCTGAGGAATTATGTCCACAGCATGCTGGCTGAGGAATTATGTCCACAGCATGCTGGCTGAGGAATTGTGGGAATTGAAGTCCACAGGTTCCTCAGCATGCTGGCTGAGGAATTGTGAGAACTGAAGTCCACAGGTTCCTCAGTATGCTGGCTGAAGAATTCTGGGAACTGAAGTCCACAGGTTGCTCAGCATGCTGGCTGAGGAATTGTGGGAACTGAAGTCCACAGGTTCCTCAGCATGCTGGCTGAGGAATTGTGGGAACTGAAGTCCACAGGTTCCTCAGCATGCTGTTCCTCAGCATGCTGGCTGAGGAATTGTGGGAATTGAAGTCCACAGGTTCCTCAGCATGCTGTTCCTCAGCATGCTGGCTGAGGAATTGTGGGAATTGAAGTCCACAGGTTCCTCAGTATGCTGGCTGAGGAATTCTGGGAACTGAAGTCCACAGGTTGCTCAGCATGCTGGCTGAGGAATTGTGGGAACTGAAGTCCACAGGTTCCTCAGCATGCTGGCTGAGGAATTCTGGGAATTGAAGTCCACAGCATGCTGGCTGAGGAATTATGTCCACAGCATGCTGGCTGAGGAATTGTGAGAACTGAAGTCCACAGGTTCCTTAGTATGCTGGCTGAGGAATTCTGGGAACTGAAGTCCACAGGTTGCTCAGCATGCTGGCTGAGGAATTGTGGGAACTGAAGTCCACAGGTTCCTCAGCATGCTGGCTGAGGAATTGTGGGAACTGAAGTCCACAGGTTCCTCAGCATGCTGTTCCTCAGCATGCTGGCTGAGGAATTGTGGGAATTGAAGTCCACAGGTTCCTCAGCATGCTGTTCCTCAGCATGCTGGCTGAGGAATTGTGGGAATTGAAGTCCACAGGTTCCTCAGCATGCTGGCTGAGGAATTCTGGGAATTGAAGTCCACAGCATGCTGGCTGAGGAATTGTGTCCACAGCATGCTGGCTGAGGAATTGTGGGAATTGAAGTCCACAGGTTCCTCAGCATGCTGGCTGAGGAATTGTGAGAACTGAAGTCCACAGGTTGCTCAGTATGCTGGCTGAGGAATTGTGGGAACTGAAGTCCACAGGTTCCTCAGTATGCTGGCTGAGGAATTGTGAGAACTGAAGTCCACAGGTTGCTCAGCATGCTGGCTGAGGAATTGTGGGAATTGAAGTCCACAGGTTGCTCAGCATGCTGGCTGAGGAATTGTGAGAACTGAAGTCCACAGGTTCCTCAGCATGCTGGCTGAGGAATTCTGGGAACTGAAGTCCACAGGTTGCTCAGCATGCTGGCTGAGGAATTGTGAGAACTGAAGTCCACAGGTTCCTCAGTATGCTGGCTGAGGAATTGTGGGAACTGAAGTCCACAGGTTCCTCAGTATGCTGGCTGAGGAATTGTGGGAACTGAAGTCCACAGGTTCCTCAGTATGCTGGCTGAGGAATTGTGGGAATTGAAGTCCACAGGTTGCTCAGCATGCTGGCTGAGGAATTGTGGGAACTGAAGTCCACAGGTTCCTCAGTATGCTGGCTGAGGAATTGTGGGAAGTGAAGTCCACAGGTTCCTCAGCATGCTGTTCCTCAGCATGCTGGCTGAGGAATTGTGGGAATTGAAGTCCACAGGTTCCTCAGCATGCTGTTCCTCAGCATGCTGGCTGAGGAATTGTGGGAATTGAAGTCCACAGGTTCCTCAGCATGCTGGCTGAGGAATTCTGGGAATTGAAGTCCACAGCATGCTGGCTGAGGAATTGTGTCCACAGCATGCTGGCTGAGGAATTGTGGGAATTGAAGTCCACAGGTTCCTCAGCATGCTGGCTGAGGAATTGTGAGAACTGAAGTCCACAGGTTGCTCAGTATGCTGGCTGAGGAATTGTGGGAACTGAAGTCCACAGGTTCCTCAGTATGCTGGCTGAGGAATTGTGAGAACTGAAGTCCACAGGTTGCTCAGCATGCTGGCTGAGGAATTGTGGGAATTGAAGTCCACAGGTTGCTCAGCATGCTGGCTGAGGAATTGTGAGAACTGAAGTCCACAGGTTCCTCAGCATGCTGGCTGAGGAATTCTGGGAACTGAAGTCCACAGGTTGCTCAGCATGCTGGCTGAGGAATTGTGAGAACTGAAGTCCACAGGTTCCTCAGTATGCTGGCTGAGGAATTGTGGGAACTGAAGTCCACAGGTTCCTCAGTATGCTGGCTGAGGAATTGTGGGAACTGAAGTCCACAGGTTCCTCAGTATGCTGGCTGAGGAATTGTGGGAATTGAAGTCCACAGGTTGCTCAGCATGCTGGCTGAGGAATTGTGGGAACTGAAGTCCACAGGTTCCTCAGTATGCTGGCTGAGGAATTGTGGGAAGTGAAGTCCACAGGTTCCTCAGTATGCTGGCTGAGGAATTCTGGGAACTGAAGTCCACAGGTTCCTCAGCATGCTGTTCCTCAGCATGCTGGCTGAGGAATTGTGGGAATTGAAGTCCACAGGTTCCTCAGCATGCCGGCTAAGGAATTCTGGGAGTTGGTTCACAAATCTTAAAGTTGCCATTTTTTGGAGATCTCTGCTGTAACCTTAAATACTATAAAAGTAGTATTCCCATTCCTAACTCTGGTGTCTTCCTCTGGTCTACTTTGAAGGACTGACAGACTCCTGGTGGCTTCAGGACACAACACTGCAGTTTCCTTGCCAACAGGACGAAAGTGGTTTGCCGTTGCCTTTTTTATAGGATGTTTTGATTCCCAAAGGCAGTCTCATGCAGGTAATCCTCACCTTGCAGCCGCAACTGAGCCCCAATATTCTGTTGTTAAGCAAGACATTTTTTAGGTGAGTTTTGCCCCACTCTGCGGCCTTCCTTGCCTCCATTGTTAAGAGAATCGCTGCAATTATTAAGTTCATAGCATGGTTTGTTAAGGGAATCCGGCTTTCTCGTTGGCTTTGCTTATTGTCAAGTCCTGTGGCTCCAGGACACTGCAACCGTCATAAATTTGAGTCGGTTGGCGAGCATCTGAATTTTGATGGTGTGCCTATGGGCATGCTGCAATGTTATGTTGGAAGAAAGGTCCATCTGGGTTCAGTTCCAAGTGGGGAGGAAGGACACGGGGTACATGGAGACTGTTTGGAAAGATGGTTTGATGGTGGAAAGGATCACTTGCCTTGGAGCTTTTGGGTGAAGAAAAAAAGGGAGGAGGTGCTTTGAGTCCTTGGTTTTTAGGCCCTCTCTGGGCTTTGAACTTCTTGGGGCACAGGAAGAGTATCCTGATTGCTGTCAGAGGTCATAGCTAGCTTATTAGGCTGTCTGTGTGCAAAGTTTGGTTGAATCAGCAATAGCCATTGCTCACCATTCAGTCAGAACTGAATAGCTTCTTGGATAGGAAGCGAAATCTCTTCAAGGAAAAACAAAGAAAGTCCAGCTGACTTTTGAAAAAGCAGTTTTGCATCCTGCTCAGAGGTGGTGGTACTCAGCAGGTTCTGATCAGTTCTGGAGAACCGGCAGCAGAAATTTTGAGTAGTCTGGAGAACCGGCAAATCTCACCTCCGACTGGCCCCCCCTGCCCCCATCTATTCTCTGCCTCCTGAGTCCCAGCTGATTGGCTTTGGTTGCCCTGCACAGGACAATGGAGCTGGAAAGCAAGGCTGCCGACAAAAAGTTATCAGTATAAAACAGTCACAGGTCACTTTTTGCAGTGCTTCTGTAACTTTGAACGGTCACTAGATGAAACTGTTGTAAGTCAAGGACCAGCTCTGTAGCCTTGGGATCTTCTCCTGGTCTCCAGGTGAACCAGACCTGACCCTGCATCGCTTTTAGACACAGACTAAGTTCAACCAGATTATTGTCACCTAGCTGAGTCCCAAGAGTGGCGCGCTGGCTACTATTAAGGCAGACACGGAACTTCTCACAAGATGTAATCAATACTATTTGGAGTTCTCTCTCTCTCTCTCTCCTCTCCCCAGAGATCTTCCTTTATCAGGCTTGAATTTCCTCTTCATGTTTTCGCTTCACTGGCTCCCGTCCCTGCTATATTAGAAGCCCTATTTTATCCTTAATCTTGAAGACTTCTTTATTCTGAGTAAGCCCACATGCGTAACCGTATCACTCTGCTCTTATTTCTGACCGCTGCCTGCAAATTGGGGTAATATTCCTTCCTTTTATTGTCTTGCCAAACTCCTACTTAGGATTATACCACTGATTAGTTTTAAATAACATCTGAGGAAGTTTGACATCTTGGCGCAGATGGTTATGAAAAATAAATGACCCTTTTGCAAAATTGATACTTTTTTTTTTTTTAGAATATATATTTTTATTGTTTACATATATTGAATACACGCCACAGCGTTCCAATTGCCATAAAACAGAAGTAAAAACAGAATAACTTATATGCAAGTGTATACATACAAATTTTTGGGCAAAAATTTATGACCATCATATAATATGTCAACTCATTTATCATTCTAATACTTACATTCCTCTATCAATAGATGTAATGTTAATAAGGTATTATTATCACCAGAAGAGTTGTAAATGTTTAGCTGTTTGATGTATTTTAATCCCAAGTTTAGAGAAATAATATCAATGTGAAAGTGAATGTTGTAAATGTTGAAATATGTAGCACAAAGACATTTGTGCCCAGACAACACACTGCTTGAGGAAAAAAATGGAATGTTTGTATTTTTAAAACTGAAAAATAAAAAAAACTTATTATATATATATTAAAAAAAATACAAATAGTGTCTTTTTCCAAGTCCCCCTCACCAAATTCTTTCGCCTTTCAACTTCTACCTTGTGTTTCTAACCATTGATAAAACCTATTCTATGCTAAATAGTATTCTGTATCTCCTTTATATTTTATTTTTAGTGTTAGTCTATCCATTTCCTCACAGTCTAGTACCTTCCTTAACGTCTCATACTCTAATGGGGTGTTTTCGTTCTTCCACTGCTGTGCGTATATAATTCTTGCTGCAGTCAAAACATGTAATATTAAATATATTGTCCCTTTGTCATAACTCCCTGATGTGATACCTAGTAAAAACAGTTCTGGTTTGAAATCTATATGTTGCTTGGTCATTTTTTTTCTAGCCATGTATGTATTTGAGTCCAAAATTTCTTTGAGTCCATAATTTAGGGCTTGGATGACTGAGGGATTTGGAGACTTCCAGATCAGTGGTGGGATTCAAATTTTTTTACTACCGGTTCTGTGGGTGTGGCTTGGTGGGCGTGGCAGGGGAAGGATACTGTAAAATCTCCATTCCCTCCCCACCCCACTAACCTACTTTCCAGCTCCGTTCTCCTGTGCAGGACAACCAAAGAAAACCCAGCTAATCAGCTGGGACTGGGGAGGCGGAGAATAGATGGGGGCAGGGCCAGTCAGAGGTGGTATTTGCTGGTTGTCCAAACTACTCAAAATCTCCGCGACTGGTTCTCCAGAACTGGTCAGAACCTGCTGAATGCCACCTCTGAGCAGGATGCTTTTTCAAGAGTCAGATGGACTTTCTTTGTTTTTTCCTTGAAGAGGTTTCGCTTCTCATCCAAGAATTCAGTTCTGACTGGTGAGTAATGGAAGGATTTATATTCCTTGCAGTCACTCCCTCTCATTGCAATTATTCAATTTATTGCTCTGCATTTTTCTATATCTTTAGGCAATGAATGTCAGCTGGGTGGACCGTGGCTCAGTCCCTTTTCCTCTCACATCCCAACCTACCTCACAGGGTTGTTGTTGTGGGAGGAAATAGGAGGAGGAAGGAGTTCTATCTAGTAAATATCTTTGCAAATAGGGAATAGCAAACTGCTTTTGGCTACTTGACTAATCAGGATTAGGAAACAGATGGCCATTATACTCGATTTGCAACCACAATTGAGCGCAAAATTTCTGTTGCTAAATGAAAAGAGTTGTCAAGGGAATTTTGCCCCATTTTTGTGACCTTTCTTGCCACAGTTGTTGAGTGAATCGCTGCAGTGGCTAAGTCAGCAACACTAAGGAGAAATTCCCCAACAATTGGAACAATTAATCAGTGGAACAACTTGCCTCCAGAAGTTGTGGTTGTCCCAACAGGGGAAGTTTTTTAGAAAGAGATTGGACAACCATTCGTCTTGAAATGGTGTAAGGTTTCCTCCCTGAGCAGTGGGGTTGGACTAGAAGACCTCTAAGGTCCCTTCCAACTCCATTATTCTGAGTGTATAGTTTTCTCAACTGTTTTAATTAACAGCTAGAGTTTCCTCTACAGACTGAGAGAGAAATAAAGGAAATAAGCAAAAGACTTTTTTTCATGATTATATGAAATAGGTACATATTTCAGGCAAAAGGTACATTCAATTTTAACCTCCATTTTGGTGGCTTAAGTCCAATATTCCTCATATCTCTGTACAACTCAGTAACTGTGTATAATTCTGTCTTTTATGCCTATATCCATCCCATCCATAAAATATCTTGGGATAATGTTTCCCTCTGAAATTGTCTGAGCTCTGTTAAAAAAAACTTGGAGCCTTAGGGGAATTTTAACAGGTTGGTAACCATCTTATGGTCCTTGGGCACCGAGTTCATTTTTTAAAGTTCAGAAGGCAAGAAATGTCAGTTTTTAATTTTCTTGGGGCTGTTATTCAGTGGGACAGTTATTCAGATGGTAGATGTTGGAAGGCAGCAATTCACAGCTGGAGGAAAGAGCACACACAGAGACACAGAGACACACACACATTTTGAAAATCCCTAGGCTAACGTTTTGCTTTCAATGGTCACAGCAGAAAATGTTCCCGAAACAGACTGAAAGAATACTTAACTATTGCTCCATGGGGCTTTCATAGAATCCTGGTTTGTTTCTTGAACCTCAGCAACATTGTTTCTTAGGCTGCTTCAGTTGGTGAAAGGCTGATTTCCTGTTCTACCAGATGAAAAATGTATTTGTGGTGGCATATATTATTTTTTCTTTCCAAAAATGGCCTGGAGGCCTCAGATGTTACAAGGATGACTTGGTGAGAACAGAAGAGGAGGGATAGATAGCCTTTTGGGCATTTTGATTTCGTTTGGGAGAGAGTGAGGGATTAACAGAATAACAGAGTTGGAAGGGACCTTGGAGGTCTTCTAGTCCAACCCCCTGTTCAAGCAGGAGACCCTATACCATTTCAGACAAGTTGCCGTCCAATCTTTTCTTAAAACCTCCAGTGATGGAGCACCCACAACTTCTGAAGTCAAGCTGTCCCACTGGTTGATTGTTGTAATTCTCAGGAAATTTCTCTTTAGTTCTCGATTGCTTCTCTCTCTGATTATTTTTCATCCATTGTTTCTTATCTTGCCTTCTGGTGCTTTGGAGAATATATTGACCCCCCTCTTCTTTCTGGCAGCCTCTCTAATATTGAACACTGCTATCATGTCATCCCTAGTCCTACTTTTCACTAGCATACTTAAAGATAGAGATAGATAGATAGATAGATAGATAGATAGATAGATAGATGATAGATAGATAGATAGATAGATAGATAGATAGATAGATAGATAGATAGATAGGTAGGTAGGTAGGTAGGTCGGTCGATCGATCGATCGATCGATAGATAGATAGGTATGTAGATAGATGATAGATAGACAGATAGATATAGATAGATAGATAGATAGATAGATAGATAGATGATAGATAGACAGATAGATAGATAGACAGATAGATAAAGAGATGTGTGTGTGTGTGCATGTGAGTGAGAGAGAGAGAATGTGTGTGTGTGTGAGAGAGAGGATAAATGATAGATAGATAAATGATAGATAAATAAATGATAGATATAAACGTGTGTGTGTGTGTGTGAGAGAGAGAGGATATATGATAGATTAGATAGATAGACAGATATTGATAGATAGATAGATAGATAGATAGAGAGAGAGAGATGCGTGTATGTGAGCGAGAAAGAGAGAGAGGATAAATGAGATGATGGATAGATGATAGATATATAGAAATAGATATATAAGAGATAGATAGATAGATAGATAGATAGATAGATAGATAGATAGATAGATAGATAGACAGATATGATAAGGATAGATGGATAGATAGATAGATAGATAGATAGATAGATAGATAGATAGATAGAAAGATTAAAGGTGTGGAAGATATATAAAGCCTAGCACAGATGTTTTACTGTACAGGCAATCCTTGATTTATGACCACAATTGAGCCCAAAGCTTCCATTGCTAAATGAGACAGTGGTTAAGAGAGCTTTGCCCCATTTTATAACCTTTCTTGCCATAACTGTTAAGTGAATCACTGCAGTTGTTAAGTTAGTGACATGGTTGTTAAGTGAGTCTGGCTTTCCCATTGACTTTGCTTGTCAGAAGGTCACAAAAGGGCACCACATGACCCTGGGATGCTGCAACCGTCATAAATGCGAGTCCATTGCCAAGTGTCCAAAGTTTGATCACTTGACCACGGGGAGGCTGCAATGTGAGTGTGCAAAACGATCCTAAGTCACTTTTTTTGGTGCCCTTGGTCACTAAACAGATAAGTCGAGAACTACCTGTATTTTCACACACGCACCTAGGGCATTGCACCTCTGAAATCTGATTATTATTATTTTTTTTTGTCCACCAAATTTTAGCAATGAGATATTGGGGCATTCTGGAAGCCACTAAAAAATGGACTCTGGAAGGAAGAGATATAGGGTCAGATCAGGGATGGGATTCTACCGGTTTGGACCGGTTCTATAGAACTGGTTGTTATGATTCTGTGCAGTTCAGAGAACCAGCAAATTGCGCTCCTGGCTGGCACCGTCCGTCTCCCCCCGCTCTTCCCTCCCCACCCAATCAGCCCTTATCGTGCATGCATAACATTGTGCGCATGCCCGACATCACTGACTGCATTCTTCCCTGCCCAGTCACTCCTTAAGGTATTTCTTTCTTTCTTTTCCTCCCAACGATCAGCTGTTCCTATGATTAGCTGTTCTGGGATTTCCCTCGCTTACTTACCGCTTCACCCAGGAGGCTTTCCTGAGGCCCAGGAAGTCAAAAAATGTGCGGGGGTGTGCTGCAAAAAAAGCCACACCTACCCAGTTACATGGCCATACCCACCTAGCCACACCCACCTAGCTACGCCCACAGAATTGGTTATTACAAAATTTGAATCCCACCCCTGGGCCAGATGGTCATCCTCCTAACTCTTGTTTTCTGACAATTAAAGAAGGAGGAAGTTGGGCTGAAAAGAACTAATTGAATCATCATTTCTCAGTTCAGCTGATGAGAGACATAGCAGTTTCTTCCATCTGCCTAATCATTTATCAGAATTTAATTACTGTAGAGATAGCAACACCTATAATCACATTGCCCTCTTCTGGAAAGAAAAAAAAAATCAGATTTCAAAGTTTCTGAAAATTAGAGAATGAATGATGGTATGATTAACATGCCGAAATAATATAAAGACTAGTAGTGAAATAATAAAAGTAATAATAACATAAATATTAATAATAAAATTAAGCAATGGGTAATTTGATAATGAAAGAATATACTTTAATGCAAGCATGTATATTAACAGTAGAACTACATGGACTGGATGAATGGAAGGAATATGAATAGATCTATATGTTTAAATGATATTATGATTGGTATTAGAATTGTATATTGAAACACTGAAAAGTGAAAGAATGAAGGATGAAATTTTAATATATACAGAGGTGAAGAGTTAAATAAGGGAAATATGATTAATAAAGGTGAAAGATGGAAGACAGAAAAGAAATGTCTTTGAATACTATGGTGATATGAATAAAAGTTAGAATAGAAATAGAAATAAGAGGGGAACAACAATACACATATTTTAATATAACAAGTATTTGTATCAATAAGAGGCAGGCTTAGAAAATGAATGGTGATAGTATTAGATGTGTTTAAACAATATGAAACAATGAAAATGAAATGTAATAACTATAATAATATTATGCATATTAGTACTAAAATGTATGATACCAAGATATCACACTGCTCACACATTGATATGTATAAGCAACATAAAATAAAAAACTTGACAAAAAACCCACAAAGTTTTTGAAGGCTTGGGGAAGCTTGGTAAAACATAATGACCCTAGGACACTGCAGCTGTCAGAAATATGAGTCAGTTGCCAAGCACCTGAATTTTGATCATATGGATGCTACAACAGTCATAAGTGTGAAAAACAGTCATTTCATTTCTTTTCAGTGCCTTGGTAACTTTGAATAGTCACTAAATGGATGGTTATAAGCCAAAGACTCTCTATTAAAAACAGTTTTGATGTTTTTTTTTAAATCTTGAAGCTGTCTGAGCAGTAATCTATATACTGTATATAAAAGCGAAAGGCCATTCACGCATCATCACAAAATCTCCAGAACCGTAAAGCTCACAAACTTGAAATTTTGCACTTATGTTCCTCTTGGCTTCTAGGTGCTCACTAAGAAAGGATTTTTCCAAATGACCATCAGAGCCTTAGTATTTCATATATTATTATTAATACCCTCTGATGCTAAGGAATTCTACTCCCCCTCTCCACCTGAAAAGAAATCTCTTCCAAATGCAAAACACAAGCAGAGCAGAGGAGTTTCAGTTTCAGTTTTAGTTTCACAGCACCAAGCAGCTTTAGTACAGAACAGCTGAGCTAAGCCACGCCCAGGCTCCTTGCTGTCTCCTTGTTCACACAGCAAATACTGTTTCAGTTTCCAAACAGCTCTCAACTATCTCACACACTGACAGGACGCTGGCCAGATGAATACCAATGGATGCTGGTAGGCAGAGGCAGAATTTTTTTCCCCTTTATTTTCCTCCCCAAAAACTAACCCTGATCACATAGTTTCGAAGTGAAGCACGGGTATAGAGCTAGTGTACTGTATATTTGATAATCTCTGTCCTAATTTGGGGGAACCTTTTAACATGCTTTTTTATATCTTGCTTTTTTATGCTCCTTATCTGAATGAAAAGTTTGAGAGAAGTCAAAATACTGCCAAACTTTTAAAACGATTTTTGCTGGTTTTGAATATGTTGCTTCTAACAAGAACGAATGAATTTTTTTAAAAAAAAACTGGATTTTTTTTTTTTCCAGAAGGGGGCAATCTGTCCTTAGCTTTGAAAATAAGCAAGTTGTAACCAGATTCGTTTCCTGATAAGATTATGATATTTCTCCTTTTTAGATCCATGGGCCAGTCAGAGGTGGGATTTTCCGGTTCTCCAAACTATTCAAAATTTCCGCTATCGGTTCTCCAGAACGGGTCAGAACCTGGTGAATACCACCTCTGGTGCTGTGTAATCAACATATTGTGTAGTAAATATTATCACTGAAACTGGGCAACCAATTCTAGCCTGGCTCTTAAGTTACTTATCTAGAGATGGCTGCAGTGTGGCTCCATTTATCCAGGCTATCAGCCTGATATACAATACAAATAATCCTTGACTTGCAGCCATTTGTTTAGTGACTGTTCAAACTTACAGCGGCATTCGAAAACGTGACCTATGACCATTTTTCCACACTTAGGACGGTGGTCACGGGATCAAAATTCAGATGCTTGGCAACTGGCATGTACTTATGATGGTTGCAGTGTCCCGGTGTCATGTGATCCCCTTTAAGCAACCTTCCAACCAGCAAAGTCAACGGGAAAATCAGATTCACTTAACAACGATGCTGCTGGCTTAGCAGCTGCAGTGATTCATCAAACAACAATGGCAGGAAAGGTTGTAAAAGGGGGGCAAAACTCCCTTAACAATCATTTTCCTTAGCAAGAGAAATTTGGGGAATTAATTGTGGTCGTAAGTTGAGGATTATCAGTAAATCCTAAAGGAGCTCTCAGTATGAATGTCCTCCATTCACTTTTTTATTTGTTTAACAGCAAGATAAAGGAAGTGTGGAAAGGGAACTTCACGAGGACAGTGATGACACCCAAGCAGAAAAAGCCCAAAGGGAACATCAGGCCAGCCATAAAACAAACTTGCATAGGAAAAGAGATTTAATAAAAGGTATTGCAAGAAGCCCCCTAGACAAAAGCCAAGTAATTAAGAAAGCTAGGGAGAGGTGTTATGTTCTGCGCATGGGCGCAAGGATGGAGACAAGTCGGTGAACAGTGAACTTCAAACTCTTTATTAACATGGTGTAACAGCTCAGCTCAACGGCCCCTTTATATAGGCAAGCTCTTGGGTATTTAACCAATGAAAATACAGGGAGCGCTAGCTCCGTTAACCAATAGGAGAGGCTCGTTAATAGCCAATCAGATTCTCCTGAATGGACCAATCAGATGTCGCTATTATCGGCCAATCAGAAGTGCAGGGCCAGAACCCTGCACTTTACTCCAAGCTCTCAATAATCTTTATTCAAGCACTTTTATTAATTCACAACACCCCTTCCCCCCGGTCTTTGAGGTAGGCAGGTTGTTTTGATTGTCTATTTGATTTACGTTGTCCTCCTGGTATTTGGCTACAGTCTTGTTGGGGTAGGACGTTATCCGGTGAACAGGGTGCCTCCAGTACTGTATCCAAATTTTCATTGCCGCTAATGTTCTCGGCATCTCCTTGAGGCGAGCTTACCCCATCCCTGATCCTTCTTCACGTGTTGCCTCTGAGCGGTCATTTCTTCCACTTGTGCTTTCTGCCATTTCAAATTCAGCTTCCTCGGCGTCTCCTCCCCCCTCAGTTTGGAAGTCAGGGGACTCGGAGATCCCCGACTGCAGCCTTGAACGCAGCTGATCAATATGGCGCTCCCATATTCTATCGTCGTGATATTTCACGCGGTACGATCTGGGGCCGGTTACTTGGATTACAGTTGCCTCGACCCACAATGGATCGCCCGAAAAGTTCCTAGCGAAAACCAAGTCGCCTACCTGGAAGTTACGGCATTTCCCAGTGGATCCGTGTGGTTTTTCAAGTTCATATGATGGGTGTAGATGGTCGAGGTGGGAGCGGAGCTTCCGCCCCATCAACAACTCAGCTGGAGTTTTGTTGGTGACGCTGTGTGGAGTGATATGTTGCAAAAGGAGTATCCGGTTAATCTTGTTTTCGATATCGCCATAGTCCATTTTATGCAAGGTTTTTTTGACGAATTGTACCATGCGCTTGGCCCTTCCGTTGGCCGCAGGATGCACCGGCAAAGTCAGTGCATGGCGAATACCGCGGTCCACCAGGTACTGTTCAAAAGACAGCGCGGTAAACTGGGGCCCGTTGTCGGATACCAGAACGTCTGGTAATCCGTGTGTTGCAAATAATCTGTCTAGTTTCCTGATGACGATTCGAGGTCCTTGTGGTGGGCTATCGTAGCCTGTTCTTCTGAGCAAGGTGAAACTTCGCGGGCGAGTTGGCGAAGTGGTGCGTGGGTGCAGCGCATTCGGGCAGCCGACTTCCTGGTTGCTTCTGCTGCAGTAGCTTCAGCGATGGCATCTGTAAGGCTAATGTCACCTTTCACCATCAGCTTACTCTGAGTGCCTAGCACATCTAATCCCAGAACTATTCGGTCTCTCAGGGCTTCTTCGAGGTCGGCAAACCCGCATAGGCCTCCCAGATTCCGGAGATCCACTATGAAATCAGCAACGCTTTCGCCCTTCCACTGATCTCTCTGGTAAAATTCAGGCCTTCTAACGAGCGTTGGCACGGTCGGTGCATAGTGGGCCCTCAGCAGGGGTTTGAGGATGTCCCAGTCCATAGACTTTACTTCTGCCAGTTTCGCTGGTGCCTTGGCCATCTTGAATACAGTCAGCCCACAATGAATTAGGAATACCGCCCGTTTCTTTCCGGTAGTGGCATCCTTCAAATTGTTGGTCTCCAGAAACATCTGGAAGTGATCCATATATGAGTCCCAGTCTTCTTGTGCCGGGTCGAATGGAGCGGGTGGTATGACGCCGCCAGACATGGTTCCACCGTTGGTGCGTTTCAGCCACGTGCTCTGTTATCGTTCTTCGTTGTTCAGTCAGCTCTGACGTCTCCAAATCCCATCCTCGTCGCCAGTGTTAAGTTCTGCGAATGGGCGCAAGGATGGAGATGAGTCGGTGAACAGTGAACTTCAAACTCTTTATTAACATGGTGTAACAGCTCAGCTCAATGGCCACAACGGCCCCTTTATATAGGCAAGCTCTTGAATATTTAACCAATGGAAACACAGGGAGCGCTACATCCATTAACCAATGGGAGAGGCTCATTAATAGCCAATCAGATTCTCCTGAATGGACCAATCCGATGTCGCTATTATCGGCCAATCAGAAGTGCAGGGCCAGAACCCTGCACTTTACTCCAAGCTCTCAATAATCTTTATTCAAGCACTTTTATTAATTCACAACAAGAGGGTTGGGTGCTAACTTCCTACACTTTCAATTAGTTTTTAATCTCCATTTTGGGGTAAATCCTGAGATCAGTCCTTGCCTTGAAAGTCTTTAAGAAAACAATTTCAGAACAAAACTGGAATGCGAACACTTTTCCTCCTTGTAGCTTTAACAAACATTTATTTCCAAAAAAGTAGTGTCTTCCCCCAGTCATTCTTTATGCATCACCAATTCCTCATTCTGCTGCTTTCCTCATTTGTTATTCAAAGAAAGAAGCCAGACTGGAGTGTTCCTCAGTGTATCGCCTTTAATTAATTTAAAATAATAAACAATAACATTTAATTAAGGCAGGTATGGGGACCATGACTTTGACAAAGAAATGTGATCTTTGGTTTTGAGGATCTATTTCCTCACTGTGGATTTTAAAAAATTGACTGGGCCTGTCATTTTTTCGTCGGTTTATTGGCTTGTCAAATCTTGAGTGAATAACAGATTAGCAGCTATGGATGTTAAAAATCAAAAGCAGACATTTATTTTCCCATGGAACATAGCAAGAATTGGCATTTCCACCCCACCCTATATTTCCCTGAAGTCACAATGGAAGAAAGGGACAGAAAATGAGATACTTTGGTTATGAAGGAAGTAGTCCCCCTCAAGATTTTCACCCTCATCCTACACCCGAACTACAGATATTCACCACTGTTACAATGCTCTGATTCTTGTTTTGGATTTTTCTCCAGAAAGGGAGATTGAGTTGAATAAAGTTTCCCTGAAAATAAGACCTATCCTGAAAATAAGCCCTGGCATATTTTTATGTGTGCACCAAATATAAGCCCTACCCCCAAATAAGCCCTATTAAGAGCCTGCACAGCTGGCTGCTTGCCCATTTTGTATGGTTGCTCGTAGTGCTGCAGCCATGAGGCAAAGCTGGCTGCTGAAGCTGCCCCACAGGCCCTGCACTGGCTTACCTCAGGACCCCCCGCAGCCAGGCCATCCATATCCCAATACCTGCCTCATGGCAGCAGGACCAGCAACCATGTGCAACAGGGCCCCCCATGGCTGCTGGCCCACTTCTTCTGCTTGCTCATGGCTTCTGTCATGCCCCTGTCAGAGTCTGAATCTGAGGAGGAAGCCAAACAACTGACAGGGAGTAGAAGTGTGGCTCCCTTGGCTGTGGAGGAGGCTGGGGAAGGGCAAAATATGGCTGGGCAGAGCAGGGCGAGCGATAAAACAAGGGAGAGGGAGTTCAGAGGAAGACCCAGGCCCATCCCCTCTTCATCCTAGGGCACACAGGGAGGAATGGAGAAGAGAGCAACTTGGGTTGTGTGGCTTATGGGGAGGAAAGGGCCCTGATTCCCTTCATTAGGCACACCTGGGAAGAGAGTTTAAAAGAAATGCATGCTGAGTGTGGCAGCTGCTGGAAGCAAACATGAGTTTATCTTGTGTTGATTTTGGTTATCTGTGTTCCTGGCGTTTTCCCAATCATGTTCAGTTTTTGCCATATCTTCACATCTGGAATTCTTGCTCCTGCCCTGCCTGGCTAAATTACCTCATTTTACCCTGATTGGAGTTACAGTTTTTGTTGACCACATTTTGGACTTGATTCTCTGCAGCCAAAGGCTGTTCCTGGGAGAGTTTTTCTGTAGCCAGAAGGTAACCTGGTCATTGGGGGCAAAGTTGGAACTAATAAAGGGACTCCTACTGATTACCTGACTGTGTTGCCTTTGTGCCATGCTCTGGGTCATCACACCTTAACCGCTACACCCAACTGGCTCTCAATTTGTGATGTACTCATGGCTTTTAAATACATGAATTTGTTACTGTCTGCTGTCAAAGGGTGAGAAACAGGGAGGCTAAAAGGTTTGGGAAAAAATTGTGCTGGTGCCGCGGCCACGAAGTGAGGCAGGTGTCTGGGTGTGGATGACCTGGCTATGGGGGCCCTGAGGTAAGCCAATGCAGGGCACATCAGGCAGCTCTACCCACCTCATCTCACAGGTGCAGCACCGGTACCGGTGCATTGCTCAGCCTCCTGCTCTGTTGCAGCTGCAAGCAAGCAGAAGAAGTGGGCTGGCAGCCACATAGGGTCCTGCTTTAAAAGGCTGGTGTCAGGATTCCAGCAATCGCCGATTCTTGAGACAAACTTCAACCAACTTCAAAGGATTTATTAGGGGTGACATACTGGCACTTCCCTTTTTGAAGCCAACTCTGGCATGTATAATTTACAATCACCTGTGACCCTGTTTCCCCCCTCCCCCTGGGTGTCTCATAAATCAGATTCTCCAACTGAGCACGTTCATAGGCTGGGTGTCATCATTCACGTCCTCCAATTAAATACATTCGTGGGCAAAAGCTCTGGTATTTTAGTTACAATCTTTTAAAGATAAGAGTTGGAATGTACTTTCGCTTCCAAACTGTTGCACTGATCTTCCAGATTTCTTCCTCCCCCCATTTTTTACGGCAACTCCTAAAACAGGCATAGGAATGTTTTATGAGTTGACAGCTGCTGCTGCTCTGGCTGCAAGGCAAGGCATTTGTGCAGTGATGGGATTCAATTTTTTTTACTACTGGTTCTGTGGTCATGGCTTGGTGGGTGTGGCAGGGGAAGGATACTGCAAATCTCCAATCAGAGGTGGTATTTGCCGGTTCTCCGAACAACTCACAATTTCCGCTAATAGATAAAAATGATTATATTGTTATTAGAACATATAATTTGTTAAATGAAAATGAGATGGAAATTATGATTTGTGTAATGTAATGAGATTAGAGAGGATTTTTGTTTGAAAAATATAATAGTGGCACAATTAACATAAAAAAGGGGATACATACTGGACAATATAAATTAAGATGAATTTATGAATATAAATTAATATATTTATGAATTTTGAAGGATATAATTTGATAATTTTACAAATACGACTACTATGAGAATATGTATTAAAATGATATTAAGAATATAGAGATTGATATAAAATAACCTATGAGAATATTGAATGATAAAATTGGTAATATGTAATAATATTAAATCAGATAAGAAAGTTAATAGTAGGAATATGAAATTAGGGTCGTATTTGTTTTAAAACGTTGAAAGACCTGGAACTACACTGTTCACTCTTTATTCTTTATTGGCCAAGTGTGATTGGACACACAAGGAATTTGTCTTGGTGCAAATGCTCTCAATGTATATAAAAGAAAAGATACATTAGTCAAGAGTCAAGAATCATAAGGTACAACACTTAATAATAGTCATAGGGTACAAATAAGCAATCAATACTAGGAAACAGTCAATATAATGTCAGCATTCCAGCAACCCTTCATTCCACAGACTTCTTCACAAAGTCCTTTTTATTTGGATAGTAACTGGCACAACTGTGGAATCCCGTATCTGAAAGTTCTGGGCTTCCTTACAATAAGTAAAAACTGTACCCATTATTACATCACATGGCCCAATCACCATCTGTCCCAAGTTAAGACTTCCTCTCACTTATGTGCAAAACAACCTGACCTTGAATTAGAAAAAGAATGCTTTATATCTAACTAATAAATAAATTCAGTAAATTATCCCCTCCCACTTTCCCATAGGATCAAATGTGGCAGCGTGGGAGCATCTGGTCTCAATATGGCTTCCAAAGATGACATATAAATCGTAAGAATACAAGCGACAAAGTTACAGACATACAGCCACAAGTGGAAAGGGATGGGTGATAAGGAGTGATGAGAAGATTCATAGTAATGCAGACTTAGTAAATAGTTGGACAGTGTTGAGGGAATTATTTGTTTAGCAGAGTTGATGGCATTTGGAGAAAAAATTGTCCTTGTGTCTAGTTGTTCTGGAGTGCAGTGCTCTATAGCGTTGTTTTGAGGGTAGGAGTTGAAACAGTTTATGTGTAGAATGTGAGGGGTCTATAAATATGTTCACAGCCCTCTTTTTGACCTGTGCAGTATACAGGTCCTTGATGGAAGATGAGTTGATAGTAATGATGTATTTAAATAAAATAAAAAATAAAAAAAATGTATTGGGAAAAAAAATCCACTACCAGTTCTCCAGAACTGGTCCGAAACTGCTGAATACCACCTCTGCAGGTGTGGGGGTGTGGGTGGCCTGGCTGTGGGAGCCCTGAGGTAAGTCGATGCAGAGTGTGTGGGGCACCTTCGTCTCCCCTGCCTTGAAGTGGCAGCACTAGCACACCAAGTGGCCTCCTGCCCCACTGTGAGCAAGCAGAAAAAGTGGGCCTTCTGTACATGGGGAAAAAAAGATAAGACACCCCCTGAAAATAAACCCTAGTGCCTATTTTAGGACACCGCCAAAATAAGACGCGGGTAATGTTAAAATATCCCCTAAAAATCCCCATAATCTTTTAGAATGTAAATGATCTCTCTCTTTGCCCTGTTTGAATACAGGTAGGCCTCAACTTATGACCACAATTGAGCTCAATAGTTCTATTGCTAAGCGAAACATTTGTTAAGTGAATTTTTTCCATTTTATGACCATTCTTGCCATAGTTGTTAAGTGAATCACTGCAGTTGTTCTACAGTTGTTAAGGGAACCTGGCTTCCCCGTTGACTTGGCTTATCAGAATGTGGCAAAACGGGATTGCATGGCCCCCAGCAAGACTGCAACCGTCATAAGTATGAGTCAGTTGCCAAGCCTCCCAGTTTTGATCATGTGACCATGGGGAAACTGCAATGGTTGTTAAGTGTGAAAAATGCCCATAAGTCACTTTTTTCACTGCCATTGTAACTTTGAACAGTCACTAAATGAATTGTTGTAAGTTGAAGACTACCTTTGTACCACATAAGGCTAATATGGGGGCCCAGATTTTTTTTCTTTCTTATGGTATACGCTGCTGTAAAACTAACAGGCAGAGAAGTGGTAGCAGTCTGTCACTTAGTCCTTTTTTCACTTGTCTTTCTGTACCTGGTTATCTGACTTAAGAAACAGCAAGTCTCTTTCCTCCTAAAGTTGCAGATGATATCCTGGCCAAAACTAGAAAAAGATTTACCCTGTTGTGCAAAGGATACAGCACACTAGACAATATGTTCTCATCTGGCTTCTATTCAGAGACTGAATAGACTCATTGCCTGATTTAATCTAAGTGGAATAGAATAGAATAGGAATAGGAATAGAATAAGAATGAATAGGAAAGAATAGAATAGAAGAAGAATGACTAGAATGGAATAGAATAGAGTAGAATAGGAATGAATAGATTAGAATAAGAATGAATAGAATAGAATAAGAACAAATAGTATAGAATAGAATAAAAATGACAAGAATAGAATAGAATAAGAATGCCAAGAATAGAATATAATTGAATAAAATGAATAGAATAATAATAAATAGAATAGAATAATAATGAATAGAATAGAAAAGGAATGAATAGACTAGAATAAGAATAGGAAAGACTAGAATAGAGTAGAAAAGGAATGAATACAATAAGAATGACTAGACTAGAATAAGAATGACTAGAATAGAATAGAGTAGAATAGGAATAAATAGAATAGAATAAGAATGACTAGAATAGAATAGAGTAGAACAGGAATGAATAGAATAGAATAAAATAAAATAGGAATGAATAGAATAGAATAAGAATGAATAGAATGATAATGAATAGAATAGAATAACAGTGTTGGAAGGGACTTTAGAGGTCTTCTAGTCCAACCCCTTGCTTAGTCAGGAAACCTTATACCATTTCAATCCAATCTCTTCTTAAAAACTTCTCGTGTTGGAGCATTCACAACTTCTGGGGGCAAGTCGTTCCACTGATTAATTGTTCTGAATTAATTGTCAGAAAATTTCTCCTTAGTTCTGCATTGTTTCTCTCCTTGATTATTTTTCCATCCATTGCTTCTTGTCCTGCCATCGGGTGCTTTGGAGAATAGCTTGACTCCCTCTATGACCCTAGGTGCTTGCAAGCACACTCACACTCACACAGAGGAAGGAAGTACTCCACAGCTAAGTCCCATGAATAAGTAATGGGACTGAAAAACAACACAAGTCAAAGAGGAAACAGAAGATGTGAACGAAAAAGGCATTCTGATCATACCACTGGAAGGCGGACGGTGTAAAGGGAATGAAGAAGACAGACACTTTCAAGAAGTCAGCAATTTATGGGATTGGGAGAAAGGAAATTGTCACATAAGGCAGAGGCAGAGTTGGATGCCATTAGGAAAGTTCAAGAAACAGTAGAGGAGTGAAAGATATTTAGAAGAGGAGAATCAAATCAAGAAGCGAAATCCAACAAACTTAAAAAGAAAAAAAAAACCTACCTTGGAGAAGCAAGTAATGACATGGAAGAAAAAAAAAGAAGATTAGATGAATAGTGGATGACAAGAATGGGTTTGTCTTCAGAGGAGGAGGAAGAGGAAGAGGAGGAGGACTTGGAGGAAGAGGAGGACAAGAGCTGCGAAAGAAAGAAGAACGTGAGAAAAAGGGACTTGGCAGAGGGGAGAAGTGAAGACTCATCAGAAGACAGCAGTGAGGAGAGGAAGAAGAAAAAGAAGAAGAAGAAGAAAAGAAAGAAAGAATGCACTGGCAGCAGTGAAGACGATGATGATGATGATGAGGGCCACAGGAGAAAGAAAAAGAAGAAGAAGAAAAAGAAGAAAGGGAAGAAGTCCCAGAGTAAAGATAAGAAGAAGAGAAAGGATGAGGAGAACTTCGCAGAGTTGTACAAACAAGAGCTCCTTGATTATCACTCGGAATCTTCTCATGAAATCGAAGATGAGTACAACAAGAAAAAAGGTGAGCTGGAGAAAATGATTGTAATGTTTCTTTTCAGCTGTTGCTTCTTCTGGTTTTAATGCAGTGGTTTTCAACCTGTGGTCAGCAGGCTCCTGGAGGGCTGTGATACCATCATAGGGGCTCTGCGAAGGCTTGAAAAAATATTATGATTTAAATCTCGAGTTAAAAAAACGTTTTGAATGAATGAATGAATGAATTCTTTTATTGGCCAAGTGTGACACAAGGGATTTGTCTCAGTGCCAATGCTCTCAGTGCACATAAAAGAAAAGATGCAAGAATCATCAGGTACGACACTTAATGATAGTCATAGGGTACAAATAAGCAATCAAATCTTACTAGGAAACAGTCCATATAAATCGTAAGGATACAAGCGACAAAGTCAGTCACAAGTGGGAGGGGATGGGTGATAGGAATGATGAGAGGATTAATAGTAATGCAAACTTAGTAAATAGTTGGACATTGTTGTGGTAGTTGATTATTTTGCAGAGTGATGGCGCTCGGGGAAAAACTGTCCCTGTGTCTAGTTGTTCTGACGTGCAGTGCTCTATAATGTTGTTTTGAGGGTAGTAATTGAAACAGTTTATGTCCAGGATCTGAGGGGTCTGTGAATATTTTCACAGCCCTCTTTTTGACTCGTACAGTATATAGGTCCTTGATTGAAGGCAGGTTGGTAGTAATTGTTTTTTCTGCAGTCCTAATTATCCTCTGAAGTCTGTGTCTGCCTTGTTGGGTTGCAGAACCAAACTAGACAGTTATAGAGGTGCAGATGACAGACTCCATCATTCCTCTGTAGAACTGGATCAGCAGCTTCTTGGGCAGTCAGTCTGAGCTTCCTGAGTTGGCACAGAAAGAACATTCTTTATGATTTAAATCTTGGGGGTCCATGGCCATAGAAGTTATTTAAAGGGTCCTTTAAGGGTGAAGAAAAGATTGATGAATGGTTTAATGAATATGTCATTCAGACAGCAGAAGGTTGAATTGGTCTGGCTGGCTCTTAAGGGAAAACTTCTGTTTAATCCTCTTTGTTTTTAAAATTAACTCTCTGGATTTAGATCAGGGCGTCTCCAAGGCTGGCAATTTTAAGTCCGGTGGACTGTCATGCTGGCTGAGGAATTCTGGGAGTGGAAGATTGGAAGTCCACCACTCTTAGAGTTGCCAAGTTTGGAGAGCCCTGCATTAAACCTTTCCTGGTTTTTCTCCATGATCAACTTCATAAGGTTGTTTTGTGGGTGGAATAAAAACTGAGGTTGCTTTTCTGAAATGTTTGGAATGCTTTTCAGTATGCTTTTCTGAAATGTTTCAAATTGAAAGAAAGTATTTTTTTTAAAAAAAAAACCCTAAAAGAATTTTGAAAGTCCCTTTAGACGAAAAAGGAAAATTAAGATGAAATGTGGAGTCTCAGTGTTAGCAGAATGATAGATAGAATAATAGAGTTGGAAGGGACCTCGGAGGTCTTCTAGTCCAATCCCCTGCTCAAGCAGGAGACCTTATACCAGTGGTGACTAATCTTTTTGGGCTCCTGTGCCAAAAATTGTGCGCATGCGTACCAGCCCCCAGAAAGTAATGTGTGCCCCCTATACACCCGACGCATGCATGCACAATCTCTACCCACCCACCTACCCCCTGCTGCCCCATTACCTGTGCTGCACCTCACAGCTGATTTTCAGCTGGTTTGAGGCCCTTTTTGCCCTCCCAGAGGCTTGAGGAAGGCTTCTGCAGGCTTTGCAGGCCGAAAACTAGCCCTGCTTCATCACTTCCGGTAATTTCAGAAAAATAGGAAGTGATGAAACAGGTCTAGTTTTCGGCCTGCAAAGCCTGCAGAAGCCTGCAGAAGCCTTCCTCAAGCCTCTGGGAGGCAAAAAAGGCCTCAAACCCACTGAAAATCAGCTGTGAGGTGCACGCATGCGCAGTGAGTTAAGTTTGCCTGCAGCTTGTGTGCCGGCACAAATGGCTCTGCATGCCACCTGTGGCATGCATGCCATAGGTTCGCCATCACGGCCTTATACCATTTCAGACAAATGGCTGTCCAGTCTTTTTTTAAAAAAAAAAAACCTGCAGTGTTGGCACATCTGTTTCAATTGGTAACAGATACTAAGGAAAATGGATGGAAATAGGGGAAAGAAGAGACACAGAGGCTGAGGCAGAGAAAGCAACTGCTGGATTGTTGGGTAAACAATTTTGTGAGACCCATGAATGGTGGAAATAAGAAAAGCCACCTTTTAGAGAGTCTGAGAAATTTGAGGGCAGATTGTTCTGCCACAGAAATATTATATATCATTTTTTTTCTTTTGTGTTTCTACGTTGTTGATTTCATTCTTCATACAGGTTTGTCCTTAATGGATATTTTATTTCTGAACACCACGAAGAGTCACAGCAATCATCATCTCCTTTTAATGATCCCATAATCCTTTGCGGGGTAGAGTCTGGGTGACTGAATGGAGCCAGCAGAGTGTTTAATGGCCGGATGCCTTTCCTGTTGCCCATGTGGAGTTATATTCAGCAGATATATTCTCAGTGTGTCCAGAGAATTATTCTGCTGCTACCTAGGATTCAACTCACAGCTTCCTGATTGTGAGGCGGGAGCTTCACCTCTAGGCCACCGTACCACTCAAAGAATCACAACACTGAATCAATCAAATAAATAAATTCATTTAAGCCCCAATTTCCACTATTCTCTCTCTTCACCGGTACAAGTAGTCCTTGGCTTACGATCACAATTGAGCCCAACACTTCTTTTGCTAAACAAGACAATTGTTAAGCGAATTATGCCCCATTCTTACGAGGATGCTGCAATGGTTGTATGTGTGAAAAGAGGTCATAAGTCACTTATTTCAGTGCTGCTGTAACTTTGAACAGTCACTAAATAAATGGTTGTAAGTCTAGGGCCATGATGGTGAACCTATGGCACATGTTCCACAGGTGGCGCGCAAAGCCATTTGTGCCCGTATGTGAACTGCAGGTAAACTTACCTCACTGGGCATGCACGTGCTTCATAGCTGATTTTGGACCAGTTTGAGGCCTTTTGCTTGAGGAAGGCTTTTGCAGGCTTCTGCAGGATTTGCAGGCCAAAAACTAACCCCATTTCGTCACTTCCGGTATTTTCAGAAAAACAAAAAGTGATGAAACGGGGTTAGTTTTCAGCCTGCAAATCCTGCAGAAGCCTGCAAAAGCTTTCCTCAAGCCTTTGGGAGGCCGAAAAAGGCCTCAAACTGGCTGAAAATCAACTGTGAGGTGCAGTGCAGGTAAGGGGGCGGCAGGGGTAGGTGGGTGGGGATTACGCACGCATGCGTTACGGGCGGGGGGGGCTCACGCATTGCCTTCTGAGTGCTGGCACACGAGTGCGAGCGTGCGAGCAATTTTTGGCACAGGAGCCCAAAAAGATTAGCCACCGCTGGTCTAGGATTAGCTGTGTTTAAAGCTTGAAGTTGAAAAAAAAAAATTCTGCATGAAGGCAGAAATAAATCACTTAGGGTATTTTTCCTAAGATGAATGCATGGTTACAGTAAGTCTTTGCACTCACCAGGATTCAACTCCAGTTAAATAACATTTTTACTTTTACCTTACAATATAATATAAATACTAACCGGTAGTAATAGTTGTAAACTGGGGACTACTCCATTAAAGCTAATAACACGTTGTTCTTAAGTGCTAAAAGAATTGTTATCACCTTCCGAATGTTAGGCTAATGGCTGTATTTGCATAATGTAAGACATGAGTTATGAACTTTCTAATGTTTTAGCCCAGCGCGTTGCCGAACTACTCCATATGGTTAGTTTATGGCTTAATCTCCCCTGTAAAACCAGGAATTTAGGTTAATGAAATAATGTATGGTTCAATTAACCATGAATAAATAAGTGAACATATACTATTACTTCCATGGAAGGAGCAGAGGGTTTGCACAGAAGAGAGTTGGTACACATAAACAATCTGCAAGTTATCTTGCATTATTAAGTAACCAACTGAAGGTTTGGAATAAACACAGGAAAAGAGTAATTCCAGACTTTTTCTTTATTAGTAAATATTTCTCCCTTTTTTTGTAAATAATTTTTATTGTTCTTTTTCACCTTTTGCACATCTTAACCTTAATATTAATAGTACTGTGTCATCATTATTATATAAACCCATTTCATATAAATATCTATATTTATATACATTCATATATGTTTATAATTTTCTTATCTCTCTGATCCTTATAGCTATTGTTCAACCATTTATACTGTTGTGAATTAATAAAAGTGTTTGAATAAAGCTTGTTGAAACCTTAAAGCAAAGTGCAGGGTTCTGGCCCTGCACGTCTGATTGGCCGATAATAGCGATATCGGATTGGTCTGTTCAGGAGAATCTGATTGGCTATTAACGAGCCTTTCTCATTGGTTAAAAGAGCTAGCGTTCCTGTGTTTTCATTGGCTAAATACCCAAGAGCTTGCCTATATAAAGGGGGCTGTTGAGGCCATTTTCTGAGCTGTTGCACCATGTTAAATAAAGAGTTGAAGTTCACTGTTCATCGACTCGTCTCCACTTCTTGCGCCACGCACAGAACATAACATATACCAATTGTCCCAAATTTTGTAATACTCTGATTCTTCTTTATCTTTTAATTTTAACATCAGTTTATCTATTTCAGCACAATCTAAAAAAAAATTGAATTACTAATTCCTCTAGTGTATTATTTTGTTTTCAACATTGTGCAAATGCTATCCTTCTTGCTGTCAATATATGTGATAAAATATATTTAATCTTTTTCCTATATTTCCCTTTAATTATGCCCAACAAGAACAATTCTGGTTTAAACTTGTCCAATCTTCCACTGTTTCGTGTATCCAACTCCACATTTTAGTCCAGTATTTTGGGGCTTCCGGGCATCGTAAATATTTCTACCAAGATGAAGGCTTTAAGGAAATTTGCTCGGTGGGGTTATAATAATTTGTTTAGATTATAAGACCAGATTGACAACAGGACAAAGGTAAAATTTATTGAGTCTCTTACAATACAATGCCCCTGTATATTTGGTTTGTTTCCATGTCTTCAAATAAGCAGTACAGCTATTACAAAAACAAAAGGTAATATTGAGACTTTTGACTAAATTTGAAAACCTTGTATCACATACAGGTGGTCCAGTGATGGAATTCAAAATTTTTTACCACCAGTTCTGTGGCTTAGTAGGCATGGTTGGTGGATATTTAATCAGTAATTAGTCTTCTATTCTTGGCAGCCTTTTGCAACCTTGAAAGGGCTTGCTTTTGATATTGGAAAATCAGGTTTAAATGTCTCTTGGCTGAGAATGCACTGAATTCCCAGCACTGCATTAAAAAAGGTTTGCTTTTATACCCAGTTTGTGTTTGTTTAATTTGAACAAGGCTTGGGTCAGAACAATCCCGGGACATTGCAACCATCATAAACATGAGATAGTTGCCAAGCATCTGAATTTTGTAAGTTACTATTTATTTATTTTATTTTATTTAGTTTAGTTTAGTTTGTCAGGCAGGTAGGAGAAAGCAAGTATAAGTATGAGCATAACATATAAACATGTAAGTATAAACATTATATATCATAAATGATGAGTACGAATAAATGAAAACAATAGGACAGGGACGGTAGGCAGGCTGGTGCGCTTATGCACATCCTCTTTAAGGACTTCTTAGGAATGGGGTGAGGTCCACGGTAGACAATTTAAGGTTGAAGCTGTGAGGGGTTGAGATCGTAACAACCCGTAGGATGTTCCAGGTGTTGTTGACCACTCTGTTGCTGAAGTCGTATTTTGAATAAATAAATAAATAAACGAACTGTTTGAAGTTGAGGACTAGCCGTACTGTTGACCATTGGTTAGGTGTGATCATTAGAGAAGTATGACTCTGAGGATTATATGACTAAATGGATGCAGAACATAAATATAGTTACAGTAGAGGTAGCCCTTGACTTAGACCCATTCTTTTAGTAATCATTCAAAATTACAAGAGCACTGACTTATAACTGTTTGGGGTAAAACTCAGTTAACAACTCTCCTTCCCTTCCCTTCTCTTCCCTTCATCCATTATCCCCTTCTCTTCTCTTCTTCATCCATGTCTTTCCTTCCCTTCCCTTCTTCACCCATTTACCCCCTTCCCTTCCCCTTCCCCTCAATTAAACAGTCCCAGCTTCTCCAATTCTCTTTAGAAATCTTGTGGTTTAGTCTACCCAATTCTTTGTAGCCTTTCTTTGCTTATCTCCCAATGTCATTGGCAGAACTCAGGTGACTCAATCAGGTGTGTTTAAGTAGGAAAAAAGAGCTTTCAAACTCTGCATTTACTCAGAATTCTAGTTTTTCTATCCTGATTTTAGGATCAGCTATAAATCTATACGCCTCCTCAATTCTGACTTTTTTTGTTTCGATTTCCTTTCTACCCCTTTCCTTTATTAGTCTATGAAGTGGTGACAGTCACTGGAGACATCAGAGGGGCAGGGACCGATGCCAACGTCTTCGTTACCCTCTTTGGTGAATTTGGCATCACACCAAAAGCCCATCTGACCAGCAAGTAAGTACTGCCAAAATACACAAATTTTGTAGAGCATTTTCCAAAAGAGGTTGATACTCTAGAAAGAGTGCAGAAAAGAGGCGACAAAGATGATAAGGGGGCTGGAGGCTGAAACATACAAAGAACAGTTGCAGGAATTGGGTATGTCTACTTTAATGAAAAGAAGGACTAGGGGTGATATGATAGCAGTCTTCCAATATCTCAGTGGCTGCCCCAGAGAAGAAGGAGTCAGGCTATTCTCCAAAGCACATGAAGGCAGGACAAGAAGCAATGAGTAGAAACTAATAGAATAGAATTCTTTTTATGGACCAGGTGTGATTGAACACACAAGGAATTTGTCTTGGTGCCAATACTCTCTGTATACATAAAAAGAAATGATGCATTCGTCAAGAGTCAAGAATCATCAGGTACAACACTTAATGAAAGTCATAGGGTACAATAAGCAATCGAATCATACTAGGAAACAGTCAATATAAATTGTAAGGATACAAGCGACAAAGTTACAGTCATACAGAGTGACCCCTGGACAAGACAAAAGGCTAACCTATTGCAACCTGCTAAACTTTTAAAATTGCTTAATTAAACCAATGGTTTTCCCCCCTTTAAAAATATACCTTTTTAGGTATATATGTTATATAGTTGCTAGGAGATTATTGTTATTAATTTTTATGTGATAATTAAAAGTTAAATGATTATTGGGATTTAAAGGGGAATTAATTAAATGATATATAAGCTATAGGGGTGGCACATACTAATTGGTAATTGTGGGAGAAACTTTTTTGAAATGTTTGAATTGAGATGGAATAAGAATATGCGATGAATTTGCAAACCTGACAGATAAAAGTATAAAGTATAACGAATATGAAGATATGAGAGTTATTTAAAGTTAAAGGAAATAGGTAAGAAGTGAATTGAAAAATTTATAAAATAAGATGGTGGTCTTCAGCAGGTTCTGACCAATTCTGGAGAACGAATAGCGGAAATTTTGAGTAGTTCAGAGAACCAGCAAATACCACCTCTGACTGACCCCGCCCCCATCTGTTCTCCACCTCCTGAGTGCCAGCTGATTGGCTGGGTCTTCTTTGGTTGTCCTGCACAGGAGAACAGAGCTGGAAAGCAGGTTATTGGGGTGGGGAGGGAATGGGGATTTTACAGTATCCTTCTCTTGCCATGCCCACCAAACCACACCCACCAAGCCACACCTACCACAGAAACAGTAGTAAAAATTTTGAATCTCACCATTGACTCGTAGCGTAGAGAATGCCGAGGTAGTTATCACAACCGCATATGGTGAACTCGGCTGACAAATGACTTGCGTGATGGAGTAAATGTTTATATTACCACATGTACTGGCCATCTGTTTCCCTCCAGATGTGCTAGGCACATCTGTTTCCCACTGAGCCTCACTATTTATTATGCCAGCTAGAGGGATGAGAATAAAATACAAACTATCCAGAGAGCATCAAAGGGCTTTCTTAATGGAGAAATGACTACAGGTTGTCCTTGACTTACAACAGTTCATTTAGTGACCATTCAAAGTTGCAACAGCACTGAAAGAAAGTGACCGTTGATCGTTTTTCCACACTTAGCGTCCCCAGGGTCACATGATCCAAATTTGGGACGCTTGGTAACTGACTCATATTTATGATGGTTGCAGTGTCCCAGGGTCATGTGATCAGCTTTTGCGATCTTCTGACAAGCAAAATCAAGAGGGAAGCTAGATTCGCTTAACGACTGGGTTACTAACTTAACAACTACAGTGATTCACTTACAACAGTGGCGAGAAAAGATGTAAAATGGGGCAAAAGTCCCTTAACCAATGTTTCACTTAGCAATGGAAATTATGGGTTCAATTGTGGTCATAAGCCGAGGACTAACTACATAAAGCAAACAAAAAACAAAAAACTATGAAATATTTTTCACAGCCTTCTTGCTTGTGTTCCTTTGAATGCATCTGAACCTTGGGAAATTCTAGACCTTATGCTGTATATACTTCTTTCTTTCTATATAGGTAGCCCTTGACTTATGACCACAATCGATCTCAACATTTCTGTTGCAAAGCCAGGCACTTGTTAAGTAAATTTTGTCCCATTTTATGACCTTTCTTGTCACAGTTGTTAAGTGAATCACTGAGGTTGTTAGTAAGATGGTTATTAAGCGAATCTGGCTTCCCCTTGAAATGATGCCATCGACTAAATTGCCAATTAGCTGTACAAGGCCAAACAGAGCACAAAGTCAAGCACAAAGCTTCAAGATTCAAACTGACCAGAACGAACAAAGTTGCTTCCTGCAAAGGCTCCTGTCCCTTTGCTCCTCCTTTATGTCTTATGGGAGGGGCAATCACTTCCAAGCCTTACTCCCGAGTCACCCCTTTTGTCTTAGCTGTTCTTGCCTTAAGCTCTGCACAAGAGCATACTGGGAACAGGCTCCCCTTGTTCCTCTGACTCGCTGATGTCAGATTCTGGAGGCTCCAGAGTCAGCACATAACTCCCAGATGGCCCTGGCGCCATCTCTGCGTTGGATGCAGGACCCGCGTCTGAGTCCTCCCTAGACTCCCGGACTGGCCCCTGTTCCTCCTCACCGTGCGACTCTGCCGCCATCTCCTCAGGCTGCTGGCAAACCACAACACCGTCGTAAATATGAAACAGTTGCCCAGCATTCAAATTTTGATCATGTGACCATGGGGATGCTTCAACAGATGTAAGTTTGAAACGCGGTCATAAGTCATGTTTTTTCAGTGCCATTGTAACTTTGAATGGTCACTTAACAAATAGTTATAAGTCAAGGAGGTACAGCCCTTAAATTTTTTTCTCAAAAAACCCCATCATTTCTGGGCAAAGCAACTCAAAAGTGAAAATGTTGTAAAGACCATAGTTCAGAAATGCTAAAGGAACATTCATGCTTATTTGGCATATTTGAGGGATAAAACTTGGGAAAACCTATTCAGATTTACAGAATTTACAGATAATCAGAGTTGGAAAGGACCTTGTAGGTCATCTAGTCCAACCCCCCGTCCAAGCGGGAGACCCTACACCATTTCTGACAAATGGCAGTCCAATCTCTTCTTGAAAGTCTCAACTAATGGCACTCCCACAACTTCTGAAGGCAACTTCTGTTCCATTGATTGGTTGTTCTCACTGTCAGAAAGTTTCTCCTTGTTTCCAGGTTGAATCTCTCCTTGTTCAGTTTCCATCCATTATTCCTTGTCTGGTCTGTAGGAGCTTTAGAAAATAGCTTGACCCCTTCCTCTCTGTGGCAGCCCTTCAAATATTGGAAGACTGCTCTCCTGTCTCCCCTGGTCCTTCTCTTCCCTAGACTAGCCAAGCCCAGTTCCTGCAACCGTTCTTCGTATGTTTTAGCTTCCAGTCCCCTAATCATCCTGGTTGCTCTTCTCTGTACTTTTTCTAGAGTCTCAACATCTTTTTTACAATGTGGTGACCAAAACTAGGTATGGTCTTACGAAGGCTTTATAGAGTGGTATTAGTACTTCCCTTGATCTTGACTGTATCCCTCTGTTAATACAATTTAGGATTACATTAGCGTTTTTGGCTGCTGCTGCACACTGCTGGCTCATATTTAGAAGGTTGTCCATTAAGACGCCAAGATCCCGCTCACAGTTACTGCTATTGAGCCTAGTTTCACCCAGTCTATATGTGTCCTTTTGGTTTTTTTTGCCTAAGTTTAGGACTTTGCTTTTCTCTATATTGAATTTCATTTTATTAGATATGGCCCAGTGTTCTAGTCTGTCAAGATCCATCTGGATCTTGAGCCTATCTTCTTGGGTGTTAGCTATTCCTGCAAATTTGGCAAGTTCCCCTTCTATTCCCTCTTCTAAGTCGTTAATGAAGATATTGAAGAGTACTGGGCCTAAGACGGAACCTTGTGGCACCCCACTGCTTACTTCCCTCCATGTAGACTTAGACCCATTAAGGACTACTCGTTGAGTACGGTTTGCCAGCCAGTTGTGAATCCATCTAGTGGTGGTGCTATCTATTCCACTTTTTTCTAGCTTACTAAGAAGTAGGTTGTGGTCTACTTTATCGAATGTCTTGCTGAAATCTAAATTATTATGTTCACAGTATTTTGCTGGTTTACTAGTTTAGTCACCGTGTTGAAGAATGAAATAAGATTGGTTTGGCATGATCTGTTTTTAACATATCTGTGCTGACTGCTAGTTATTAGCATCCTCTTTTAACAACCCCATAATCCTTTGCAGGGTGGAATCTAGGCAACTGAATGGAGCTGAGTGTTTACTGGCCGGATGCCCTTCCTGTTGTCAATGCGGAGCTATATTCAGCAGATATATTCAGCGTGTAGCTGCACAAAATATATGCCCACTAGATCGGCAGCAAAGAAATGCAGAAATTTTGTTGGCTGCTATCTAATGGCCATTGGCATTGCAATCCTTATATGTCAGCTCTGAGATTTGCTCTAAAGGATAATGCGAATTTGAAATCAACGTCTAATGATGATGTAATAATAATATAACATGACATGGAAAGTTGATTAATGTTACTTGAATATAAATTTAAATCTAAATCTAACAGGAAAAGACTATAGATATTGTGCACAAGAAATATGTACCAACCGACACACTATAATTGAAAGAAGGTTTTATTTGTTAGTTTATGTTTATGTTTGTCTATGTTTGTTGTGAAAAAAAAAAAACATTTTTGGAAAAAAATAATCCTGATATGTCAGCTCTAAGCTTATTGGTAGAAGGAATCCTTTTGTTTTCAATAATTTTATTAAGTTTATCAAAATATAAAATACAAATGAAGATGAAAGCAGTGGGAAAATGGAGGAGGGAAAAGGAGAGAGAAAGAAGTGAAAGGTAAAGGTGAAAAAAGAAAGAAAAGCATTGAATTCAGACTCCTTTTTAGCCCAAAAGAATAAAATAATAACATTACTGTTGTGATTAATAAAAGTACTTGAATAAAGATTATTAAGAGCTTGAAGTAAAGTGCAGGGTTCTGGCCCTGCACTTCTGATTGGCCGATAATAGCAACATCGGATTGGTCCATTCAGGAGAATCTGATTGGCTATTAACGAGCCTCTCCCATTGGTTAACGGATGTAGCGCTCCCTGTGTTTCCATTGGTTAAATATTCAAGAGCTTGCCTATATAAAGGGGCCGTTGTGGCCATTGAGCTGAGCTGTTACACCATGTTAATAAAGAGTTTGAAGTTCACTGTTCACCGACTCGTCTCCATCCTTGCGCCTATGCGCAGAACATAACACTGGCGACGAGGATGGGATGTGGAGATGTCAGAGCTGACTGAACGATGAAGAACGATAACAGAGCATGTGGCTGAAATGCACCAACGGCGGAACCATGTCCAGTGGTGTCATACCACCCGCTCCATTCGACCCGGCGCAAGAAGACTGGGATTCATATATGGATTGTTTCCAGATGTTTCTGGAGACCAACAATTTGAAGGATGCCACTACCGGAAAGAAATGGGCGGTATTCCTAACTCATTGCGGGCCGACCGTATTCAAGATGGCCAAGGCACTAGCGAAACCGGCAGAAGTAAAATCTATGGACTGGGATGTCTTCGAACCCCTGCTGAGGGCCCACTATGCACCAACTGTGCCAATGCTCATTAGAAGGCATGAATTTTATCAGAGAAGTCAGCGGAAGGGCAAAAGTGTTGCTGATTTCATAGCGGATCTCCGGAATCTGGGAGGCCTATGCGGGTTTGCCGACCTAGAAAAAGCCCTGAGAGACCGAATAGTTCTGGGATTAGATGCTCCAAACACAGAGAGTAAGCTGATGGCAAAAGGTGACATTAGCCTTACAGATGCCATCACTGAGGCTACTGCAGCAGAAGCCACCAGGAAGTCGGCTGCCCGAATGCGCCGCACCCACGCCCCGCTTCGCCAACTCGCCCACGAAATTTCACCTCAGTCAGAAGGACAGCTGACGACAGCCCACCACAAGGACCTCGAATCATCATCAGAAAGCGATGAAGAAGAGGTCAACTGGCTCCGGTCTGAACGAGACCAATGCCAGAGATTGCAGTACCAATGTGCTGGTTGTGGGGTAAGCCACCCCCGATCAGAATGCAAATTCCTCGACGCGCTCTGCCATGTGTGCGGGAAAAGAGGCGATATCGGACGGGTCTGTAGAAGCAGGCTAGGACCCAGCCAGCCCTCGAGGGGGGCTAACTATTGCCAACCGACAGGAAGCTGTCCTTTAAAGTGAGAACCTGTGAACCACCAATGGAACAACCACTCCTACAGAAACAAAACCCTAAACCACTCAACGAAGCGAGAAGAGGCCCACCAAACTATCACGATCGGTCACGCCTCATCTCTTGATGCCAAGAAGATCCGAGTGAAAGTGGCCATCGAAAACCAGCCCTGCCTGATGGAAGTCGATTCAGGATCGTCCCTCTCGATGGTTTCCTGGAAGACCCTCAAGCAGCTCATCCCTACTGTCCGGCGGCAAGACCTCAGATTCCAACGACTCATACTCAAAGACTATCAAGGAAATCGAATTCCAGTCGTTGGATCCAGCCGAGTCCGGGTATCGTTTAAGAACTGTACAGCATTCCTACCCCTGACTGTAATTGACAGGGATCAGCCTAGTCTGTTAGGCCTCCAATGGTTCGCTCCACTCGGAATTGAAGTAGCCGGCATTCACCGAATCTGCAGCAGTGACTGGGAAGAGGACCTCATCCAAGAATTCCAGGACGTCTTCGCAGAAAAATTAGGCGAGTACAAGGGGACCCCAATTTCATTTAACCTCAATCCCGAAATAGCTCCCATCCGCCTTAAGCCTCGTCGAATTCCATTTGCACTTAAACCAAAGATTGATGAGCAGCTTGATAAATTAATAGCCCAGGGTGTGTTAGAACCAACTGATCACTCTCCCTGGGAAACCTCAATCGTGACACCCATCAAGCCAGATGGATCAATAAGAATTTGTTGGGACAATCGAGCCACCCTGAACCACGCCCTTCAACAAAACGCTTACCTGGTACCGGTGGTGCAACATCTCCTCCATTCCCTGGGGGGCGGAAAAGTCTTCGCTAAACTAAACTTAGCCCAGGCATACCAACAACTGCCTGTAGACAAAAAAACGGCAAAGGCCCAAACAATCGTTATGCACCAAGGTGCGTTTAAATGTAACCGACTCCAGTTCGGAGTAAGCGTAGCCCCGGGAATCTTTCAAAGTTTGATGGAAAGACTATTACAAGGCATTGTCCCATATTTTGATGATGTGTTAATCGCTGCCCCGACTCGAAAAGTACTAAGGGATCGCCTGGGGTTGGTTCTTCAGAGATTTAAAGACTCAGGTCTCAAAGTTAAAAAAAACAAGTGTCAACTATGTACGGATCGTGTAGAATTTTTAGGATATTTAATTGATAGTCAAGGCATTCACCCCACCGATAGCAAACTCAGGGCAATCAAAAACGCCCCAAAACCCCGAAATAAGGCTGACTTCCAGGCTTTTCTAGGCCTTATCAATTTTTATAACATTTTCCTGCCTCACAAAGCAACCGTAGCCGAACCTTTACATCGATTGTTGGACAAAAAAGCAACCTGGGTATGGGGACGCAGAGAGGAGCAGGCGTTTCGACAGGTGAAACATTTATTGACTTCTGATGCTGTTTTGATGAAGTATAGCGAGACTTTACCTTTAATGATCACGTGTGATGCATCACCATTCAGAGTGGGCGCCATTTTGAGCCACGTTTTGCCAAACGGTAGTGAAGTCCCTGTTGCCTATTTCTCAAAGACATTATCAAAAGCAGAACGCAATTACAGTCAAATTGATAAAGAGGCCCTTGCTATTGTGTCTGCTGTTAAGAGATTTCATGAATATGTGTATGGACGAGCCTTTACTATAGTGACTGACCACAAACTTTTGCTGGGAATAATAGCGGGAGATAGGCCAACCCCTTATATATTATCTCCCAGAATGAATTCGCTGGTCAGAATTCTTGGCTGCATATAATTACAAGTTGCAACACTGCCCGGGGAAGGCCATTCCCCACGCCGATGCATTGAGCCGTGCACCACTTCCGGAGACCATTGATGACCCCGCTCCGACGGTTACAGTGCTGCAGATGGAGACACTTCGAACACCGCCATTAACAGCCCGAGATATCGCGATTGAAACGAAACTCGACCCCATTTTAGCACGAGTCCTCAGCTGGGTTGAGCGTGGATGGCCATTGGACCAGATACCTGACGACTACATCCCATTCAAAAATCGACAAATGGAATTGTTTTCCCAGAAAGGCTGCATTATCTGGGGTGATAGAGTCATTGTCCCAGAGCGTTTATAACGAGCGATACTAAGAACCTTGCACGATGGCCACCCCGGCATCGTGCGCATGAAAGCCCTTGCACGAAGCTACGCGTGGTGGCCGGGCATCGACAAGCAGATTGAAGCCTGGGTAAAAGCTTGTCACAAATGCCAAGAAGTAAGCAACGCCCCTCCGAAAGCAACACCGACTGAATGGGAAACACCGAGGGGACCATGGTCCCGTATTCATTTGGACTTTGCGGGACCTACCAGAGGCCACACATTCTTATTAATGGTGGATGCCTGCTCGAACTGGCTTGAAATCCATGAGATGAGAAATACAACAACCAAATTAGTCATCAGGAAACTAGACAGACTATTTACAACACACGGATTACCAGACGTTCTGGTATCCAACAACGGGCCCCAATTTACCGCGCTGTCCTTTGAACAGTACCTGGTGGACCGCGGTATTCGCCATGCGCTGACTTTGCCGGAGCATCCTGCGGCCAACGGAAGGGCCGAGCGCATGGTACAATTTGTCAAGAAAACATTACACAAAATGGACTATGGCGATATCAAAGACAAGATTAACTGGATACTCCTTTTGCAGCATATCACTCCACACAGCATCACCAACAAAACTCTGGACGAGTTATTGATGGGGCAGAAGCTTCGGTCCCACCTCAACTGTCTGCACCCATCGTATGAACCTGAAAAACCACACGGATCCAGCGGGAGATGCCGTAACTTCCAGGTAGGCGACTTGGTTTTCGCTAGGAACTTTTCGGGCGATCTGTTGTGGGTCGAGGCAACTGTGGTCCAAGTAACCGGCCCCAGATCGTACCGCGTGAAATGTCGCGACGATAGAATATGGAAGCGCCATATTGATCAGCTGCGTTCAAGGCTACAGTCAGGGATCTCCGAGTCCCCTGACTTCCAAACTGAGGGGGGAGGAGATACCAAGGAAGATGAACTTGAAATGGCAGAAAGCTTAAGTGGAAGTAATGACCGCGCAGAGGCAACACGTGAAGAAGGATCGGGGATGGGGATGACCTCACCTCAAGGAGATGCCGAGGACATTAGCGACAACGAAAATTTGAATACAGAACAAGGGGCACCCTTTTCACCAGATAACATCCTACCCCAACAAGACTGTGGCCAAATACTGGGAGGACAACGTAAATCAAATAGACAATCAAAACAACCTGCCTACCTCAAAGACCCCTTAAACGGAACCTGGGGGGAAGGGGTGTTGTGATTAATAAAAGTACTTGAATAAAGATTATTAAGAGCTTGAAGTAAAGTGCAGGGTTCTGGCCCTGCACTTCTGATTGGCTGATAATAGCAACATCGGATTGGTCCGTTCAGGAGAATCTGATTGGCTATTAACGAGCCTCTCCCATTGGTTAACGGAGCTAGTGCTCCCTGTGTTTTCATTGGTTAAATACTCAAGAGCTTGCCTATATAAAGGGGGCCGTTGTGCCCATAGAGCTGAGCTGTTACACCATGTAAATAAAGAGTTTTGAAGTTCACTGTCACCGGCTCGTCTCCTTATTAGCGCCCATGCGCAGAACATAACAATTACAGTCTCAGCTTTTTATTTTTATATGCTGGATATGTACGAGCCATTTCCATAACAACAAATGTATCTAATCAGTAAATAAATAAATAAATCATTTCCCCCCCATCTCAAGCACAAAATCCAGAAGCAGTTTCCAAGAAAAAACAAAGCTGGATGTGTTCTTTTCTTTGCTTAGATTGGTTAATTTAGCCATCTCACTTAAATTGCTGAATAAAAATTCCATCAGTATTTCCAGTCATTGTTGTGGTTTGCTGGCAGCAGGTGTGGACGGCTACAAGGGGCCTGCGTGTGATGCAGGGATGGGGACAGGACTATTAGGGAGTGGAAGGCTGCCTTCGGAGATTGTGGAGGCTGGCAGCAGTGAGGAAGAGGACCCTGAGGAGCCTGTGTCCAGTGCGTGTACGCGCAGGGCTGCTCAAAGGAAAGAGCAGCTGCAGCTGCATGGGTGACTCAGGAGTAAGGCTGAAAGGTTATGGCCCCTCCCTTAAGAGATAAAAACCAGCTGAGAAACCGGAGTTCTTTGCAGGAAGCAAAGAAGTTTTTTGCACTCAAGCCTTGTGGAGGTTCGGAATATCTTGGTTGGTGTTTGGAGACTGTGTTTGAAATATTTCTGAGTAACTTTATCTAGTGTTCTTGGCAGCCTTGCACAACCTTGGCAAGGCTCGTTCTTATCAGAGACAATTCGTTTGAAACAGCCTTTTAACCGTGAAGGAACGGAATTCGTAAAGAATCATTAAAAGGTTTTGTTGTTACCTCTGTTTCATGTTTGTTTCCTTGGAACAAAGTTTGGGTCAGCACAGTATTCATCTTTTGTGGGAGTCAAAGTTATGTTTCCATTTTAGTGCATAAAACACTCTGGCTGTTTTCAACACATATAACAAAAAGGTTCCAGGTTTCTTTTTCAAATTAAAACTTAAAAGAAATGTCTGTGCTTTAATTTTTATATTCGCTTTAAGAATCTTTTGTATTCAAATATGAATACTTACCCAGTATTTCTTTGTGGTTGAGAAATATTTTTTAAAAGCCTCAAAAACTTTTTATTTTATTAATTTAGTGTGTGGCATCTACAGAGGTCATGAGGAGTGGTGCGATGGCTTAGAGGCGGAGCTCTCACCTCAAAATCAGGAGGCTCAGAGTTTGATCCTAAGTAGAGGCCCATATTTCTCTCTCGGGGCAAAATGAGAATATATATCGGCTGAACAAAACTCTGCATTGGTGACAGGAAGGGCATCCGGCCATTAAAACACTCTGCTTGCTTTCATTCAGTTGCTCAGACTCCACCCCGCAAGGGATTATGGGGATGTTAAAAGAAGATGATGACCTACAGAGGTCATGCAAACACTAATATACAAACTTAGTTTAAATAGAATATCATCAAATGCTTTCCTTCTCCGGAACTGTATTTGAGATGGAATTCCCTGTATGAGACAGATGGGCAGTTAAAAAGTTCGATATATAAACAAACAAACAATCTCAAATGTAAATAGTTCTGAATTTATAAACAAGCTTCTCTCCAAGAGATCAGTTGAAGACCATGGGACTTCTTATTACAGGTCGTCCTTGACTTTCTACCATTTGTTTAGTGACCATTCGACTTTACAACGATACTGAAAAATGTGACTTATGACCGTTTCCCCCACTTACGACTGTTGCAGATCCCCGTGATCATGGGATCCAAATTCAGATGCTTGGGAACTGGTTCATACTTATGATGGTTGTCCGGGGTCACGTGATCCACTTTTGCGACCTTCTGGCAAACAAAGTCAATGGGGAAGCCAGATTCACTTAACAACCGTGTTACAAATAGAATGGAATGGAATGGAATGGAATTGAATGGAAGAGAAGAAACTGAATAGAAAACATGGAGTGCAGTAGAGTAGAATAGAGTAAGAGTAGAGGTAGAGTAGAGTAGAATAGAATAGAGTAGAGCAGAATAGGATAGGATAGGTTAGGATAGGATAGAGTAGAGTAGAATAGTGTAGAGTAGGATAGGATAGGATAGAGTAGAGTAGGATAGGATAGAATATAGGATAGAACAGAGTAGAGTAGAGTAAGATAGGATAGGATAGGATAGGATAGGATAGGATAGGATAGAATAGAGTAAGATAGGATAGGATAGGATAGAATAGAATAGAATAGGGTAGGATAGGATAGGATAGGATAGGATAGAGTAGAGTAGGATAGAATAGAATAGAATAGAATAGAATAGAATAGAATAGAATAGAATAGAGTAGAGTAGAGTAGAGTAGAGTAGAGTAGAGTAGAGTAGAGTAGAGTAGAGTATGATAGGATAGGGTAGGATAGAATAGAGAATAGAGTACAGTAGGATAGAGTAGAGTAGAGTAGGATAGGATAGGACGGAATAGAGTAGAGTAGGATAGCATAGGATAGGATAGAATAGAATAGACAATAGAGTAGAATAGAATAGAGTAGAGTAGGATAGGATAGGATAGGATAGAATAGAATAGAATAGAGAATAGAGTACAGTAGGATAGAGTAGAGTAGAGTAGGATAGGATAGGATAGGATAGAGGAGAGTAGGATAGGAAAGGATAGGATAGGATAGGATAGAATAGAATAGAATAGAATAGAATAGAATAGAATAGAATAGAATAGAATAGAGTAGGGTAGGGTAGGGTAGGGTAAGGTAGAGTAGAATAGAATAGAATAGAATTCTGAATTGGCTGAGGAATTCTGGGAGTTGAAGTCCACAAGTCTTAAAGTTGCCAGGAGAGCCCTGATCTGGAGGTTTCCACTGTTAACTTACTATCCCATACGTTGAGTGTACTGATTATATTTCACTGTGATGTCCCATCTATTTCAGGAGCAGTTCTGCCTTTGAAAGAAGCAAAACAGATGTGTTTCGAGTGAAAACCAACAATGTTGGAGCCATCCGGAAAATAAGGTATAATCATGAGATTAAAGCCAGCCTAAAGTACCCTAAAGGGCGGTTACTTGACTAATTATGCTCTACATGGGATTGCTCTTGAAGAGCATCCAGAAGCTCCACTTGGTGCAAAATGCAGTGGCCCACATGGGTTTTTGCAGATCCCGGTGTGCACGTATCACCTTTCCCGCGGGAGCTGCATTGGCTGCCTATTTGCTTCCAGGTGCGATTCAAGGTGCTGGTCCTCACCTTTAAAGCCCTTCATGGCTTGGGACCAGGTTATCTGAGAGAACGTCTCTTGCCAGTCACATCTACCTGACCCACCTGAGTGGAGAGGCAAGGAATGTTTCAGGTCCCATCCCTGAGGGAGATACACCTGATGGAACAACTGGTGGGATTCCAGGGGTGGGATTCAAAATTTTTAACAACCGGTTCTGTGGGCGTGGCTTAGGTAGTGGACGTGACTTGGTAGTCATGTGACTGGGTGGGCGTGGCTTGGTGATCATGCTATTGGCTGGGCTTGGCCAACTCAATATCACTCACATCGAGACAAGCATCTCCTCATCTGGCCTCTCATGACTGTGGGGAGGCTGCAACAGTCGTAAGTGTGAAAAAGGGTCATAAATCACTTATTTCAGTGCCATTGTCACTTTGAATAGTCATTCCACCCAAGCAAAGTACTAGCAAAGGAGGGGAAAAAAAACTCCAGAGAAGTTCCTGAGACAGGAAGTCTAGTCCTGCCAAGAATGTAATAAGGGTTAATGGAGAGGCAGTTTCTGTAAGCAACACCAGAATGTTTCCTTCCTGCCTTCCTTACAGGATTAGGCCAGGAATTTCTTCTAACAACCGGTTCTCCGAACTGCTTAGAGTATTAACAACTGGCTCTAGCGAATAGGTGCAAACTGGTAGAATCCCACCCCTGTGAGATTTCAAATCTTTTCTTATTGGTTCTATGAGAGAGCACTTCCTGTGTGTGCCCGCACAGCACTCAAAGACCGCCCTCACTGTCAGCATTCCACTCTGCCACGTGAATCAGCTGAGCTAAAAGACAAGGGAATATATATAGGACAGGGAACAGCGGCTGCAGGAGGGCGGGGCCAGCCAGAGGTGGCATTTGCTGATTCTCCAAACTACTCAAAATTTTCACTACCAGAAACGGTCCAAACCGGCTGAATACCACCTCTGGGTGGGACCTAGAAGAAGGGCCTTCTCCGTGATGGCTTCCTCTCTCTGGAACATCACCCCCCCCCCCAAAGATTAGAATGGCTCCCATTCTAGCACTCTTTATTTTTATTTTATTTTTTTATTTGATTTGATTTCTCAATTGCTTACAAGATAATAGGTATAAGTATAAACATTGGTATGAATACATGGATACATATAAGAAAAATTTTAAAAAACAATAGGACAGGGTTGGTAGGCACGTTGGTTAACTTATGCACGCCCCCTACAGACCTCTTAGGAAAGGGGTGAGGTCAATAGTAGACAGTCTAAGGTTAAAGTTTTTGGGGTTTGGGGAAGAAATCACAGAGTCAAGTAGAGTATTCCAGACATCGACCACTCTGTTGCTGAAGTCGTATTTCCTGCAATCAAGTTTGGTGCAATTAACCTTGAGTTTGTATCTATTGTTTGCTCTTGTATTGTTATGGTTGAAGCTGAAGTATTCATTGACAGGTAGGACATTGCAATGTATTATTTTATATACCATACTTAGATCGGACCGAAGACGGCGTAATTCAAGGTTTTCTCTTGTGGAAGGCGCTAAAGACCTGGTTCTGCCAGTGGGCCTGGAGAACCCAGAGCAGGACAGAGCCCATTAAATGGCTAATGTGATATGTTATTTCTGGGGTGGCAGATGGTGGGCTATTATTGTATTATTTTGCATTATTAGTTTTATTTCTTTTATATATGATGTTTTTATACCCCTATAAGCCTGCATGAGTTGCCATGTGTGAATAGGTGGCAATATAAATTTTCTAATATATAAAAATAATTAGCTGACCCCACCCCTTGCGCTTCCTGTCCCCCCCACCCATATTTTAAAATATAGTATTCTGTTTTCTTTGTTTTGTTTTAATTATTTCATTGCTTTGCTATAGTTATATTTATATTTTCTTATTATTTTCATCATTTTAGTATTGTAGGGTAGCCCCAGAGCGAAATGGGTGGCAAGTAAATTTAATAAATAAATAAACAAGGACAAAAGAAATCCACACAACTTAGTTTTTAAAAGGTTCACATAATTTTCAAAACAACACAAATTAACATTTGAAGCATGTGGTCAGTTGCGTTAAATCAGGGCGGTTCAAATGAATACAGGTTTATTGCATGCTAACGCTCTCTACCTGTTGGGGGTTTATAGAGGTTCGAGAAATCCTCCAGCTAAGTGTTATGTATGTAAATAGTTAAAATAAAAGCGAGCTTGGGGTAAAGTGCATGGTTCTGGCCCTGCACTTCTGATTGGTTGTTAAGCGGCTCGATCGGATTGGTTGGGTTCAGAGAATCTGACTGGCCCTTAACGAAGGACTCTTATTGGTTTTGGAGCTAGCGTTTTACAGCTCCCTATTGGTTATTTCACATTAAGGTTGCCTATATAAGGCAGAGTTGTTGTTATTAAAGACACAAGTCACTATGTAAAATAAAGAGCTGAAAGTTCACCAACTAAGACTGTCTCCATTCATTTCACCCATGCCTGAAACCATATCACTAAGATTTTGCACAGTTCAGAAAACCCCCAACCCGACTCTTGGCTGGCCCCGCCCACCCCGCCCTGCCCAGGAGTCTCCACGTGGCCTGTTTTGGATGCAGGTAAGTGCAGAGCACACACGGAGGGTCAGGGAGGGTGAAAAACAGGCCTCCCAGAAGTTTGGCAAGGCCGGAAATGGGCCCGTTTCCAGCCTCCAGAGAGCCTTTGGAGCCCGGGGAGGTAATTTTTGCCCTCCTGGAGGCTCCAGGAAAGCCTCCGGAACATGGGGAGAGCAAAAATGCCCTCCTGCTATGGTGCAGGAGGCTGACTAGGCCACGCCCATCAAGGCCACACCCACCCAGCAATCGGGCAGAGAACCTGTTGCTAAAATTTTTGAAGCCCGCCCCCGACTGGAACTACTAATGGTCAAAGCAAATGGGCAGTAAATAAGACTCAACAGACTTCAAGGTGGGTTGGACTTAGATCTCTTATGGGTGTGAAGGGCCTGAAGACACATTTGACCTCTCCCTCAGGCTCAGTCTGGTCATTTCCTAGATCTTATGTTCCTTCTGACAGCTTTGTAATATTCCTTTGATCTATAGCAGGGATATCAAACTCACGTTGTCATGGTAGCATCACATGACACAGCGGGACTTTCCCCCCTTCACTAAACCAGGTGCGGGCGTGGCCAGCACGTGATGCATATGGTCCACGGGCCAGAAGTTTGACAGCCCTGATCTATAGGGTCTCCTGCTTGAGCAGGGGGTTAAATTACAACAATGGTCACCAACCAGTGGGCTGGGGACCACTGGTGGTCCATGAGAAAATGTTGGCAGTCCGCAGAGAAATGTCACCTCCAAAGTACCCCCAAAGCAAGTAATCCAGGCTGCACGGGAACATAAGGCTGTGCTGCCCACATAGGCCATGGGAACACAGAGGGTTGCATCGTTTGCATTGCAAACAACCCGAGGTAGTGAGGGGAGGGGGGAAAGGATGGAGAGGGGGAACTTGCCCCACGTACCTCACCTGGCCACAAGACTGCTTCTTTCTGCTTCTGCTTTTGGCTTCATGCAAGGAAAGCAGCAAAAGTCTTTCTTTCTCTGCCCCAAACTCCGCCAGAAACAAGTCTTTGGGACCCTGCAAAGCCTCCTGCTCCAAGAGGCTGCACCAGCATGATAAGTCTCACAAAGATCATTTCTGGCGGAGTTTGAGGGAGAGAAAGAAAGACTTCTGCTGCTTCTGCTGCTTTCCTTGCATGAAGCCAAAAGTCTCTCCCCCTGAGAACAGATCTGGAGACAGTATCCTGCGATCCCAAATAAAGAATGATCAATCAGTAGGAAAATGGGGTGGGGAATTTTCCTGCAGACTTTTGGGGGGACTTTTCCAGGGTCTCTGGTCCATGGGATTTAAAATTATGAGTTTGGTGGTCCCTGAGGTCCAAAAGGTTGGTGACCCCTGGATTAGAAGACCTCCAAAGTCCCTTCCAACTCTATTCTGATTGAGTATATGACATAAAATACAGGGATAGCATCAGAAAAATGTATGGAAAGAACACATAATAATATGACACACATAAGGTGGAGATGTATGGTCAATTTTGTAAAGTATAAGAAATTCAAGAAGTTATACGTATATTAAATTACATATCACATTTTAAAATATGTGGGTTCAAAAAAAAGAAAATAAGTATTTTTTTATTAATATCTGGACCATATCCATCAAATGCGATACTTTGGAGCTTAGACAAAAGGAACTTGATATTACTCTGTAGATTCTTAGTCTTCTCATGATTTTCATGTAATGAAAACGAAGTCAGAAATTTAGGAACTGAAGCTTTTTATCTCTCCACTGCTAATTTTTAGTATAGATTCCAGATTTCTCACAAAATCCCCCCTCCCTCTTTAACAATACATCGATATTCAGAGTGCTTGTCACTTCAAAAACATCAAAATATGAAATGAGCTCATTGCCTTTGTAGAAAGAGGTTTGCATAAAAGTCTTTGTTGTGTTAAATTCAAGAGGTAAATTCAGAGCCTTGACTTCGTAGGTATGATGTCTGTGTTGCTGTTGCCGAAGTATGACAAAAGGGAAATGTACCACAATGTCCCTCAATCCGATATCCTCTAGTTGTGTTGGGGTTACAATTCCCAGCATTCCCAGCCAGTGAAGAAAGGGGATTATGGGAGCTGCCATTCTAAAAAACACCCCACTCCTTTACCCTTAAACTATCCACTATTGACCTCACCCCATTCCTTTTTTGTTTTCAAAATTTTATTGAACAAACACAAAAAAGAAAGAAAAGGACATTAAAAACAGTGGACATGGTGCAATCATCCTAACCTACATAGTTGTCTTACATTGCTGAATCATATAAAAATAGTACATATTTACATTCTATATACGTAGTATATAATATATACATAAACTCATTTCTTATTTTCTTGATCCTTCCTCTTTTTTAACCAGCAATAAAACTTATCCCATACTTTGGCTTCCGGTTTCGCGTGGCTTCGGGGCAGCAGGAATTCGCGACAGCTCGCGATTCCTGCTGTGCTAGCCGTCGAGGTACCCCCGATCCAGATGGGTCAGGGGGATATGGCTGCCCTGTAGGGACAGCTGAAGAGAGAGGGGAGTCGGATAGGGAGGTGGGGGTGTCGCAGACCCCCCCCTTTGCCGGAAAAACCCCTTTTTCCCAAGGCGGTGGAGCGGCGGTCAGCAATGGCCGCCACGAAGAAGCCAGCAACCGGGTAAGATTGCGCTGGAGGAGAAGAGTGAAAGTGATGTCTGAGCCGGGTCAAGTAACATCCTTTAAATTGCCTGGAACTGAGCTGTTTGAATTGCTGGAGGATACATTGTATCCCTAAGAAGAGCGAAAGCGGCGGAGAAGCTGTTAAAGGGATTTTTTTTTTTTCTTCACTCTCCCACCCCATGGAAACAGCAGAAATGTTTGGATATATTGGACATTGAAAGTGAATTGTTTTGAGAGTTGAAGCTAAGGGACAAAAGGATTTATGGACATTGAAAAATTTAAGAAATTGGAAAACTCTTGTTGGAGGTATGGATTTTTGATTATTTAAAATCGATATCGCAAGTGGGAAGGGAGAGGAGAAAAAATTGGAGCAGAAGCTGAAAAAGGAGGAGATTGCCTAGAATCCCAAAGAAAGATATATGGTAATTGGACCTCTTTGATTAAACATTAGCCCCAGAAAGAGAAAGAGAAGAAGGAAGAAAAGTATTAACTTTTGGAACTTTTTTTTTAATTGTTTTTGATTAAAAATACTTGTGGTTGTTTTGGGAAAAGTTTCTCTTTTCATAATGGCATCGCTTGTGGATGAACTAAAGGCTGAATATCAAAAATATAAAAAGGAAGATACTTTGGGCGCTTTGTTTCAATTTTTAGAAATGGCGTTATGTACTTATGAAAAGTTGATTACGCAGCAGAAGGACTGGGACAAGGAAGAAGAGGAAGAAGAAGCCATCTTTGATGAACAGTGGGTTCTTTCCGGAGAGGAGGAGAAAAAGGATAAGAAAAAGGGGATTTTAAGAATTATAAAAACAACCAAAGAAGAGAAAAATGAGCGAAAAGGTGGAGGCAAGGTTAGAAAGCAAAGGAAAAGGAGTAAGAAAAGAGAGGAGGAAAAACAAAGGGGTAAAAAGGGCAAGGAGAAGAATAAGCAAGAGAGAAAGGGGGGGGGAGAAGCCTCAATGGGGGGAAGCAAGATCTAAAGAAAAAAAGTTTATTTAGAGACAATGGGTGAATTTAATTTAGGATAAAAGAGGGATTCTGGAGGGTATATAAGATTGTGTCTTTATATGTGTGTTTAGAGTATAAAATTTATTATGTAATTTTAGAATCTTTTAAACAGAATCCCAAGAAAAATTCTTATACGAAGTACTTTTAAGTTAGGGTAATGAGTTATAGACGTTACCCCAATTGGTGTATAGGAGAAGTATAGTAAAAGAAAAAAGATGAATGGATAGTTGGAAATAGAACAGACAAAGAATGTTATGGAAAATGGTAATAAAATATGAAAAGATATATAAAGGTTTTGTTATGTTTTTTTTTTTTGGATTTTGTATATTGATAAAAGGCAATAAAATTTTAATTAACAAGAAATAATTTGGATGAAAAGGAGAAGTAGGGATAAGATATGAAGTTAAATAGATAAAGTATTGATACTATAATTTGGAATTGTTATGTTCTATTGGTTTTTTATTATTATTTTTTCCTAGAAAAGAATTTATAAGCTGTTATGCCTTGATTTTTTGTGCATTGTTTTTATAAAATTGATAAAAATGGTTTATATATATATATAAAAAAATGAAAATGATAATAAGATATGGAAGGATATACAAAGTGAATATGATGTTTGAATTTGTGTCTGTGAGAAGAGTTTTAACCCGGGATCAGACAAACTTCAGAAAAGATCTTTTAGTTTTGTTTATGTTTTGTGTTTTGTATGTTTGTGTATTATGTTTTCTGTAAAAAATTAATAAAATTTGTTTTTTTTTTAAAAAAAACTTATCCCATACTTTGTAATAATCTGATTCATTCTTATTTTTTAGTTCTTTGTCAATTTGTCCATTTCTGCACACATCCACATTTTCCTAATTATTTCTATTACACTTGGAGTTTCTTTGCATTTCCACGTTGTGCATAGGCCAATCTTGCAGCTGTGGTTACATGAATTGTTAGGTATATAATATATTTGTCATATTTTCCCACATTAATTCTTAACAAGAAAAAATCAGGTCTGTATTCTATTTTAATCTTACACATCTCTTCTAACCATTTCTGAATTTTCTGCCAAAACTTTTGGGCTTCTTTGCAATTCCACTATAAATGATAATACGTTCCTCATTTTGGCCTTACCCCATTCCTAAGAGGTCTGTGTATAACTGAAGAATTGTGCCTATCGTCCCTGTCCTATGTCCCCCATTTATTTGTACCTATTTCCTGTATTATTACTCATGTTTATACTTATATCTATTATCTTTTAAGCGATTGACAAATCAAATCAATTCAAATAAATAAATGAAATAAATAAATAATGCATCTGAGGGCAGCAGGTTGTAAAATATCGATTTTAATAATTGCCAGCCTGCACCCTTCTTTCTCTTCTCTATTTGTGTGGCAGAATTGAGCACGACAACACTGGAATGAACGCCAGCTGGTATCTTGACCGTGTGATTGTGACTGACATGAACAGGCCCCACCTCCGTTTTTATTTCCCGTGCAACAATTGGCTGAGTAAAGATGAAGGGGACGGACTTTATGTCAGAGATCTGATTGGCAGCCTTAACCCTATGGATGTTCCCAAAGGTACATCATAGCATACTGTAGTGAAGTGTGGAAGGGAAGGGGGCACTCTCGGCCTGTGGTAGGGGGAGGGTGCATGTTCTTGCTGTGTCCTCCTCTCATCGCTATAGAGGGTAGATGGGCCATTCCATGCAGCCAAGGTTGATTCCTTACGGGAAAGGAGAAGACAAAAAGGCTTGGATTCCCCTCATTTGGGGTACTCTGTTATGGGGGAGTCTCCTGCTTGGGCAAGGGGCTGGACTAGAAGAACTCCAAGGTCTCTGTGATGACTCAGGGTGGGATACAAAAGCAACAAAGTCACAAAAACAGACAAAGTCCCTTTAATTCTTTCAACTTGGCTTCAAAGCTCCAATTATCATTGACTGGAGAAAAAACTCCCCCACAAACAGTTGTCAAAAGGAAGAAATGCCGTTCAAACTCAAAATACGTATAAATTGTAAATAGAAAAAACAACACAAACCACACTGAAGCAATTAATGAGACAAGGCAGGATAAGGGCTTGAAGATGTCCACAGATATTGAAATACACACACTGGGAAGGATGCCAGAACTCAGATAAGAACTGACAAACTAGAAATATTTTCACGCTTTGCTTTCAGCACTGGCCCATGCGCAGTTTGTCCTTATAAACAGTCCTTACAGCTGCAATTGATGAAAGGGATCAGGGCCCTTTCCTCCCCTGTAAACCACGCAACTCACATTGCTCCCTTATCCGTTCCTCCCTGCGTGCCCTAGGATGAAGACGGGAGGGGCCTGGGTCTTCCTCTGACTGCCCAGCTGACCTGTGCCCTTCTCCCACAACCTCCAGAGCCACACTCCCACTCCCTGTTCCCTCGGAGTCAACCTCCAACAGGGGCATGACAGTCTCTTTCAGCTCTGTGATTCTGTAATTGTCTCCTGCTTGAGCGGGGGGGGGGGGGGTTGGACTAGATGACCTCCAAGGTCCCTACCAACTCTGTGGTTCTACAGGGGGTCTCCTGCTTGAGCAGGGGGCTGGACTAGAGGACCTCTAAGGTCACTTCCAACTCTGCGATTGTGTGAATGCGTGACTGAATATATATATTAATGTGGTATACAAGATAGTCCTTGACTAACGACCACAACTGAGCCCCAAATTTCTGTTGCTAAGTGAGACAGTTGTGAAGTGAATTTTACCCCAATTTTACGAACTTCCTTCCTGCAGTTATTAAGTGAATTCCTGAAGTTGTGGAGTTAGTAACACTGTTGTTAAGTGAATCCGCTTTCCCCATGGACTTTGCTTGTCCGAAGGGTCGCAAAAGGGGACCACATGAACCTGGGATACTGCAACTGTCATAACTATGAATCAGTTGCCAAACGTCTGAATTTTGATCACGTGACGATGAGGATGATGCAATGGCTGTGTGAAAAATGGTCATAAGTCATTTTTTTCAGTGCCATTGTCATTTCAAACCCTAAAATAATAGAAATAGAATAGAGTAGAATTCTTTTATTGGCCAAGTGTGATTGGACACACAAGGAATTGGTCTTGGTGCAAATGCTCTCAGAGAAATAAAGGAAAAGATTCATTTGTCAAGAGTCAAGAATCATCAGGTACAACACTTAATAATAGTCATAGGGTACAATAAGCAATCAAATCATACTAGGAAACAGTCAGTAAAAATTGTTAGGATACAAGCAACAAAGTTACAGTCCTACAATCACAAGTGGGAGGGGAGGGATGATAAGGAGTGATGAGAAGTAGTGCAGACTTTGTAAATAGTTGGACAGTGTTGAGGGAATTATTTGTTTAGCAGAATGATGATTGTAAGTCGAGAACTACCTGACATTTTCCCATCCAATCCAATTTTTCTTTTAATTTTCGCAAGCAACAAATCTAATTTTTCATTTTCAAATGTCACAGAAGCTAAAGTTTCTTTATCCTTTTGCTAAAGGAAACCACAGTTATCTCATAAACTTGGGAAAACCTAAACGTCAGCGTAGAAATAGTGAAAATAAATGAACACATTTGAAATGTTCAGTCTTTGCAACAGAGTTCCCCAGTGGTAATAAATGCATTCTAGGATGGAAAATTTCATGAATTTAAATCTTGCCTAAAGCAATATCCAAATTGTTGCCTTGTAGGAGTTTTTTTAAAGAAAAATTATACATTGTGCAGTTTTTTTTAAAAAAAACAACAACGTATTTTAAGAAAGTACAATGATATATACAGTATATTATTTTAAATCATGTTATTATTTATGAAATAAATTCAAAAGACCACCCAACCCGCACACATTGATTCTGGGTGGCAAACAGCAATATAGTCACACTCCAGACTTGTTGATCTTTATCCCAAAATAGCAGAAAATAAACTGAAATTTTCCAGTGTGGTCAGAAAGACCCCCTGGGTATAAAATAGAGATAGAGGTATCTGGATTCACAGGGTTGTTCACTGTTAAAGTAAAGCATTATTGATTCAGTACTTGCAATGGGGATCTTTTTTTCCCCATATTTGGAAGTCAGGTCTATACAATGAATTTGGATCTGTGGTTATGTTTGAACTCTTCTTGCTTTCCCAAAGAATCCTTAGGTTTTGGAATAACACCTCCAGGATCCCTCTAGAATATAATAACTTTATTATTCTGTTCTGTTCTGTTCCCTTCCGTTCTCTTCCCTTCCTTTCTTCACCCATTTATCCCCTTCCCTTCTTCACTCATTTATTCCCTTCCCTTCCCCTCCCCTTCTACATGTGGCAATTTTGGAGAAAAAGGTATAAATTTTATATACATATTATTACTTTATTGATACTGAATTGGATACCAGTATGCTTTGCATCCTAAAGAATATTAACACTTTGTATGCGGGGAACAAGGTAGAACTATAACATGAGTGATCACATTATCATTGTCAAGTTTAACAGAATAAGAACTGAAAGGGACCTTGGAGGTCTTCTAGTCCAACCCCCTGCTCAAGAAAGAGACCCTATACCATTCTAGACAAATGGCTGTCCAGTCTCTTCTTAAAAACCTCCAGTGATGGAGTATGCACAACTTCTGAAGGCAACCCGTTCAACTGGATAATTGTTCTTATTTATCCTCAAATTTATCCTTAATTTAGGTTTCTTCTCTCCTTGGTTACTTTCCATCCTTTGCTTCTTGCCCTGCCTTCGTGGAGAATAGGTTTAACAGATTAATAGAGTTGGAAGGGACTTTGTAGGTCATCTAGTCGAACTTCCCACCCAAGCAGGAGATTGTACAACATTTCTGACAGATGGGAGTCCAGTTTCTTCTTGAAAGCCTCCAGTGAGGAAGCTCCCGCAACCTCCGAAGGCAACTTCTGTCCCATGGGTTGATTGTTCTCCCTGTCAGAAAAATTCTCTTTATTTCTAGGTTGAATCTCTTCTTGATCAGTTTCCATCCATTATTTCTTGTCTGGCCTTCGGGTGCCTTAGAAAATAGGCTGACCCTCTGCTCTCTGTGGCAGCCCCTCAAATATTGGAAGACTGCTATCATATTTCCGCTGGTCCTTCTCTTCACCAGACTAGTACTTGGCTAGTCTGGTGAAGAGAAGCTGGCCCAGTTCCTGTAACGGTTCTTCATATGTTTTAGTCTCCAGTCGTCTAATCATCCTGGTTGCTCTTCTCTGCACTTTTTCTAGAGTCTCAACATCTTTTTTATGATGTGGTGACCAAAACTGGATGCAGGATTCACACTGTTCTCATGTCACTCCCTAGTCCTTCTTTAGTTTTTCAAAAACCTGATTCTGCCTTATGCAGGTCAATATTAGTTCATCTTTTCTCTTCAGTTCAGTTCCAGGGCAACGAACGATGTGATGATAAAGGTTTCAAATGCCCGAATGTAAAACTCAGAGGTGATTTTCTGCGCTCAGGATTTCCTGCCGAAAGAAAACTGGAAAGCAGCTTTTCCGTACGGCTTAACCTGACATCGCACCATCTTTTTACAAATTGTGTGGGTTTCTTACAAGAAAAATGCTGCAGGTCATGGTGCTCAGCCAGAAAATCCATCTGTCAATTTTGCAGTTTGCCATATGCCAAGCAATGATTCTCACATTTACACCACCACAGATTCTATTTACCTAAGTGCTGCCGAGGGGGGATGATATTCACTTTCATCCTGGGTATTAATTGCAAAAGGATGGGATATCGTTCCACCCCCCCACCCCCCCCATGGTGTTTTCTTTCCCGTAATAAATTCTTAAGTCGAAGTGTCTTAACTTCCTACAGCAATGATTTAAGAAAAACAAAACAAAAAAGACAAATCCCAAACCTTCTTCTTCTCTCAAACCAGGTCAGATAACAGACAATTTGGCCATTGGGTATAAAGAGACATTTGAGCAGTGATTAATTTAATTAAAGGCTGTGCTCTGTGTAAAGTATCTTTTGCTTCACGGTTCAGCTTGTCTAACTTCAAGAGAAACTCTTCGATCCTCAATTTTAAATGGAGAAAAGCAAAGTTTCTCTCTCTCTCCGCTTGTCTCTATACCACGTTCATAAATCTTCCCTCTCGCATGGATCATCCTGGAGCTCCAGAATTAGGGGCAGCTGATCCTTAACTTACAACCTTTCAATTAATGACTAAAGTTATACCCTCCCAAAAAGTAACAATCTTTTTTCACATGTATGACCGTTGTGGCATCCCGGGCGCTCCCTTGGCCTACGATTGTCAACTCATAAAACATTCCTATGCCTGTTTTAGCAGTTGCCATAAAAAAGGGGGGGAAATCAAAAGTACATTCCAACTCTTATTTTTAAAAGACTGTAAACTAAAATACCAGAGTTTTTGCTCGTGAATATATTTAATTGGAGAACATGAATGATGACACCCAGCCTGTGAACGTGCTTAATTGGAGAATCTGGTTGATGAGACACCTAGGGGGGAAAACAGGGTCACAAGTGATTGTAAATTATATGTGCCAAAGTTGGTTTCATACAGGGCAGTACCAGTCTGTTGCCTCTAATGAATCCTTCGAAGCTGGTTGAAGTTTGTCTCGAGAATCATGATTTAATTTGGGCAATTGCTGGAAACCTGACAACGAGCACAATTGAGCCCAACATTTCTGTTGCTAAATGAGGCAGTAGTTAAGTGAGTTTTGCCCCATTCTACGACCTTTCTTGCCACCGTTGTTAAGTGAATCACCACAGTTTTTAAGTTAGGAGCACTATTGTTAAATGAATTTGGCTTCCCCATTGACTTTGCTTGTCAGAAGGTTGCTAAAGGGATCACAACGTTCATAAATATGAGCCCAAAAGGTGATCACATGACCTGGAGACACCACAACCATTCCCAATATATGTCAGTTGCTAAGCATCTAACTTTTGATGATATGACCATAAGAATGTTGCATCGGTTGTAAGAGTATGAAAAGGCCCTAAGTCACTTTTTTCAGTGCTATTGTAACTTTGAATGGTCACTAAAGAAGGGTTGTAAGTTGAAGACTACCTATAGCATCCCTTACAAAGACCAGATGCTGAGGAGGGACAATGGGAAGGAACTAATGCTGTGTTTTAAACTTCCTCAATATAACTAGCTGGCCATCACAAAGGTGCTTTTTCAAAAGGCAACTGGACTTTGTTTTTCCTTGAAGACATTTCATTTCTCATTCAAGAAGCTTCCTTCAGTTCTGACCAAATGGTGGAGGATGGAAAGATTTATTCCTCCACCACTCAGTCAGAACTGAAGGAAGCCTCTTAGATGAGAAGTGACATGTCTTCAAGGAAAAACAAAATCCAGTTATCTTTTGAAAAAGCATCTTTGGGGACAACTATGATCTGGATTGACTGAGAATCTCTGTGAACATTTAGCTGGCCATCAGGTGACACAAAATATTAGAGCCTTGGTTTGCTCCCATCTTACATTAAAAAGGCATCGGTTTTACCCTTGCCTGCTGGAATGACAGCCACTCTGATCCAAATATTATTAGAACACGGTTCATCTCCTTCATTCTATTTCTACTCCTCTTTACATTTTTAAAATCTGTGCTGTGCTAAAGAAAGAAAATACCCAATACGTAGACAGACAAAGCTGTACAAGATCCACCGACTAGTCTAAATTTTTCTTTCTTGCTGCTTGCCAAGGTTTTGAGTGCAGGTTTAAAACTAGGCATCCGTCCAGCGTTTCCTTTCTGCCAGGTTAAAATCAACGGTACGATGAATATTGTTTCTTGAGGGCTGCATAATTTTCAAATACCAAAATGAAAAGGATGGTGTCAGGTTTCCAAGTGATGAAATCCATTTAAAAAGAAAAGAGCAAAGTCCATCTTCCATAATAATTTCTTTTTATTTAGAAAACCATCAAATTGGTAAAGTCTGTTTTAATTCTGGATCTGACACGACCCGGAATTACACCACATAATATTGGAAGTTAGAAACAACCCCTAAAAGTCACACTCTCCAATGGAAGTAAATCAACGTTGCCGAGTGTCATCAATCTCCACCTCCAGGTCTCAGCAGGGCCAGCTTTTGTTCCCACAGGAAGAAGAACCACCTAGCTTAAACAACTCTCGTTATCTTCGCTCCTCCCACCTTAGAAATGTGGCAAGCCCGAAACCCTTTCCCCCATAACCGCAAAGAGAAAGAAAGAAAAGGAGTATATAATAAGACTAAATAAAATGGCGACACGTATGTCAGTTTTGGGCTTGAAAGATGGTTCGTCCAGTACTTTGACATATGCCTTTATGGCAGTGGTGGCATTCTACTGGTTCGGCCCGGTTCAGCCTAACCGGTACCTCCAAGGATTATCTGTGAGTGAACCAGTTCACTCTGATGATCAGCTGCTGGGCCCTCCCATCCACTCTGGCTCTACACTGACTTTTATTTCCTGCTTTTCAACCTCAGCTCTTCGCGCAGCACAGCAAAGCGTGCACTCACACCGAACCTGTAGGAAAAAATTTTTGAAACTCACCACTGCTTCACGGCCTGCCTGTTGGCCTTCTACCATCAGAACTTCAGAATCAAGAAATGGGTTCAAAGTCTTAACACGTCTTGGCTTGCAAAGCCCTTTTCTCCTTTCCAAACATTCACGCTACTCTTTCTTGCAGTTTATAATTTAGTGCACTTCCTTAATCTAGCCCGCTACTGATGATCGCTATCATTCTTTAGCCCTAACAAGGTTCTCTTGAAATGGGTGCAAGCAACATCAGGGAGGTGAGAGCCAGTTTGGTGTAGTGGTTAAGGCACTGGGCTAGAAAGCAGGAGACTGTGGGTTCTAGTCCCTCCTTAGCCATGAATACTAGCTGAATGACTTTGGACCAATCACCAGGATACTGTGGGTTGTAGTCCTGCCTTAGGAGGCTGTGGGTTCTAGTCCCGCCTTAGCCATGACCTTGCAGGGTTGTTCTGGGAAGATAGGAGGAGGAAGGTCTGTTGGATATGTTTACCACCTTGACTTATTTGTAAACATAAGAAACAGACATGATAGCCATGTTCCAATATTTGAAGGGAAATGGGGTCAACTTACTTTCCAAAGCACCAAAAGGCAGGACAAAAAACAATGGATGGAAACTCACCAAGGAGAGAAGCAATTTGGAAATAAGGAGAAACTTCCTGAGAATTAGAACAATTAACCAGTGGAACAGCTTGCTTCCAGAAGTTCTGGATGCTCCAATCCTGGAGGTTTTCAAGAAGAGATTGGACAACCATTTGTTTGAAATGGTATAGGATTTCCTGCCTGAGCAGGGGGTTAGACTAGAAGACCTCCAAGGTCCCTTCCAACTCTGTTATTCTGTTAGTAATTTAAGCCCATGTGAAATTAAAGCCGTTTAAAAGAGAGAGAGAAAAGCAAATTTAAAAACTGGAGTGTTGTGATGTGGGCACTGTGTGCATTTTCAACACAATTGTAGCTTTCAGTGACTTTCTTGATCTCCCTACTGGGGGTGGATTTTACTCCATCCTTAATTCCAATTAGCTACATACCCCAATGTCTTCAAATTTTCATTTTGCCTTCCTTTTTTAAATCGCTGCCTCACCTTTAAGCATCTTTGGATTGTATCAACTCCTTTTTTTTTTTAACATAAAAGAGGGTTTTTCTTTTGGGTTTTTAAAATTCCGTGCCAGATGTTCAGTTTTAAAAGAAAAGCTAATATAAGAAGCCATCCAATTTTGATCTGACCAGCAGAGGGAGTAGGACAACTACTTTAGAGCACCAGTTTAAAAGATTTGTTACAAAACCAATGCAATGTTTTAAATTAACTTCCCAGCCTCTCTGCCCATATTTTCAGCTGACTTTTTGTCATGAGAATATCAGTGCAAAAATCTCTGGAATGGTCAGTTCTGCTTTTATTTGCTTTTTCCCTCTCAACAAACCTTAAAGAGAGTTCAAACTTCATATTGTCATCCAAGCCAATTAAATCCAGAGATTTCTCACAACCACAGGTAGTCTTTGACTTATGCAGGGGGATTCTTGGAAGAGGTGGGTTGCGGGGACAGCTGACACAGCTGAATAACGGGTTCGGCTGAAGTGGTGCAAACCGGTTGAATCCCGTCACAGCTGGCTCTATAGGTTGTCTGAGCTGCCAAGTTTGGTTGAAATTTTGCTGGGGGTGGTGCAACTGAGATGACGTATTGAAGGGGCTTGTGTTCTGAAAAGGTGTTGGGCAATTCCTATTATGGCTTAATGGCTTTGTCCTGGTTTGGATCTTGAGTGAAGGCTAACCCTATCACTCTGCCTCTGTGTCAAAATATCCTGTCTTTGAATGGATGACCATTTCTAAAAGCTGCCTCCTCCGGTATCTGCTCGGGGGTGGGCAATGAGCTTAAGATTTTTTATTTCTCTTTTAGCGGGAAATATTTTATCCTGTCCTTTTTTTTTTTTTTTTAAGTATTTCTCAAACTATCTCATTCTTCTAGAAGAGGGGTGGGTGGGTGCTAACTTTCTATATCTGCAAATGAGTTTTGTGTGGCTATATTTTCATTGTATATCACATGTTCCTTACTTGCCTCACATTAAAACTAATAAGGATAACACCAATTTCCAGCCTCCTGGCTGAATCACAGTAGGGATTTGCAATGAGGCAGCAGAGTTTAGGGGAAGACATTGTCTATGGAGATTCCCAATCAATCAGAATAGAGCTGGAAGGGACCTTGGAGATCCTCTAGTCCAGCCCCTGGCTCAAGCAGGAGGCCCTATATCATTTCAGACAAGTGACTGTCCAGTCTCTTCTTAAAAACCTCCAGTGATGAAGTGCCCACAACTTCTAGTGGCAAGCTGTTCCTCTGGTTAATTATCCTCACCGTTAGGAAGTTTCCCCTCAATTCCAGGTTAATCATCCAGGTCATAGTTGTCCCAAATATGTTTTCCTAAAAAGCAAATGAATTTTCTTGTTGTTTTTTCCCCTCCTTGAAAACATTTCGCTTCTCATCCGGGAAGTTTCTTCAGTTCTGTTTCAGTAATATAGTAATAATTCTTAGAGGAGAAACAAAATATTTTAAGGGGGGGGGGACCCAAGAAAATCCAGTAGCCCTTTGAAAAGCACCTTTTGAGATGGGGTAGGATATTGTACTTTCTGCTGGGCCAACCCCCCCAGAGCATCGGTGTAGCCAATATACCTGGGCCCTAAGGATGTTGCAACTGACCCAAAAGGATGGTTATTTTTTCCATAAGATGGTGGATCCCCAGTTTACAGGTAAATTCAAATGCAAACACGTGTTTGTGGTACTTCCAGCTTGCTTGATCATTCCTTGGACATCTATCTGCTTCTGTTTTAATTAATTGTATAATGTTCTTTTTCCTCCTGCAGTAAACAAATATGTTGTCCGAGTGTTTACAGGTGATGTCAATGGCAGTGGAACAGATGCTGATGTTTTCGTTAACATTTTTGGGCGGAACGGAGACACGGGTAATGTTCCCTAGGGTATATACAGTACTTATATAGACTAATGCAGACTAATAGGTATTGTGATGACCCAGGGGGGTGGCACAAAAGCAACAAAGTCACAAAAGTAGGTAAAGTCCCTTTAATTCCTCCAACGTGGCCCCCAATGTCCAGTTATCATCGGCTGGAGAAAACAACTCTCCCAAGAACAGTTTTTAAAGGGAAGAAATACAGTCCGAACCCAAAGTACATATAAATTATAAATAAAAGCCAACACAAACCACAAAGCTGCAGCAATTAACGAGACAGGGCAGGATAAGGAATTGAAGACTTCAAAAGATAACGAAACACACACAGTTGGGAGGATGCTAGAATCCATATAAGACTTGACAAATGAAGATAATGCACGCTTTGCTTCCAGAAACTTTGCTGTGGGTAGTTTGCCTTTTTAAACAGTTTTCCCAGCTGCAGCTAATGAAGGGGATCAGAGCCCTTTCCTCCCCCAGAAACCATGCAATTCACGTTGCTCCCTTCTCCGTTCCTCCCTGCGTGTCCTAGGATGAAGAGGGGGTGGCCCTGGGTCTTCTTCTGAATGCCCAGCCGGACTGTGCCCTTCCCCAGTTTCTTCCACAATCTCTGGAGCCACACTCCCACTCCCTGTCAGCTGCTTGATCTCCCCCTCAGAATCAGATTCCAACAGGGGCATGACAGGTATATACTAGTCCCTCCGTGAAGAGACTAGAAGCATTTGAAATGTAGATTTACAGATGGCTCTTACGTATAAGTTGGGTTGACAAAATCAGAAATGAGGAGGGGGTAAGCCGCTTGGGAAAGCCAAGGGAAATCATCAAAACCATCAAAACACGAAACTTAGAATATTTTGGATATGTGATGCGACACCCAGAAAAATATGGCATCCTTCACTTAATCCTCCAGGGAAAGACTGAAGGCAAATGAAGGTCCAGGCAGAAGAACATCATGGCTTCAAAAATCTAAGAGACTGGTTTGGACAAAACTCAGCAGCATTTTTTAATGCAGCGGTTGATTTAAAAAAAATGATGGCCAATTTCCGATGACAGATAATGATCTCTCTCTCTTTTTCTCTCTCTTTTATTCTCTTTCCATATTTGTTTATCTTTGATGATGTCTGTTGCCTAGGAGAGCGCAGGTTGGACAACGACAAGAACAATTTTGAAAGGGGGTCAGAAGACAAATTCACCCTTGATGCCCCCAATCTGGGCAGGCTCCGGAAAATCACCATTGGGCATAACAACAAGGGAAGCTCAGCTGGATGGTTCCTTGATAAGGTTCACTGTGTTATTAATTCATTACTTAGGCTACCATATCAGGAACTCTCAATTAGGTTTGCCTTAACCAACGGTGGGCTGCTGCTGGTTCACACCAGTAGTTAAGATTCTGCACAGTTTGGCCAACTGCAAAATCCCACCACTGGCTCATCCCGCCGTGCTAATTTTTCGGCCTGTTTTCTGGGCCATTTTGGGCTGAAAATGGCCCAGAAAATATCTGAAAATGGCCTAAAAACAGTTTAAAAAAAAAAAAAAGGCCAAAGAAACAGGAAATTAAGACTTGTGGACATGCTGGCTGGGGAATTCTGGGAGTTGAAGTCCAGAAGTCTTAAAGTTGCCAAGATTGGGGGATCTCTGGCCTGGAAGACTTACAAAGTCCTTTCGAACTCTGTTGGTCTGTTAAGAAAGACAATGTTCTCAATGAATACCTGTGGGTAAAAATCTGCTGAGTGGGTTGCAAAATTGGTCTAAAAGGCAGATAGTTCCACAGCTTCTCACTTCACTGATGTGACATTCTGCTCTGATCGTAGGTTATCATTGAAGATATTGGCAACAAGTCAGTGTATGAGTTCCCGTGCTACCGTTGGTTTGCGTTGGATGAAGATGATGGCAAAATCCAGCGTGACATTCTTGTGGGAGGAACAGAGGCAACTGGTAAGTGTGTCTTTGAGCTGAAAGTGATGAAGATGAGACAGCCGAGGATGAACTAGGATTAAAAAGCTGAGGGCATAGAGGGAGAATAGGAGTAGAATAAAACAGAACAGAACAGAAAAGACAATATGGAATGGAACGGACTGGAATGGACTAGAATAGAAAATATGGAATAGAATAGAATAGAATAGAATAGGATGCAGAAGTGGTATTCAGCAGGTTCTGACCTGTTCTGGAGAACCGGTAGCAGAAACTTTGAGTAGTTCGGAATACCACTTCTGACTGGCCCTGCCCCCATCTATTCTCTGCCTCCTGATCGGCTGGGTCTTCCTTTGTTGCCCTGCACAGGAGAACAGAGCTAGAAAGCAGGTGAGTGGGGTGCAGAGGGAATGAGGATTTTACAGTATCCTTCCCCTGCCACGCCCACCAAGCCACGTCCACAGAACCAGTAGTAAAAAAAATTGAATCCCACCACTTATAGGATGGGATGAGATGGGATGGGATGGGTTAGAATAGAAATAGAATAGAATACAAAAGAAAATATGGAATGGAGTGGAGTGGAATGGAATAGAATAGAATAGAATAGAATAGAATAGAATAGAATAGAATAGAATAGAATAGAATAGAATAGAATAGAAAATATGGAATGGAATGGAATGGAACGGAATGGAATGGAACCAAACAAGACAGGACAGGATAGAACAGAACAGAGCAGAACGGAACGGAATGGAACAGAACAGAACAGAACAGAACAGAACAGAACAGAACAGAACAGAACAGAATAGAATAGTCAACAAAGTGATAATCATAGATGCCAATAGGAGAGATGAGAAGGACAGTAGTAAAACAGCCTTACTACATCTTGAGAATGGAGAAGTGTATAAGCCGAGCAATGCCTCTCCTTGTGCTAGTTCTGCTGCATGATCCGGTGTGCTTGCTGGTTTGAAACATTGCAGATTGCATAGCTGTTGCATATTTCTCTGCATTATTAAGAAAGTGGGGGGGGGGGGTGATGGACATATCAGATAAGCACCAATGCCCCATCTCCCTCTCAGAATGGAGGTTTACGTGAGCGGGCAGGTGGAAGGAGATTAGCTAGCATCTGGGCTGAGGGTATCCTGTTCTTTTGAGACCTCTGCCTAGCTGCATAGCCCAGATCATCTCTAAAAGCCCTGGAGAAAAGCAGCTGGGTGTGACCTGTTGTTGGTTGTTAGTGGGCTAGTTTTGGAGAAGCAGGAAGTGCGGAAGGGATCTGGGAGTGAAAAGGGTCCTGGCTTTTCTAATCCAAACAGCAAACTGGAAGCAACCTAAGGAGAAAGGATTGGAGAAGCTCATTTCATGGTTAGCAACTTCCAAGCCTCGAATCTTCAAACATTACAGCCACAGAATCTCATCCTTGGCCTTGCGCAGTTTAAAGGGCAGTTTACCTGAGACAGGTGTCTATCTACTTCCACAGCAGAACAAGTCCTAGAGCAGTGATGGCTAACCTTTTTTGCCGTCACGTGCCGAAAGTCTGTGTGTGCACCCATGCTGCCTGCACCCATAATGCAATGCTCACAAGCCCCCCTGCCCCCCTGCGCATCCGCATGAGGCCCCCCCCCGCATGCACCACACACCTCTGCACATACACATGCGACCAGGGGTGGGATTCAAATTTTTTAACAACCGGTTCTGTGGGCGTGGCTGAGGTAGTGGGCGTGGCTTAGTGGTCATGTGACTGGGTGGGCGTGGCTTGGTGGGCATGTTATTGGCTGGGCGTGGCCAACTCAATATCACTCACATCGAGGCACGCATCTCCTCGCCTGGCCTCCCATGACTGTGGGGAGGCTGCAACAGTCGTAAGTGTGAAAAACGGTCCTAAGTCACTTTTTTCAGTGTCATTGTCACTTTGAAGGGTCACTCCACACAAGCAAAGTACCAGCAAAGGAGGGGGAAAAAAACTCCAGAGAAGTTCCAGAGACAGGAAGTCTAGTCCTGCCAAGAATGTAAAAAGGATTAACGGAGAGGCAGTTTCTGTAAGCAACACCAGAATGTTTCCTTCCTGCCTTCCTTACAGGATTAGGCCAGTAATTTCTTCTAACAACCGGTTCTCCAAACTGCTTAGAATGTTAACAACCGGTTCTTGCGAATACGTGCGAACTGGCAGAATCCTACCCCTGCATGTGACCCCCCCCCCCCCCGTGTATGCCCTGTGCTCTGTGCATATACCCACATCTCCTGCATGTGTGTCACCCCCCGCATGCGTGGCAGATACCCAACAATCAGTTGGCTGGTGGGAGGCATGCGTGCATGCGCAGTGGACCTGATCCGGGGCGACGGCTCACGTGCCGGCAGAGATGGCTCTGTGTGCCACTTCCAGCACACATGCCATAGGTTCACCATCACGATCCTAGAACAAAAAAGATTTCTCCTGTACAGCGGTGTCCAACTCTAGGGGTCCGTGCTACCTCTGTTTCCTCGCTGAGGGAGCCAGCATTGTCCGAAGACACATCCATGGTCATGTGGCCAGCATATGACTATACGCCGAGGCATACAGAATAGCAATAGCACTATAGCAATAGCACTTCGTCTTATATACCGCATCACAGTGCTTTCCAGTCCTCTCTGCCCACAACAATCTGGGTCCTCATTTTACCCACCTCGGGAGGATGAAAGGCTGAGTCAGCTTTGAGCCTGGTGGGATTTGAACTGCAGTAGGACTAGCTTGCAGTACTGCACTTTAACCACTGCGCCACCGAGGAGTGCTGTTACCTTCCCACTAAAATGATACCTATTTTTCTCCTTGCCTTTGCATGCTTTCAAACTGCTAGGTTGGCAGGAGCTGGAGCAAGGAAAGGGAGCTCACCCTCTTGTGCAGGGCTAGGGTCTCAAACGATCAATTGTCTAGTTGACAAGCCCAGCCTCTTAAATCTTTCACCACTGCTCCTGGTCCTGCCTAATGGCGACAGAAGAGAGGGCAGGATACGGAGCTTTAGGAAGAATACATCTTAGTCTAATGTGAAGGGAAACTTCACCCCATATAATTAGTTTATGCTTCATGAACCCAGAGAATTGGGTTAAGTGAATAAAATCTGGTTCACAAACCTTGGGTAAGTACACATTGTGCATATATAGCAGGGGTGTCAAACTCAATTTCATTGAGGGCCGCATCAGGGTTGTGTTTGACCTCAGGGGTGTGTGTGTGGCTGGGGTGGGCATTGACAGCTCGATGTCATTTGTGTTAGGGTGGGGGGCACCTGTGGTTGCTATGGCAGGACTTCCCTCAGCCCCTCCCTCACTCTCATTATAATCTCCTTCCTTCCTTCCTTCCTTCCTTCCTTCCTTCCTTCCTTCCTTCCTTCCTTCCTTCCTTCCTTCTTTCTTCTTTTCCCTCTTCTCTTTCCTTCCCTCTTCCTTCTCCTTTCTTCTTCCTTCCCCTCTTTCCTTATTTTTCCTCCCCTGCTCCCTTCCCATCTTCCTTTCTTTTCCTTTGTCTTTCCTCCTTTCCCTCTCTCCTTTTCTGTCCCTTCTTGCATCCTCAAATGCAAAAGGGGAAACATTTCTCCTTCTGTTTTGTTTCTAGTTTGTTTTGCTAGCCCTCTGCCAGCAAAAACAGAGCCCAGAAGGACCAAGCATGGCTCCTTGAGCCCCATTTTGGGCCTTGACAGCCTCCTGCAGTCCTCTGCCAGCCCTCTGCCGCCCCCCACAGGCTCCATTTTCACTGACACAGGCACCGTGGGCCAGTCCTTTGCTGTTTCCAGGGTGGCCCCGTGAGCCAGATCTAAGCATTCTGTGGCCTGGATCCAGCCTGCAGGCCTTGAGTTTGATACCCCTAACTTATAGTCACGAAGAACTGACTAACCTGGTTTGCACAGAATCCCCAGTCATAGTGCCTGATTTTGCACACAATACTAAATCAGGAATATTGTGCCAGAATCTACTGGCCATTTGCAGGTGTGATAAAAATCAACCATTCAGGAGACACTTGAGACATGTGAACAATATATAAGAGCTTTATTGTGAAGCTTTTGCAAAAGGGAATTCTGCCCTTGACATGGTTCCCAGGAAGGCTGGGGTTTATATACAGCTTCACATATACAGTCTCTGCCTCTTTCTGGGGTCACAATCTATCCAGCTACATATCCAGCTATGCAACACCCCTATTATAATTGTAGCATAACATCTGTTTCCTCGCCCTGTTTAACCTTTTCCATATCCAGTAATCTCCATTATTAACATGACACTGGACAGCATGACCTGCCAAATTATATGTGTGTGTGTGTGTGTGTGTATGTGTATCTATATCCATATCCGTATCCGTATCTATATCTATCTATCTATCTATCTATCTATCTATCTATCTATCTATCTATCTATCTATCTATCTAACTATCTATCTATCTATCTACACAAAAAAATAAAGGGAACACTTAAACAACACGATGTAACTCCAAGTCAATCACACTTCTGTGAAATCAAGCTGTCCACTTAGGTAGCAACACTGATTGACAATCAATTTCACATGCTGTTGTGCAAATGGAATAGATAACAGGTGGAAAGCATAGGCAGTTAGCAAGACATCCCCAATAAAGGAGTGGTTCTGCAGGTGGTGACCACAGACCACTTCTCAGTTCCTATGCTTTCTGGCTGATGGTTTGGTCACTTTTGAATGCTGGCGGTGCTTTCACTCTAGCGGCAGCATGAGACGGAGTCTACAACCCACACAAGTGGCTCAGGTAGTACAGCTCATCCAGGATGGCACATCAACGTGAGCTGTGGCAAGAAGGTTTGCTGTGTCTGTCAGCGTATTGTCCAGAGCATGGAGGCGCTACCAGGAGACAGGCCAGTACATCAGGAGATGTGGAGGAGGCCGTAGGAGGGCAACAACCCAGCATCAGGACCGCTACCTCTACCTTTGTGCAAGGAGGGACAGGAGGAGCACTGCCAGAGCCCTGCAAAATGACCTCCAGCGGGCCACAAATGTGCATGTGGCTGCTCAAACGGTCAGAAACAGACTCCATGAGGGTGGTATGAAGGCCCAACGTCCACAGGTGGGGGTTGTGCTTACAGCCCAACACTGTGCAGGACGTTTGCCATTTGCCAGAGAACACCAAGATTGGCAAATTCACCACTGGCACCATGTGGTTTTCACAGATGAAAGCAGGTTCACACTGAACACATGTGACAGATGTGACAGGGTCTGGAGATGCCTTGGAGAATGTTCTGTTGCCTGCAACATCCTCCAGCATGACCGGTTTGGCAGTGGGTCAGTAATGGTGTGGGGTGGCATTTCTTTAGGGGGCCACACAGCCCTCCATGTGCTTGCCTGAGGTAGCCTGTCTACCATTAGGTACCGAGATGAGATCCTCAGACCCCTTGTGAGACCATATGCTGGTGCGGTTGGCCCTGGGTTCCTCCTAATGCAAGACAATGCTAGACCTCATGTGGCTGGAGTGTGTCAGCCGTTCCTGCAAGACGAAGGCATTGATGCTATGGACTGGCCCGCCTGTTCCCCAGACCTGAATCCAATTGAGCACATCTGAGACATCATGTCTCGCTCCATCCACCAACACCACATTGCACCACATACTGTCCAGGAGCTGAGGGATGCTTTAGTCCAGATGTGGGAGGAGATCCCTCAGGAGACCATCCGCCACCTCATCAGGAGCATCCCCAGGTGCTGTAGGGAAGCCATACAGGCACGTGGAGGCCACACACACTACTGAGCCTCATTTTGACTTGGCCAAAAATATTAGGGGGACTGGAGGCTAAAACATATGAAGAACAGTTGCAGGAACTGGGTATGTCTAGTCTGGTGAAAAGAAGGATTAGGGGAGACAGGAAAGCAGTCTTCCAATATCTCTGGGGCTGCCACAAAGAAAAGGAAGTTGAAAGTATTCTCCAGGGCATCTGAGGGAAGGACAAGAAGCAACGGGTGGAAACTCATCAAGGACAGAACCAACCTAGAACTAAGGAGAAATTTCCTGACTGTTAGAACAATTAGTCAGTGGAACAACTTGCCTCCAGAAGTTGTAAATGCTCCAACAGTGGAAGTTTTAAAGAAGAGATTGGACAACCATTCGTCTGAAGTGGTGTAGGGTTTCCTGCCTAAGCGGGGGGTGGGGGGGTGGACTAGAAGACCTCCAAGGTCCCTTCCAACTTTATTATTCTATTCTAAATATTTACAAGGGGCATTGTCTCTTTCATAACTCAAAGAACTAGTCCCCCATTGACAGAACATTTTTAGGACCCTGGTAAAAGAAAAACAGGTGAGAAAAAGGAAACAGTTAGTGAATTTTTTTTTAAAAAAAAAAAAACCCTTGGAGAAGATCCTTCTTGATCTCTTCTTTTGAGGTTTAAATAAACCAGATGAATCCACAGAGGTTCCAAACTTCTGGAGAAATAATTTCACAGAGAGAGAGAGAGTTGGGACATTCATATTTTACCATTTGGCCAACTCTTTGTCCTTTCCACCCATTGAGAATTGCACAGAGATTTTCTTCTCCTTTGAAGGAAATTTCAACAGACAGAGAGAGGGGAAGGAAAAACAATAGCAAAAAGACTGCAGGAAACAGGACGGAGTTTTGTTTTGTTGGCTTTCATGTCTTGTGTTTACCAAGTTGGGTCATTATATCCTGCAAGTCAGATGCCCAAGAGTGAGCGGAGGTTCTCCTTCCCAATCCAAGTTGCAAAATCAGAAGCTGTCCTTGTCAAAAAGCATCCTCGGGCTTCACTGGGGGAACTCTGATCCAAATCATGCCAAGGCGCTAATGGGGGTGTGTGCGTGTGGAGGAAATGGAGGAGAATGCAGAACTCTGAAGCATCTGGGCTAACAGCAGGCATGCTGGGAAGCTGAGTGCCATCCAGGATTTCTGCCAGCCGATTGCCAGCCTCCGTTGGTGTCGCTGCCCTTTGGAAGGTGGCCCAATTAATTTATCTCGGCAATTGTTTTGACGGGGTGTGAAAATTTTCCCCAGTCACTTTGGGCGATGGAATCTGGGCTTGGAACCAGAGGTGTCTTCATTCTGTGACTTTGTAGAAGTTCTCTTGCTCCTGCAGATCCCAATACAGGTAGTCCTCGTCTTATGACCACAAATAAACCCGACGTTTCTCTGATAAAAATTCTCACTGAATTTCTGTTTAGCCTTTGCTCCTTTTGCAGACTCTTGTATTGAAAGATATTTAAACTATCAGGGTTGAAAGATATCTGCTGAAGTTTTCCAAAAGAATGGAATGGAATATAGAATACAGAATATAGAGGAGAGGAGAGGAGAAGAGGAAGAGAGGAGAGGAGAAAAGGAAGAGAAAAGAAGAGAATTCTTTATTGGACAAGTGTGTTTGGGCACACAAGGGATGGGAAGTGATCAGTGGTGAGATTCAAAAATTTTTACTACCTGTTCTGTGAGTGTGACTAGGTGGGCGTGACTAGGTGGGCATGGTCATGTGATTGGGTGGGCGTGGCTTTTTTTGCAGCACCATGTTTACCCCACCACCCTGTTTTTTGGACCTTCCCAGCCTCAGGGGAGCCTCTGGGGGGCGTTTTTGCTCCCAGAAGGCCCCCCTGGGGCTCAGGAAGGAAAAATCGGAGCATAGGAGGGGCACACAGCACCCCTCCACACTTAATTTTGGGGCCTTCCTGCCTTCATAGAAGCGGAGATATTCAGCCGGTTTGCACTACTTCAGGAGAACCGGTAGCAAGGATTTGGCGTGGGTCACTGAACCGATAGTAACTTCTGGCTGGCCCTCAACCCAGTCACCAAGTCAAAATGACACCGAGCTGATAGGAACACCGGTTGAATCCCAACCCTACCTAAAGCCCATCTCCTGTCTTTCTTAATCCCATCATCTGGAGCTGAAGATGTTTTGTTTATGAATAGATTGGCCTGGATTTCTTAATGGGCACAATTTAGATCCTTCTCAAAAGAGTTCAGGCATCTGCTGGAGGCTGTTGAGGTTGCTTTCTGTCTTTAAAAACATGTTTCTCCATGTCTCCTTTAAAACTAGTCAGGGGTGGGGAACTGTGGCCCCTTTATGACCTGTGGACCCCAACTCCCAGAATTGGCTCAGGAATTCTGGGAGTTGAAGTCCACAAGTCATAAAGGGGCCATAGTTCCCCTGAGGTATCTATACCTTGAAAATGATGGAAACAGTAATTAGGATTAGTAATAAGCCCGCCATTAGTAAGATTGTTGTGGTAGCTGCACTTGCATTCTGTTTCTCTAACTCCCTTATCACCCTCTTAGGTATTGTTTACAACGTGGCAGTGGTCACAGGGGACATCAGAGGGGCAGGAACCAACTCCAAAATTCATATTGTCATGCATGGCTCCAAAGGGCTGAAAAACAGTGGGAAGATTTTTCTGGAAGGAGGGAAGTTTGAACGGAGCAGGACCGACCTTTTCAATATCGAAATTGCAGCTCTCCTTAGCCCCTTAAGTCGCATCTCCATCGGGCACGATAACGCTGGCATCAGTTGCGGCTGGTACTGTGAGAAGGTAAGGACGTGTCTTAAGATGTTGCTGAACAACTGTTCAAGCTTTTTTTTATCCCTGATCAGGGTGACCTGGGACATCTTATATATATGTGGATCTTTGGTTATTCGGGTTTTCTCCCGGGTAAGATTGGAATTGAAGAAAACCCGAATAATCAAAGTTCCACATACAAATACCCGCGAGAACCTCAGAAAACACACACACACACACACACACATATATATATTTGGTTATTCAGGTTTTATCCCGCGTAAAATTGGAAGTATCTAGGCAAAGTTTCGATGAAGTCTCATTCATCATCTTCAGGCTTGTGTCTTCGGCTCTGTGCTTCTCAGAGGAAGAACGGCTGCAGGATATCGGTTTGGCTGGTCTAAAGAAAAGAAGAATTAGGGGTGATGTGATAGTATTCCAGCATTTGAGGGACTGCCACAAAGAAAAGGAGGTCAAATTATTCTCCAGAACAACTGGAGGGAAGGACAAGAAACTATGGTTGGGAATTAACCAAAGAGAAAGAAGCAACCTGGAATGAAGGAGGAACTTCCTAAAAGTGAGGACAATTAACCAGTGGAACAGCTTCCCTTCAGAAGGTGTGGGTGCTTCATCACTGGACAGAAGAGACTGGACAGCCACTTAACTGAAACGGTATAGGTTTCTCCTGCTTGAGCAGGGGGATGGACTAGAAGACCTCCAAGGTCCCTTCCAGCTTCTATTCTATTCTATTCTATTCTATTCTATTCTATTCTATTCTATTCTATTCTATTCTATTCTATTCTATTCTATTCCATTCCATTCCATTCCATTCCATATTTTCTATTCTGTTCTGTTCTGTTTATTCTATCCCCCTTCTATCCTATCCTATCCTATCCTATCCTATCCTATCCTATCCTATCCTATCCTATCCTATCCTATCCCATCCCATCCCATCCCATCCCATCCCATTCCATTCCATATTTTCTATTCTATTCTATTCTATTCTATTCTATTCTATTCTATTCTATTCTATTCTATTCTATTCTATTCTATTCTATTCTATTCCCATTCCTATCCTATCCTATCCTATCCTATCCTATCCTATCCTATCCTATCCTATCCTATCCTATCCTATCCTATCCTATCCCTATTCTATTCTATTCCATTCCATTCCATATTTTCTATTCTGTTCTGTTCTGTTTATTCTATCCCCATTCTATCCTATCCTATCCTATCCCATCCCATCCCATCCCATCCCATCCCATCCCATCCCATCCCATCCCATCCCATCCCATTCCATTCCATTCCATATTTTCTATTCTATTCTACTCTACTCTAATCTACTCTACTCTACTCTACTCTACTCTACTCTACTCTACTCTACTCTACTCTACTCTACTCTATTCCCATTCCTATCCTATCCTATCCTATCCTATCCTATCCCATCCCTATTCTATTCTATTCTATTCCATTCCATTCCATTCCATATTTTCTATTCTGTTCTGTTCTGTTTATTCTATCCCCATTCTATCCTATCCTATCCTATCCCATCCCATCCCATCCCATCCCATTCCATTCCATTCCATATTTTCTATTCTATTCTACTCTACTCTACTCTACTCTACTCTACTCTACTCTACTCTACTCTACTCTACTCTACTCTACTCTATTCTATTCCCATTCTTATCCTATCCTATCCCTATTCTATTCTATTCCATTCCATTCCATTCCATTCCATATTTTCTATCCTGTTCTGTTCTGTTCTGTTCTATTCCCATCCCCATCCCTATCCATATTCCTATCCTATCCTATCCTATTCTTTGGACCTATCTGATGAAATGAAATTCAATGGTGAAAAAAAAAATTAGCTTCTACATTAAGGAAGAAAAAACCAAATGCACAGGTATAGAGGAGGTGGTACCTGGCTCAATAGTAGTAACTGCAAGAGGGGTCTTGGAGTCCTCCTGGACAATCACTTAAACATGAGCCAGCCGTGTGCTGCAGCTACCCAAAAAAAGCCAACACAGTCCTAAGCTGCATCAACAGAGGGACAGAAACAAGATCACAGGAAGTGTTAATACCACTTTGTAATGCCTTGGTAAGGCCACACTTGGAATACTGCATTCAGTTTTGGTCACCACAATGTAAAAAAGATGTTGGACTGGAGACTAAAACATATAAAGAATGGTTTCTGGAACTGGGTATGTCTAGTCTAATGAAAAGAAGGGCCAGGGGAGACATGATAGCAGTCTTCCAATATCTCAGAGGCTTCTACAAGGAATAGGGGGTCAACCTATTCTCCAAAGCACCTGAAGGCAGGACAAGAAGCAATGGATGGAAATTAATCAAGGAGAGAACCAAGGAGAAATTTCCTGACAATTGGACCAATTAATCAGTGGAGCAACTTGCCTCCAGAAGTTGTACATAGGCCCTCCAGCAGCCAAATCAGAGGAGGAGGAGGAGGCCTGGGAGTCAGGGTCAGTATCAAGGTAACCTGAGAGCTTTGAGGTGGGAAGAGGGAGTGTATCTGGCAGAGAGATAGAGACAGAGGCAGAGCCTGGGCCTGGGCCGTCCATCAGCCCTCAGATGGATGGTCAAGAGCCCCCAGATCTGGAGGTGGCCGATGAAGAAGAGGAGGAACAGCTGGATCCAGAAGAGGAGGAACAGCTGGATCCATGCAGATGCACAGAAGATAGAGGAGAGGAGAGCAATGGAAATCTATGAGCTGGTCCTTGGGACGGAAAAACCACTGTTGCTTGCAAAGTCCCACCCTAGCTCTGGGGATAAAAGACAGTGGGGGCGGAGATGAATAGATGTGGCAGACAACCATTCATCTTCTGGACGGATGGACTTATCAGCACTCCTAATTAAAGGCATCTTTTGAGTTCACGTCAGAGGGTTTGTCGTATTTGGGGAGCTGGGTCAGGACAGATTGCTGTATGCCTTCGGAAGGTGCCAGGTTGGGCAAAGGGCGCAGGCTGAGTTGAATATGGATTAAATGGAATCGTTCGTTTTATCTCCCTCTGCCAGGTGGTCGTGTACTGTCCATTTACCGGAATCGAACAGACCTTTCCTTGTGGGAAGTGGCTGGATGAGAACGAAATGGATGGCCTGGTGGAACGGGAACTCTACGAAATGGTTTCCCTGCGTCAGAAAAGACTGAAAAGTAAATTCACCGGGGGTGGGTGGGTGGAATAAATCTTGCTTCCCATTTCTTAATAAATACAGGTAGTCCTTCGACTTATGACTGCCACTGAGCCCAATTTTTCCATTGTTAAGTGAGACAGATGTTTAAGTGAGTTTTGCCCCATTTGATGACCTTCCCTGCCGCGGTCATCCAGCAAATAACCACAGTCATTAAGTGAATAATTCAGTCATTAAATAAATCCATCTCTCCCCATCAGTTTTTTCCATTGTTAAGTGAGACAGATGTTTAAGTGAGTTTTGCCCCATTTTACGACCTTTCCTACTGCAGTCTTTTAGTGAATAGCAGCAGTTATTAAGTGAATCATTCAGTCATTAAATGAATCCATCTCTCCCCATCACCTTTTTTCATTAAGCGAGTTGGATGTTAAGTGAGTTTTGCCCCATTTTATGACCTTCCCTATTGCAGTCATCTAGCAAATAACTGCAGTCGTTAAGTGAATCATTCAGTCATTAAATAAATCCATCTCTCCCCATCAGTTTTTTTCATTAAGTGAGTTGGATGTTGAGTTTTGCCCCATTTGATGACCTTCCCTGCTGCAGTCATTGTTAGGAATAACAAAGTTACCTAACGTAGTTTGGGTAAAATAATATATATAAACTATGATAGTAAGTTTATGTGTGTGTCACTTTAAAACTGCAAAGCATGTAATTTTGGGTGCGGCTATAAAACCGCCATAAGAGGGAGCAAGAGAACTTGATTGATTGCTGGCTTACTGAATTGCTTGCTGACGATGATGGATTGATGGTTTGTTAACTGCCTGTTCCCTGCTACTGTTGCTGAAGGAAGAAAGGAGGTTTGACTTCTTCATATATCTACTGTGAGGAGATATATTACTGGACAGATATTTGTAAGTTTACTGACCTCTTTTTCGACACTGGACTTTGCAAATGAATAATTCCCGGACGGACTGAATTAGTGAATAATATATGGACTGTTTTGACTCTGCTAAAACTCTTACTGGAATAAACTATTTAACTAGCACAGTGTATCTATTTTACTGAGTGTAAGCTACAAAAACATTTATCTCACATATTTGCCTGCCTGCCTGACTGCCGTGCAGATTCTGCTAGGGTGTATCCCTAACAGTCATCTAGCAAATAACTGCAGTCGTTAAGTGAATCATTCAGTCATTAAATAAATCCATCTCTCCCCATCAGTTTTTTTCATTGTTAAGTGAGATGGATGTTAAGTGAGTTTTGCCCCATTTTATTACCTTTCCTGTGGTAGTCATTTTGCAAATAACTGCAGTCGTCAGATGAATTTTTCGGTCATTAGGTGAATCCATCTTCCCCTATCAACTTTACTTGTCCAAAGCTGACTGGGAAGGTTGCAAAGGGTAATCACTTAACCCTGGGACAGCACAACCCTCCTAAATACATGCCAGTTGCCAAGCGGCCGAATTTTGGTCAAGTGACCATGAGGATGCAGCAAAGCTCTAAGTCTGAAAAAACGGTCATAAAGTCGATTTTTCCAGTGCCATTGTAACTTCAAACGTTCACTAAGCAAGTGGTTGTAAGTTGAGGACTTCTGCTCTTGGGTAGCATTTGTACAGTTTTCTTTTTCTTAGATGCAGAGGTCCGATCCATTTTATTCTCTGTTGTGAATACACAATGAAACTGTGGCAGATTTATATTGGGGTTTTAACATTACGTCTGGACTTAACATTTTGAATTGTTTAGGAAAGATGAGGATTAAGGTAAAGTTTTCCCCTGTCCGGTTGTGTCTGACTCTTGGGGCCAGTGCTCCTTTCCTTTCTTAGCTGATGGAGCCAGCATTGGCCGAAGACATTTCGGTGATCATGTAGCCAGCATGACTACATGCTGAGGGAAGAAGCAGGAGAAGGAGAAGGAGAAGGAGAAGGAGAAGGAGAAGGAGAGGAAGAGGAAGAAGAAGAAGAAGAGGAGGAGGAGGAGGAGGAGGAGGAGGAGGAGGAGGAGGAGGAGGAGGAGGAGGAGGAGGAGGAGGAGGAGGAGGAGGAGGAGGAGAGGAATTGGAAGTGGAATTGGAATTGGAATGAATCATAAGATACAAACTAAATTATAGTCATAGGATATTAAATAGTCAATCAACACAAATCATGAGCTACGAAGACCAGTTGGAGTCATAATAAGCTATGGTAGGCAATAGGAAAGAGGAATAAAGGAGAAGGGTAATAGGTCATCCAGCTTTACTAGGTGGTTTGATATCCTAGGACAAATATAGTGTTGTCGGAATTAGTTGTTTAGCAGAGTGATAGCACGGAGGGAAAAACCTGTGGTTGTTTTTGCATGCCATGCCCTATAGCATCACCTTGAAGGAAAAAGTTGAAACAGTTTATGTCCAGGATGCGAGGGGTCTGTAGAAGTTTTCACAGCCCCCTTTCTGGCTTGTGCATTATACAGGTTCTCAATGGGAGGCAGTCTCATTGTTGTAACGCTGTTACCTTCCCACCAACGTGATACCTATTTATCTTCTCATATGTGCATCCTTACGGGTGGGAGCTGAGGCAAGTAACAGGAGCTCACCCTGTCACGTGGCACTTGGGTCTCAAACCCTGGATTTCAGCTTTCCAGCTGATGATCTCAACGTCTATAACCACTGAGTCATCACGCCCCCTCTTGCAGATGTTTAACATCATGTCTGGATTGAACATTTCTTGTTTTTTTTAGGTAAGGATGACATAGGATGCGGCAGGGGTGTCAAACTCAATTTCATTGAGGGCTGTGTTTGACCTTGTGGGGGAGGGCATGGCCAGGTCGACATCACTCATTGAGGCTCTGTTTTCGGCTGCAATGGCCCACCCAGGCTCCGTTTTTGGCCACAACAGCCTCCTGCAGCTCTCTGCCAGTGAAAACAGAGCTTGGGAAGCCATGCACGGCCTACCCGAGCTTGGCCTCTTCTGCTCTGTTTCTACTGGCACAGGCACCGTTGTTTCTCACGAGCCAGATCTAAGCACCCCATGAGTTGGATCCAGCCTGCGGACCTTGAGTTTGACACTCCTGGGATGTTCTGACCAAGGCTTCCGAAGCCGTAATTATGCACACGCTTATTTTAAAAACAAGTCTTGTTTTATCGCAATGCTGGGAATTATTTTCATTCCCAGCCAGTAATGAATCTCAAACAGTCCCTCGAGATAAGCACCCACCTTTCTTGCCTGTGAAATGCTGCCAAGAACAGAAGCATCAAATGAACTAGAATAAAAAAAACAGCCGAAGTAGAAAGAGCTTCAAGAATGAATCTAAACTGAACGAACGACTTTGCTTCCTGCAAAGGTTTCATCATCTTGGCCTGTCCTTTATACCTGATGGGAGGGGCAATCACCTCCCAGCCTTACTCCCGAGTCGCTCCTTTTGTCTTAGCTGCTTGTGCCTTCTAGCAGCTCTGTGCAAACGCATACTGGGAAAAGGCTCCCCTGGATCCTCAGCCTTGCTGCTGCCAGACTCCGAAGGCTCCAGATGACGGGGACCCCACTTCCAGATGGTCCTGTGCCCCATCTCTGCATCAGATGCAGGACCCTCATCTGAGTCCTCCCCAGACTCCCGGACTGGTCCCCAGTCTTCCCCACTGTCCGATTCCACTGCCATCTGCACCGGCTGCCAGCAAACCACATCATGGGATAAGAGTCTTTCTAAGGCTGCTTCCCTTTTGCAGCTCTTCTTCAAATGACCACAAAACCCTGCACAAGGGGAAATCATGTTCTAAAGAGAAGGTCACACTCCAGTAACTGCAGGGCTTAGATTTCTGTGCAACACTTAAAAAAAAACAACAACCGCACAATACCATCATACACTGCAAAAAAACAAATTGCATTCTCAGCCAGGGAAAGATCAATGTTAACTGTATCGTCTTATTCTTGCGATTGTCCTTCTTATTGTGGATCTGCTGGGATCAAACTATCTAAATCCGTTCCTAGTGTGTTTCATTCTTCTTCTTTTTTTTTTGCGACACCCATTCCTTTCAGAGGAACAAAACGTTTATTTATCCATGTATTTTAACATTCTGTTGAAGATCTCATCTGTGCAGGATAACTTTAGATTATGGGAACTCTAATCTCTAAACTCTAATCTATTGAAAGAACTTTGTTGTCTGTTAAGGTGGTAAGATAAACAGTTGAGGGCTTCAGGTTGGAAGGAAGGTATTTTTATGCCTGATTCAGAACCCAGGAAGATGAGGGAGAATGCTGTAGCCTTTCATCTCCCCTTGATCATATTTTTAACAGTGGCTAATTTATTTATTTACTTATTTAACACGTGGCATAGAGTCCTTCTTTGTTTTTCTTCCACTAGATGTGCCGTGCTAAATATGACATAATAAAATTGGAAGGGACCTTGGAGCAGGGGTAGGCTTCAAAAAATTTAGCCACCAGTCCTCTCTGCCCGGTTGCTGAGTGGCAGTGGGCATGGCCTAGTTGTCCTCCTGCACCATCCTGGCCTGGGAATGAAAACAGGCAGTGGGGGGGGACCCGTTTTCACCCTCCCCGTGCTCCGGAGGCTTTCCTCGAGCCTCCAGGAGGGCAAAAATGGCCACCCCGGACTCTGGAGGCTCTCCAGAGGCTGGAAATGGGCCTGTTTTCGGTGTTCTGGAACTTCCGGGAGGCCCATTTTTCGCCTTCCCCGAGCCTCCATGTTTACCTGGAATCCAAAACGAGCTGTGTGGGGAATCCTGGGAGGGGTGGAGTGGGCGAGTCCAGCCAGGAGTTGGATTCAGCGGAGAAAGCGGAGTTCTTTGCAGGAAGCAAAGACGTTTTTGCACTCAAGCCTTGTGGACATTTGGACCCTCTTAGTTTGTGTTTGGAGACTCTTTGTGTTTGAAATATTTCTTGGCAACTTTATCTCATGTTCTCGGCAGCCTTGCACAACCTTGACAAGGCTTGTTCTTATCAGAGGCAATTCATTTGAAACAGCCTTTTAACCGTGAAGGAATGGAATTCGTAAAGAATCATGAAAAGGTTTTGTTGTTACCTCCATTTGGTGTTTGTTTCCTTGGAACAAGGTTTGTGTCAGAACAATACCTGACAATCGGCTGATGGGGGACGCGCGTGCATGCACAGTGGATCAGTTCCAGGCAATGGCTAGCATTCCAGCAGAAATCACTCTTGTGTGCCACTTCTGGCATGCTGCCATAGGTTCACCATCATGGCCCTATACCATTCCAGACAAGTAGCCATCCAGCCTCTTCTGAAAAGCCTCCAGTGTTGGAACAACCAAATTTCTGGAGGAAAGTGGTTCCACTGATTAATTGCGGACACCAGTGACCAAACAGGAGTGTTTGGTTAAGGTTATCTCAAATATTTCCCAACAATTCAATCACATTTTCCTCCCTTCTGACTGGAGAGAGATGTCCAGGACAAAAGGACTCCGTGTGCTGAAACACAGAGGGAGAAGGTACAGCTTAGAGACTGACTTAATCTTCTAGCTGACATTTAGAAGCAGATACATCTGCTGAAAGGCAGATAGATTTATGTGGCAGAAAGAATGCATGGAGGGAGGGAGAGAGAGGGGGGGAGAGTGGGGGAGGGAGGGAGAGAGAGAGAGGGAGGGAGGGAGGGAGGGAGAGAGGGAGAGACTAACGTTTAAAAGCATAAGGAAATATTTCTGAGGCTGATCCTTGCATGAAAGAAAAGTAATGACAAGCTTTATTTTAGGAGATAATAAAAATATTAACATCTGGGATACAAAATCTACAAAGAAGGGGAGGAAAAAACACCAAACACTGCATCACTCAAAGGCTGGATAATAAGATTAGCAAGATGAGATCAGATGCAAGTAAAGTAGAACAGAAGAAAGAAAAGAAGGGAAGACCAAAGAATAACCAATCAAGAAATACCACTTGGAAACAAGGAAGATCAAGGAAGCTCTGGAAATAATGAACCCACAAATAACAGCTATAGAAAGAAGATCAGCAGCACTTGACATGACTGGACTGGGGAAATCTTCACCTTTTGAAGATGCTTCTGCAGACCTAGATGAGCTCACAGATACTGTAACATCATATGTTAGCTTCTGCGAAGACTTATGTGTATCAACAAGGAACCTGCAAATATATGGTAACAATAAACCTTGGTTCACAGCTAAACTTAAGCAGCTACATCATTCCAAAGAGGAAGCCTACAGAAAAGGTGACAGAATGCTATATAACCAGGCCAGAAACATATTAACAAGAGAGATCAGAGCAGCAAAAAAGTTACTCTGAAAAGTTAAAGAATCAATTCCTAATAAAAGAACCAGCAAACATGTGGAAAACTCTTAAAAACATCACAGGCTTCAGTAAACCTCCTTCCCAGGCAGAAGGAAATCAACAACTAGCAGATGACCTGAATGTGTTTTACTGTAGGTTTGAAAAGAAACTACAGCCACCTATCTCCACAACCCACATCTCAAATACACCAACAACAGCCAAGCCTCCTATAACTGGCCCCAATCCATTGGGCTCACAATCTCTGGTGATCACAGAAAAAAGAAGTGCAAGATCTATTACACAGACAGAAGCCAGGAAGAGCACCAGGGCCAGACAAGATAACGCCTTCTTGCTTAAAAGTCTGGGCTGACCAATTGGCCCCCATCTTCACCCAAATCTTCAATAGATCACTAGAGATGATCTATGTTCCTTCCTGCTTCAAACGTTCTACCATCATCCCAGTGCAAAAGAAGTCCTCCATCAAGGAACTGAATGACTACAGACCAGTTGCTCTAACATCTGTAGTTATGAAAATCTTTGAAAGGCTTGTGCTGCCCACCTGAAAACCATCATGGATTCGCTGTTAGATCCCATGCAGTTTGCATACCGAGCAAATAGATCGACGGATGATGCTGTTAACATGGCTCTGCATTACATCCTACAACACCTTGAATCTCCAAATACCTACGCAAGGGTCCTCTTTGTAGACTTCAGTTCAGCATTCAATACCATCATTCCAGACACTCTTCTAAGTAAATTAAACCAACTAGTGGTACCTGAACACACTTGTAAGTGGATCATAAGCTTCCTAATAGACAGGAAGCAGCAGATGAGGCTAGGCAGAATTACATCTGATACCTGTACAATCAGCACAGGGCCCCCCCAAGGCTGGGTGTTATCTCCACTTCTCTTCTCCCTATATACCAATGACTGCATCTCAAACGACCCGTCTGTTAAAATACTGAAGTTTGCTGATGACACAACAGTGATTGGTATCATTCGAGACAACGATGAATCTGCATACAGACAGGAGGTTATACAACTTGCCTCGTGGTGTAACTGGAACAATCTGGAACTGAACACACTCAAAACCGTAGAAATGGTGGTAGACTTTAGAAGAAACCCTCCTATACTACCACCTCTTACAATACTAGACAACACAATATCAACAGTAGAAACCTTCAAATTTCTAGGTTCTACTATATCACATGACCTAAAATGGACACCTCACATCAAAAACATCATCAAAAAGCACAACAAAGAATGTTCTTTCTGCACCAACTCAGAAAGTTCAAACTTCCCAAGGAGCTGCTGATACAGTTCTACAGAGGAATTACTCAGTCTATCACCTGCACCTCTATAACTGTCTGGTTTAGTTCTGCAACCCAACAGGACAGACACAGACTTCAGAGGATAATTAGGACTGCAGAAAAAACAATTATTACCCATCTGCCTTCAATTGAGGACCTACATACTGCACAAGTCAAAAAGAGGGTTGTGAAAATATTTACAGAGTCCTCACATCCTGGACATAAACTGTTTCAACTCCTACCCTCAAAACGATGCTATAGAGCACTGCACACCAGAATAACTAGACACAAGAACAGTTTTTTCCCACGAACATCATCACTCTGCTAAACAAATAATTCCCTCAACACTGACTGGCTTCCGGTTTGAGCTTCTTCGGCAATAGACAGAAATCTGCGATTGTGTGAGGTTTCAGTCTGGGCTCGCCCCTGGAGCGCCCCGAGCTGGCTGGTTTCGGGGCTAAGCCATCCCGTAGAGGTGGTGAAGAGGGGGGAGACTGCCAGCAGGGTTGAGGAGAGCCGCATCTCTCCTCCTCAGCTGGCCATTACTCCCTTTCCCGAAGGTGGTTGTAGTGGTGGTCAGAAATGGCCACCTCAAAGAAGAATTCGACCAGAAAAGAATGTGCAGGAGGAAGATAAAAAGCGAAAGTTTTGGCTGACGGGTTTAAATTGCAAAAGCAATTTAAGGTACCCTGGAATTTAAACTAAAAAAAAAAAACATCATTCCCAAAGAAGATTCTGAAGCAGCAAAGGAAAGTGAAAAGGGAAAGGTTTGGTTGTTTTTTTTCTTCTCTCCCTTTCTCTATACTGACAACTAAGAGACTTAAATAAGAAATAGGAAAAAAAAATCTGCTTTGACATCAACAGGCAATTAAATTGAAAATAAAACAAAATGTCAAAGGGATAATAAAGATTTCTGGACACTAAAATTTTTCATAAGCAGGAAAGGAGAGAAAAAGAATAAAAGGGCAGGATCTGGAAAAAAGGGAGGAGACTGCCTGGAATTAAAAGGAATCTACAGTAAAACTTCAACAAGACTTCTAAAAGATACATTTTAACTGAAACTTGGCAACTAAATAGTAACCCCAGGAAGAGAAAGTGAAAAAAAAAAAAGCAAAAAGAAACAGCTTGTGTGTATTTGGATTACTTGGTGATCTTTGGATTCTTGGTTATTGCATTTGAATGACTAAAATTAATTGGGTGGTTGTTTAAAAATTTATACAATGGCACTACTTCTGGATGAATTGAAAATGGAACTTAAAAAGTACAAAGAAGATGCACAAGAAGGGAGGGGTTCTTTCGGTGTTGTTTTTCAATTCTTAGAAATGGAGATTTGGAACTATGAGAAACAACAAGAAACGTCTGCAAAACAAGAAGACTGGGACAAAGAAGAAGCCATCTTTAATGAACAAGTAATTCTATGTGGGGAAGAAAAAGGAAAGTGGGGAAAGAGAATGGAGAATTTAAGTCTTAAAAAAACAACCAAAGAAAAGAAAAGTAATTGGAAAAATAAGTATAATACTGGAAAGCAACAGAAAATATGGAATACAGAAGAGAGAAATAGAAGTAGAGAGACAAGGGGATAAAAAGGGGAGAGAGAAGAAGAGAGGGAAGAAGGAAAGGAAAAGAAGTTACAAAGGACTGGAACAAGATATAGAGAAACGGGACCTATTTAGAGATAATGGGTGAAAATCTAACTGAAAAGGGGATTCTGTAAAGGTGCACAAGATTGTATTGTTATATTAGTAAGAGAAATAACTTTAGAAAATTGGAAACAACGTACGATTAAAATGAGGGATAAAATAGTTAGTGTAATTTAGTGAAATGTTTGTGGATAAAATAAATGAAATAAAATAAATGAGAAAATTGAATTAGGAAGGAACGGGAACATTTTAATTAATTAATGTTTTATAAAATATAAGTGAAGGGGTAGCGGGAATTAACTATGGAAAGCTTATAGCTATTCTCATAGAGGTATGATATTTAATTGAAAAGTAATGTTAAAGAAGTTAAGATTTTAATGAATATTCACATTAATGATAGAATTGAATTGGAATGGAATGTGTTGTTTTAATTACATATATTTATAATCTTTTTTTAAAAAGAATATAGTGTGTATTTTAAGAATGTACCAAGCAGAATCCGAATGGAAGTTATGTATTATATTGAATGTTATAACTTTAAGGTATATATTGAAGCTTAAATAAGAGTTAAATGGATAAAATTAAAAGATATAAAGGTGTCATACTCCAATCAGCAACTACAGGAGAAACTTTGTTTAATGAGAAAAGATAATAGATAATTGAAACAGGACAGACAAAAAATATAAATATAATGATTTGAAATGAGATGAGATAATTAAAATAAAATTGAGAAAATTAAAAGAGGGGAGAAGCTATGCAGAAAATATAAAATAGTAATAAGATATGGAATAGAATATAAAAATGAGCATGAAATTGAATTTGTGTCTATACGAAGAAATATAACCCAGGATTATGATACTTTCAAAAAAGATGTTTTATTTGTATTTTTTTTGTGAAAACTCAAATAAAATTTACAAAATAATAATAATAATAATTCCCTCAACACTGTTCAACTATTTACAAAGTGTACACTACTATTACTGTTAATCTTCTCATCACTCCTTTTCACCCATCCCCTCCCACTTGTGATTGTAGGACTGTAACTTTGTTGCTTGTATCCTTACGATTTATATTGACTGTTTCCTAGTATGATTTGATTGTTGATTGTTCCCTATGACTATCATTAAGTGTTGTACGTTATGATTCTTGATTCTTAACGAATGTATCTTTTCTTTATGTTTACTGAGAGTATTTACACCAAGACAAATTCCTTGTGTGTCCAATCACACTTGGCCAATAAAGTATTCTACATTCTACATCACCTTAGTGGTCAATAGCTTTATAAGTGCATTCTTCCTCTTCCTCCTCCTCTTTTCCTCTTCCTCTTCCTCTTCTTTTTCTTGTTCTTCTTCTTTATAAGTGCATTCCACCCTTCTCCTTCTCCCTCCTTCTTCCTCTCCCTCCTCCTCTTCCTTTTCTTCCTCTTCCTCTTCTTCTTTTTTTATAAGTGCATTCCATCCTCCTCCTTCTCCCTTCTTCTTCTTCCTCTTCCTCCTCTTCCTCTTCCTCCCCTTCTTCTTTCCTCTTCCTCTTGTTCTTCTTCTTTATAAGGTGTTCCATCTTCCTCCTCTTTCCCCTCCTCCTTCTTCCCCTTTTTCCTCCTCTTCCTCCTCCTCTTCCTCCTCTTTTATTTTTTTATTTTTTTATTTTATTTGGTTTGCCAATTGCTTACAAGGTAATTGGTATAAGTAAAAACATAGTTATGAATACATGGATACATATAAGAAAAATAAAAAAAAACCAATAGGACAGGGACGGTAGGCACATTGGTGCGCTTATGCATGCCCCCTACAAACCTCTTAGGAAAGGGGTGAGGTCAGTAGTAGACTGTCTAAGGTTAAAGTTTTTAGAGTTTGGGGAAGAAACCACAGAGTTCTCCTCCTTCTTTTCTTCCTTCTCCTCTTCTCCTCCTCCTTCCCCGCTTTTCCCCTCCTCCTCTTCCTCCTCCTCTTCCTCCCTGCCTGCTCCTCTTCCTTATCCCAAAAGGATATCATGCTGAACCAAAACCTAAGCTCGGAAGCCTGATCCAAATTCCCCGTGTGCTGTGCAATCTGTGTCAACAGAAGAACATGGGAACAAAAAACACCACTCCAATTATTTGTGTGATTTTAGTTATTAAATGAAAAGCTGTTCCTCTGACTCTAAATCCAATAGGGTTAATGCATGGCTGTTCAATTTGTTTCTAGTTTCTCTCTCTTTTTAAATTGGTTTGCTCTTAATCACCAATCTGGTCATCTTTAAAAAAAAAAGTATCTAATTTTTCTTAATGCATTTTTGACAGAAAATCCCTGGTCTCTGTGGATTTGGACAAGTGACATTAAAGGTGCTGGAACAGACGCTCCCATCTTCCTCCAGGTTTACGGTGACAAAGGAAAATCTGATGAAATGAAATTAGACAATAATTCCGACAACTTTGAAGCTGGACAAATCGACAAATTCGTGGTATGGTTTTTCTTGTGTTATATTTCTGCTTCAACCTCAGTGGAAAAGTTGTTACTTGTGACAGGTTGACGCAGTGGTTAGAATGCAGCACAGGTAGTCCTCGACTTACAACAGTTCATTTAGTGACTGTTCAAAAGCAGTGGTGGTATTCAATTTTTTTTTTTTTTTTACTACCGGCTCTGTGGGTGTGGCTTGGTGGGCGTGGCAGGGGAAGGATACTGCAAAATCCCCATTCCCTCCCCACCCCACTAACCTGCTTTCCAGCTCCGTTCTCCTGTGCAGGTCAACCAAAGAAGACCCAGCCAATCAGCTGGGACTCGGGAGGCAGAGAATAGATGGGGGCGGGGCCAGTCAGAGGTGGGATTTGCCAGTTCTCTGAACTACTCACAATTTCCTCTACTGGTTCTCCAGAACTGGCCAGAACTGGCTGAATACCACCTCTGGTTCAAAGTTACAACGGCCCTAAAAAAAAATGGTTTAGGACCATTTTTCACACTTAAGGCAACCTCCCTAAGGTCACGTGATCAAAATGCAGGTGCTTGGCAACTGACTCGTATTTATGACGGTTGCAGTGTTCCGGGATCATGTGATCATCTTTTGCAACCTTCTGACAAGCCAAGTCAATGGGAAAGCCGAATTCATTTAGCAACCGGATTACTAATTACCCAACTGTCCTGATTCGCTTAACAACTATCGCAAGAGAAATAATAAAACGGGGCAAAATTCACTTAATAAACATCTCACTTAAAAAGACATTTTGGGCTCAACTGCGGTCGTAAGTTGAGGGCTTCAAACTCTGCCCGCTGCAGAGGGCCATATCTGCCCATCCCCACCATGAAGTCAATCAGAAAATAGAAATCAAATGAAAATAAGTGTATACTTACAACAGAATTGCTTTTATTTTGAAGGCAATCTTTATTTATTTATTTTTTTAACATCGCATCCAGTTTTGGTTACCACATTACCAAAGAGATGTTGGGACTTTGGAAAAAAATGCAGATAAGAGCAACTAAGATGATCAGGGGACTGGAGACTAAAACATGTGAAGAAAGGTTGCAGGAACTGGGTATGTCTAGTCTAGTGAAGAGAAGGAGTAGGGGAGACAGGATAGCAGCCTTCCAATATCTCAGGGGATGCCCCAAAGAAGAGGGAGTCAAGCTATTCTCCAAAGCACCTGAGGGTAGAACAAGAAGCAATGGATGGAAACAAATCAAAGAGAGAAGCAACCTCGAACTAAGGAGAAATTTTTTGAAATTTCTAATCAGTGGAATGACTTGTCTCCAGAGGTTGTGGGTGCTCCAACACTGGAGGCTTTTAAGAATGTTGGAGTTTACTGCAGAAATCGAATCCAGAAAGCACACACAGATGACTATGTCAGCAGGATTCATTAACTTCTTTATATACATAATAACATAGGAATAATTGTACAATACCAACAGCAGATTCTTTCCAATGGTTCAACAAGCAAAACGCAAGTAGCAGCTTCAGAGCTCAGAGCAGATTAATTTCAGTTCTCAGCACAGCACTTTGAGCTTGCAGGGCCACGCCCAGGCTGCTTCAGTGTCAGTTTCCAAACACTCCTCATTGGCTGACTTAGTTTGCTTTGCCTATTCATTGGCTGGCCTTGTTACCATGCTCTATTTCAGTTCATGAATATTCTGACAAAGAAGAGATTGGACAACCTTTTTGTCATCTGTCCCATTTAAGTTAGTTTAGCAAAGCTTATTGTTTTCCAAGAGTAGTATACAGATAGTCCTTGACCTACAACCACAAATGAACCCAACATTTCTGTTGTTAAGTGAGACATGTGTTAAGTGGGTTTTGCCCCACTTTATGACCTTTGCTCACCACAGTTGCTAAGTGAATCACTGCAGTGGGTAAGTTAATAACCTGGCTGTTAAGTGAATTCTGGCTTCCCTGTTGGCTTTGCTTGTTCAAAGGTCACAAAAGGGGATTACTTGGCCCTGGAAGACTGCAACCATCCTAAATACAAGTCAGTTGCCAAATGTCTGAATTTTGATCACATGACCACAAGGAGGCTGCAACGGTTGTAAGGATGAGAAACGGTCCTAAGCCATTTTTTTTTAGGGTCGTTGTAACTTTGAAGCAGAGGTGGTCTTCAGCCAGTTCTGGAGAACCGGTAGCAGAAGTTTTGAGTAGTTCAGAGAACTGGCAAATCCCACCTCTGACTGGCCCCGCCCCTATCTCTTCTCCACCTCCCAAGTCCCAGCTGATTGTCTGTCTGGGTCTTCTCTGGTTGGGATGCAGCCCAATGGCTGTAAGGAAGAGCCAGCTGCCAAGTATCTGAATTTTGATCACATGATCCTGGGGATGCCTCAGAGGTTATAACTGTGAAAAACAGTCAGAAATCCCCCCCCTTTTTTTTTCACTGCTTGTTGTAAGTGTGAATGGTCACTAAATTAACTGTTGTAAGTCAAGGACTAGCTGTACTTTATTGAAAGCGAAAGTGGTTCCAACACAAAGCTGAATCTGCTAGTTTGGCGCGCGAAGGATATAATTAACTTCCTCTTCCCCCCTGAGCAACCCCATATTATCTGTCAATGTCCAATCAGGAGTTTTCATGTTGTTTAAGTAATGGACCCTCAGTTCGTGCCTTCTCCATCTCTGCATTTGTTTTTGGTTGACTTTGGACTGGATTGATGCATCTCCCTGTTCAAACAACGGTCAATTTCGGGCTTTCATCCAAGTGATGAAATCCTGACAACAACAAGGTTTCAACTCCCTATACCCCTTTCCTTGTCCTCCCTCATTCCAACTTCTTCCCTCCCCCTCCCTCCACCATTCCTAGTGTCAGGCTGGCAGGAATGCAAAGCTTGCAGAATGGCAGTCATGATATGTCTGAAATGGTCTTGGGTTTCCTACCTAAGCAGAGGATTGGACTGGAAGATCAAGATCGTTTCCAACTTTGCCATTCTGCTTCTATTAATAGTTGTAGAAAATGCATTTTCCCAGTTCTACTACTACTACAATATGGGCTAATAGACCTTGTCCAAGAGAAGAAGGAGAAGGCACGGTGCTATTTCCCTAATTCTTCTTCCAGCAAAAGTAATTGTGAAATGGAGCTTTAATTAAATAACCTGGGCTACAGTTGAGCAGAAATCTGATAGCATGAATGTCAGCACTAAGTATGTTTGATCTCTTACAATATGTGAAGCATTGGCAAGATTTCTTTTCACCTTCTCCTGCATAAAATAGATCCATTCATGCTTTCCCAACATCATGAAATGACTTTATATTTAAGGGCCTGGGAATTTAAAACTGTACACAACTGATTGGAAAATATCATTTTCATAATTTTTAATCAAGATATGGGGGTGGGAACTATCCACTGGCCCTAAGAATAAAAAATACACTTTTTTCTTTTTTTAATCATGTCAGAACAAACACCTACAAACTCTAGATATATAACATTTAATATTGAGCAAGTAAAATGGACATAAAATATGCCAGTGTTTCTCACCCTTGGCAGCTTTAAGATATGAATTGATGGCAGATGCCCTACAAAGAGACAGACAAGAGATGATTAATGAAATGGATGATATCTATAGTGTGTATACCAGCTATGCCAGATGCCATAGACTCCCTAGAGAGGTCCTTATAACATCTGCAAGGTGGAAAATAAGGGACATTGTTTATAAAATTACCAGGAAAGAACCAATAACTTACAAGGGAAAATAAATAGTCATATTAAAACAGATACCAAGGAGAGTACACAAACAACTAAAAGACTACCGAATCTTGGCTAACTATCTAAATAAAAAGAATATTTCGATGGATTACCCCAGAAGGCATGCTGATTACATGGAATGATAAGAAAATAAAAATTGATAACCTGGGGAAAGCTCAAGATTTCTATGTGACTCCTCCCTTCCGCTATATCCGCAGAATACTAAATTACAGCATATAGATGATAAATACCCCTGATGTTCTCTTTAGACATGCAGGCCTATATTAAGTCTCAATTTGATATTCCCTTATCTGTATATGTGAATCAGTGATCTTAAAGGACAATATAGTTTTGTTTATTAACATAAATTAAGAATTGAGAATCAATACAGGCAATATGTTTAAAAAACAGTCAAATTCTATGCATATATATATATATATGGTATTTAATGTACTGCCAAGGAATGGTATGGAAACATGTCGACATAACCTCTATTATAGAAACTTTTGTAAATCTTTTTAAACTTTTGTTTTTTGTAAACTTTTTAATACCTTGAACTTCAATAAAGTTTTGTTTTAAAATTGAAAAAAAAAAAAGATATATGGACTTCAATTCCCAGAATTCCACAGCCACCTGTGGAATTCTGGGAGTTGAAGTCCACATATCTGAAACCTGCCAAAGTTGAGAAACTCTGAAATAGGTCATAAAAAATATAGCACGTTTAAAACAGGGGTGGGATTCTCCTGGTTCAGACCGGTTCTATAGAACCGGTTGTTATGATTCTGTGCAGTTCGGATAACCAGCCAATCATGCCCCTGACTGCCCTGCCCTTCTCCACCCATCCCTCCCCTTCCCGCCCAGTCAGTCCTTATCGAGCACGTGCAACATTGCGCGCATGGTCAACATCGCTGCCTGCATTCTTCCCCGCCCAGTCACTCCTTAAGGTATTTCTCTTTTTTCCATGAGAATCAGCTGTTCCAATGATCAGCTGTGCTGGGATCCTCCTCGCTGTCTTACCTCTTCGCCCAGGAGGCTTCCCTGAGTCCCAGGAGGCAAAAAGGGGCATCGGGGGAGCAGGGTGGGTGGGTAGGTGCTGCACCCCCCCGGCTCCATTTTTTGTCTCCCTGGGCTCCAGGGAAGCCTTCTGGGAACCAAAAACGCCCCCCAGGAGACTTCCTCGAGGCCCAGGAGGCAAAAGAATGGGGGGGGGGGTTGTTTTGTTTAAAAGTTTAAAAAAGTAAAATAATAGTCCTTTTTTTACTTTGATGTTGTTACTGTATAACCCTTGTAGGCAGAAAAAGGTTATCTACCCCAAGATATACAATTCTGGGCATGTGCCTCTCATATAATTTTTTCTGTGCCATCACCAATAATTCTGAAATCCATTAGCTCAGGGGTCCCCAACCACCGGTCCCCAGACCGGTACCGGTCCCCGGGCCGCGAAGCTTGGGCGCTGCCATCTTGTTTTGACAGCGCTTCCAGGTTTTTGGTTGCTTCTGGGTTTTTTGGTTGGAAAGTGCTTCCGTTTTTTCAGTTGGAAAGCAGCGTTTGGGTGCTCGCGCCTTAGTTTCATCGAAGTGGGTGGTTGCTTCGAATGAAGAGCCGTCCCGATGGCAGTGAAGTCTCACGTTGCTCAGGTACTGGTCCGTGGAAGAATAAATAATTATGAAACCGGTCCCTGGTTCGAAAAAGGTTGGGGGCCATTAGCTCAATGGCATCAGTTAATTGTGCTGGCAGATGTCTACTTTCATTTAAAAAACAAACAAACCTGTTACCCAGTTTTAATAAAGAAATGTCTGCAAGAAAAAAATATAACAATTGGAAGGGACTAGTTGGGGTTCTTCTAGTAGACCAATTCAGAAAAGTCACTTCTTAAAAACCTCCTATGTTGTAGCACCCACAATTTTCTGAAGGCAACTTGTTCCACTGATTAATTGTTCTCAGTGTCAGGAAAATCCTAAGTTCTAGGTTGCTTCTCTTCTTGATGGATTTCTACCCATTGCTTCTTCTCCTGCTCTCAGGTGCTTTGGAAAATAGGTTGAGCCCCGCTTCTTTGTGGCAGCCCCTGAGATATTGGAACACTGCTATCATGTCACCACTACTCCTTCTTTTCATTAAACATTCTGCCTACAGAGTACTGAAAGCAGAGGTGGTATTTCGGTAGGTTCTGATCAGTTCTGGAGAACCGGTAGTGGAAAATGTGAGTAGTTCGGAGAACTGGCAAATCCCACCTCTGACTGGCCCCACCCCCATCTATTCTCCGCCTCCCGAGTCCCAGCTGATTGGCTGGGTCTTCCTTGGTGTCCCTGCACAGGAAAACGGAGCTGGAAAGCAGGTTAGTGGGGTGGGGAAGGAATGGGGATTTTGCAGTAACTTTCCCCCGGGAGTAGGATGGGAATGGAGATTTTACAATATCCTTCCCCTGCCACACCCACCAAGCCATACCACACCCAGCAAACCACGCCCACAGAACCAGTAGTAAAAGGGTTTTGAATCCCACCACTGACTGAAAGGAACCAATACTGAGATGATTGAAACAAGCCATTCCACTAATTAAATGTTCTGTCAGGAAATGTCTCCTTAGTTCTAGGTTGCTTCTCTCCTCGATTAGTTTCCACCCATTGCTTCTTGTCCTGCCTTCAGATGCTTTGCAGAATAGCTTGACTCCCTCTTCTTTGGGGCAGCCCCTGAGATATTGGAAGACTGCTATCATGTCACCCCTAGTCCTTCTTTTCATAAAACTAGACATACCCAATTCCAGCAACCGTTCTTTGTATGTTTTAGCCTCCAGTCCCCTGATCAACTTTGTGGCTTTTCCCTACACTTTCTACAGTCTCAGCATTTTTTAAAAATTTGCGGGGACCAAATCTTGTAGTATTTTTGAACTATATATCCTGGTTCCAGATTTCTTGCATCTAACACTAATGTGAGTTTAGCCTCCTAGATCTGGTTCACATATCGTGCGAACTATCGATTTTAATAGTTGTCCCTAAAATAATCTTAACCCTGTGAAGACACCAAAATATTTACTTCTCTCCTTCAGCCAAAGGCTGATGAAACATCAGACCAAGTTTACAAGCTTAGAGAGGACTCAAGCACTCCTCATTTCAAGCCTGAGCTGCAAATATTCCCCTTGGTTAAAATTAAAATTAAAATGAATGCCCACAATTTCATAAGACACTCTTGGAATACGGCATTCCATTTTGGTCACCATGATGTAAAAAAGATGTTGAGACTCTAGAAAGAGTGCAGAGAAGAGCAACCAGGATGATTGGGGGGCTGGAGGATAAAACATGGAATTGGGTACATTAAATCTAGTGAAAATAAGGACTAGGGGTGACGTGATAGCAGGATTCCAATATCCAAAGGGCTGCCCCAAAGAAGAGGGAGTCAAGCTATTCTCCAAAGCACCTGAAGGCAGGACAAGAAGCAATGGATAGAAACTAAGGAACGAAGGAGAATGTCATGCCCTCGGTGAAGACTGATTCTGAAGGAGAGGAGGAACAGCTGACAGGGAGTGGAAGTGTGGCTCCGGAGGTTGTGGAGGAGGCTGGGGAAGTGCAGAGGCTGGCTGGGCAGTCAGAGGAGGTCCCAAGCCCATGCCCTCTCCATCCTAGGGCGCGCTGGGAGAAGAGGATAAGGGAGAGAAGTGGTCTACTCGGAAGGAGAGGGCCTTGATCCTCTTCATGGGCTGCAGCTGTGACAACTGAATAAGAGGATGGACATGTGTATGGGCAAGTGCTGGAAACAAAGCATGGAAATATCTCTAGTTTATGGTTCCTCTCTGAGTTTGGCATCCTTCCCAGTGTGTGTTCTGATACCTATGCACATCTTCCAGCCCTTATCTTGCCTGTTGTATTGTTGTTTACTCTTTATAATTTAAACTGAATTTCCTCCTTCTTGTAACTGCTTGTGTGGGAGTTTTTTGTCTCCAGTCAAGGCAATTTGGAGCTTGGAAGCAAAGTGAAGGAATAAAAGGGGCTTCACCTGTTTTTTCTACCTGAGTTTATTTTGTATCCACCCTGGGTCATCACAGAGAAATTTCCTGACATTTAGAACAATTAATCGATGAAATGACTTGCCTACAAAAGTTGTGGATGCTCCAACACTGGAAGTTTTTAAGAATAGGTTGCACAATCATTTATCTGAAATAGCATAGAGTTTCTTGCCTGAGCAGGAGGTTGGACTAGAAGACCTCCAAAGTCCCTTCCAACTCTGTTACTCTGAAATTTTTCTGCAAGTAGGTTAACTTGAGCCTGGTTATTTGTGCTTCAAGGGACAATTCTATGAACCACGTTATATAGTTTAGCACAAACAGTAAACAAAATGTCTAGGTACATGAGAAGATATAAAATGATCAGATGTTTTAAGATAATTAGTTACAATCAGTTGAAGGCATATTAAGAGGTATACATGCTAGTCCTAGAACTAAGGCGAAATTTCCTGATATTTAGAGCAATTAATCAGAAGAACAGCTTGTCTCCAGAAATTGTGGGTGCTCTAACACTAGAAGTTTTAAGAAGAAATTGCACAGCCATTTGTCTGATATGGTATATTCCATGCTGGAGCAGAAAGTTGGACTAGAAGATTTCCAAGGACCCTTCCAACTCTATTATTAAGTTGTATCAGAGGTGGTATTCAACAGGTTCTGACCAGTTCTGGAGAACCAGTAGTAGAAATTTTGAGTAGTTTGGAGAACCGGCAAACCCCACCTCTGACTGGCCCCGCTCCCATTTCTTCTCTGCCTCCTGAGTGCCAGCTGATCGACTGGGTCTTCTTTTGTTGCCCTGCATAGGAGAACGGAGCTGTAGAGGAGGTGAATGGGGTGGGGAGGGAATGGAGATTTTACAGTAGCGGGGGGGGGGTCGGGCGTTGGACTAGATGATCTCCAAGGTCCCCCTTCCATCTTTGTTATTCCGTTATGCTTGTTTGTATAGATTGAGCTCCCGAATCTGGGTACGTTATTCAAAGTTCGGATATGGCACGAGAAACGGAGTCCTTTTTCTGGCTGGCATCTCAACAAGGTAAGGAAAATAGCGCTAAGAGTGGCACAAATGCTTCACTAATAGCCTTTTGAGAGCTCACAGATGACTCTAATGCTGACCCGGGGTTGATATTCAGGAAGAGCTAGCAGATGTTCCACCCTTAAGGACCACTTTTGCCATTTGAAAGCTCTGGTACATCATTTCTAATCTTGATTATCCACTTTGAGCCATTGGAGTAGACATACTTGTCCATTTCTGCACATTGTGTTTGAAGAAGGTAGTTACCCAAATGGGAACAAGATGTCACTCAAGAACAGCAAAAGGGACAAAGAGGTATATTGCAAAAAATAAGTCTTATAACTTACAACCGTTCGTTTGGTGGCCATTCAAAGTTACAACGGGACTGAAAAAAGGGACTTATGATCGTTTTTTCCACACTTACTATGTTTTCAGCCTCCCTGTGGTCACACCATCAAAATTCAGAGGCTTGCCAGCTGTCTCATATTGATGATGGTTGCACGTGATTCCCTTTTGTGAACTTCTGAGAAGCAAAGTCAAGGGGGAAGCCACTTTTTTAAAAAAAATAAATAAATAAATTTTATTAGCTATAATCTTTAAAAACATTGAACATGGTCGACTTCTTTGACCTACGTTTTTGTTGTTACATATTATGTTAGGTCCATGATGGCAAACCTATGGCACATGTGGCACGCAGAGCCATTTGTGCCAGCACGCGAGCTGTAGGCAAACTTAACTCACTGCGCATGTGCGCATCTCACGGCTGATTTTTGGGCCAGTTTGAGGCCTTTTTTGGCCTTCCAAAGGCTTGAGAATAACTTCTGTAGGCTTCAGCAAGCTTTGTAGGCTGAAAACTAGCAAAACCTGTTTTGTCACTTCCGGTTTTTCCAAAAATACCGGACATGACAAAATGGGGCTAGTTTTCAACCTGCAAAGCCTGCAGAAGCCTTCTTCAAGCGCCTGGGAGGCCGAAAAAGGCCTCAAACTGGCCAAAAATCAGCCGTGAGGCACAGTGCAGCTAAGGGGATGGCAGGGGGTGGGGATTGTGTGCGCATGCATAGGGGGTGTGAGGAGGGCACGCATTGCCTTCTGGGTGCTGGCACATGAGCGTGAGCATGCAAGCACATGCATAGTTTTTGGCACAGGAGCCCAAAAAGGTTAGCCAGCACTGTGTTAGGTACTCTAAAATTTTGTACATTAATATACATATATACAATAAATCTTTATACATTTTAAATCCTTTCTGTTACCTTTCAGTTACATTTTGTGAACTCCCTTTCATTTCCCTCCAGTGGTAATTTTTTTTTTTCATATTATATAGTATTCTGACTTGTCTTTACCCTTAGTTCCAATGCCAACCTATCCATTTCGGCGCATTATAGTATCTTATCCATCACCACATCTTCCCTAGGAATTTCTCTAGCCTTCCAGTTTTGGGCAAATATCATATTACATGGATTATTAGGTAGGTGTCAGCTTTACTATACTTCTGTGCCATAATTCCCAATAAGAACGTCTCAGGTTTGTAATTTATTTTTAGCCCCGTAATTTCCTCTAATCACAGCCAAATTTTATACCAAAACCCCTGAGCCTTTTTACAGGACCACCACAATTAGTAATTGTGCCCTGTTCTTTCAAACATTTCCAACAATTAGGTGATTGGTTTCCGTACATTTTGGCCAATCTTGCTGGGGGAAGATTCAATTAACAACTGTGTTGCTAACTTAACAACTGCAGGGGTTCACTTAATGGCAAGAAAGGTCGTAAAATGGGGCAAAATTCATTTAATGTCTCACAAAGCAACAAATTTGGGCCTCCACTGTGGTTGTAAGTTGAGGACTAATTGTACTTCCTTTACTTATTTTATTTCATTTGGCTTCTATGTAGTGCCACTCACTGACTGACTTTCCTTGTAGGGTGTCTTCCAATTCTTGAATTCTAAGATGCTACCATGTTTCCCCGAAAATGAGACCAGGTCTTAATATTACTTTTTGTTCCAAAAGATGCATTAGGGCTTATTTTCCAGTTAGGTCTTATTTTCAGGGAAACATGGCAGTTCCAACCATGTATAATTCTTTATTGTTGCTTTCATCTCTAAGGAAAGGATGACATTTACTTTAAGATTCTTCTTTTCTTCCTTGATCCAGAATATTATTAATAAGGATGCAATGTTTTGCAAATTCATCCTCAGCTTGGTCTTAAGCATGTTTACCCAGAAATAATCCTTCTAAGTCCATGATGGTGAACCTATGGCATGCGTGCCACAGGTGGCATGCAGAGCCATTTGTGCCGGCTCGTGAGCTGCAGGCAAACTTACCTCACTGCACATGTGCCTGTCTCACAGCTGATTTTTGGCTGGTTTGCGGCCTTTTTTGGCCTCCCAAAGACTTGAGGAAGACTTCTGTAGGCTTCTACAAGCTATGTAGGCTGAAATCTAGCCCCACCTCATCACTTCCAGTATTTTCAGAAAAACAGGAAGTGACAAAACGGGGCTAGATTTCGCCCTACAAAGCTTGCAGAAGCCTGCAGAAGCCTTCCTCAAGTGTTAGGGAGGCTGAAAATAGTCTCAAACCGGCCAAAAATCAGCTGTGAGATGCAGTGCATGTAAGTGTGTGTGTGGGGGTGATTGTGCATGCATTCATAGGGGATGTAGGGGGCACGCATTGCCTTCTGGATGCTGGCACACGAGTGTGCAAGTGCACGCACAATTTTTGGCACAGGAGCCCAAAAAGGTTAGCCATCACTGCTCTAAGTGCATGGAACCTGCTGTCTAGTTAAATGTTTTGAGATTAACCATTTTACAGTGTAATGCTATATGTTTATCCAGATGTGAGCTTATCGCCTGGGCCAACAGAAAGGAAGTCCTGATTTATTAGACAGATGGTATAAACTTCTTAAATATATCTGAAGTGCAAACAGTTTAAATACCAAAGACTTCAAGTTCTCCCTTAACAAAAGAGAATGTTAACATGTTTCTGAAGGAATGTTTTGCTGTTTTCCCAATTCACCTTGTTTTTATTCACATAAATCCCTTGTCACCATCTCCTTCCAGGTACTATGAGATTCCAAATATGCCTGATATATCATTGGGGTTTATTTTTTCAATTATTCAAGGTCACTCTTTTGAAAACTCTGACAAAAGAAAAGTACACCTTCAATTGTGGACGTTGGTTAGATATCAATGAGGATGACAATGAGATTGTGCGGGAATTGGCAGCAGAAGGACCACTGGTGGCCGAAGTGATGCCAGGTGAGAAGAAAGAGGGAGGGAGGAGAAGCTGGGAAGCTGTTTGTTTAACTGTTGGAGATTTCTTCCCTGACTTAGCATTATGCCAATGATCTCCATCTCAGTCTCTCTCTTTCTCCCTCTCTCTCTCCCCGCCCCTACTCTCTCCCTCATCTATCTTTCATCTATCTATCATCCATCTGGCTGGCTGGTTCTCTCCATCCATCTGTCCATCCATCTGTCCATCCTTCCTTCTATCCAATCATCCATCCGTCTATCTATCTATCTATCTATCTATCTATCTATCTATCTATCTATCTATCTATCTATCTATCTATCATCTATCTATCTATCTATCTATCTATCTATCTATCTATCAATCTATCTATTATCTATCTATCTATCTATCTATCTATCTATCTATCTATCGATCTATCTATCATCTATCGATCGATTATCTATCTATCTATCTATCTATCTATCTATCTATCTATCTATCTATCTATCTATCATCTCTATGTATCTATCATTTCTCTCTTCTGTCTGTTTGTCTCTCTCTCTCTCTCTCTATCATCTCTCTCTCTCTCTCTATTATGTCCCTCTCTCTTTCTCTCTCTGTCTACCTCCCTCCCTCCCTATCTATCAAATCTCTATATTGCCTATCTTCCCTACAAAGTGACTCCGGGTGGCATAAAATTATAAAAGCAGGTGAAAAATACTTAAAAGATTAAAACAAGCCAATATTAATATATTATAAATAGTCCTCAACTTACAATTCTTCATTTAGGGACTATTCAAAGTTACAACAGTGCTGTAAAAAAGTCACCTATGATCTTTTTTCACGCTTGGGTGTTCCATGTAGTCATGTGATCAAAATTCAGACCCTTGGCCACTGGTTCAATGCAATGTCCCGAGGTCCTGGGACCACCTTTTGCGAACTTCTGACAAGCAAAGTCAGTGGGGAAGCTGGATCCACCTAACAATTGTGTTAAAGTGGTAACTAAGTCACCAACTTAACAACTGCAGTGATTCACTTAACAAATGTGGCAGGGGAGGTTGTAAAATGGGCCAAAACTCACTTAACAACTATCTCGCTGAGCACAGAAATTTTGGGCTCAATTGTGGTCGTACATCAAGGACTACTTTAGAAGATTAGATTGTCTTCTTTGGTCAAGTTCTTTGGAATATAGGTCAAGGTCAAGGTTCCCCTCGCACATACATCCTAGTTGTTTCTGGCTCTAGGGAGCAGCGCTCACTTCCGTTACAAAGCTGAAGGGCCAGCGCTGTCCGAAGACGTCTCCATGGTCATGTGGCCGGCATGACTAAATGCCGAAGGTGAATGGAACACTGTTTCCTTCCCACCAAAGGGGTCCCTATTCTTCTACTTGCATTTTAAAATGCTTTTGAACTGCTAGATTGGCAGAAGCTGGGACAAGGAACGGGAGCTCACTCCGTTACGCGGCGCCAGGGATTCGAACCACCGTACTGCCGATTCTGATCAACAAGTTCAGCATCTTAGCCACTGAGCCATTGCATCCCTGTGGGAGCATCCTTCTTTGGAATAGGACAGGACAAGACTCCCCGAAAGCTGGCAAGCTCAATCTTACTGGAGTGCTTTATTTGCCCTTGAGAAGTTGGTTGATGTTTACCCCGGCTGTCCCTGCCAGCACCAACTTGCTTATGGATCTGTATGCAGAGGGGGGCTTCCCTAAGACGTTGTTGGGATGATTACAATTGCAAATGTTATGATTAAAGTGTCAACCAGCCTTTGATGAAGGTTATTTTTAATCCACTGTGTGCAGTGTCTGTGAGGACTGATGCATGTTCCTCCATCAAGTGCTGTTTGCCAACTTCCATAAAGCCGAAGTTTTATTTCAGTTTTTAAGACTAGCTGCATAGCTCCATAAAGGTGGGATATGGGCTAGTTAACCGCTGGAATTTGCAAAATGAGTTTGACATTCCTGATCTAATCTATATACTTACCTACCAATCTCTCTATCTCATCTCTCTTCTATCTATCTATCTATCTATCTATCTATCTATCTATCTATCTATCTATCTATCTATCTATCATCTAACATCTATCTCTATCTATCTATCTATCTATCTATCTGTCTGTCTGTCTGTCTGTCTGTCTGTCTGTCTATCTATCTCTATCTCTATCTCTATCTCTATCTCTATCTCTATCTCTATCTATCTATCTGTCTGTCTGTCTGTCTGTCTGTCTATCATCTATCTATCTATCTATCTGTCTGTCTGTCTGTCTATCATCTATCTATCTGTCTGTCTGTCTGTCTGTCTGTCTGTCTATCATCTATCTATCTATCTATCTATCTATCTATCTATCTATCTATCTATCTATCTATCTATCTATCATCTCTCTCTCTCTCTCTCTCTCTCTCTCTCTCTCTCTATCATCTAACATCTATCTCTATCTATCTATCTATCTATCTATCTGTCTGTCTGTCTGTCTGTCTGTCTGTCTGTCTATCTATCTCTATCTCTATCTGTCTGTCTGTCTGTCTGTCTCTCTCTCTGTCTCTCTCTCTCTCTCTCTTTATCTATCATCTATCATCTATCATCTATCATCTATCATCTATCATCTATCTCTATCTGTCTATCTATCTATCTGTCTGTCTGTCTGTCTGTCTGTCTGTCTGTCTGCCTGTCTTTCTGTCTATCTGTGTATCTGTATCTATCTGTCTGTCTGTCTGTCTGTCTGTCTGTCTGTCTGTCTCTCTCTCTCTCTCTATCATCTATCATCTATCATCTATCTCTATCTGTCTATCTATCTATCTGTCTGTCTGTCTGTCTGTCTGTCTATCTATCTATCTCTATCTATCATCTATCATCTATCATCTATCATCTATCATCTATCATCTATCATCTATCATCTATCATCTATCTCTGTCTGTCTGTCTGTCTGTCTATCTGTGTATCTGTATCTATCTATCTATCTATCTATCTATCTATCTATCTATCTATCTATCTATCTATCTATCTGTGTATCTGTATCTATCTATCTGTCTGTCTGTCTGTCAGTCAGTCTGTCTGTCTCTCTCTCTCTCTCTCTCTCTACCTACCCATTCATCTATCCATCCATCCATCCATCCATCCATCCATCCATCCATCTATCATCTAGCTATCTCCTATCTATCTATCTATCTATCTATCTATCTATCTGTCTGTCTGTCTGTCTGTCTGTCTGTCTGTCTGTCTGTCTGTCTGTATGTATGTATGTGTTAGGAATAACAAGGTTACCTAACGTAGTTTGGATAAAATAATATATATAAAATATGCTGGTAAGTTTAAGTGTGTGTCACTTTAAACTGCAAAGCATGTAATTTTGGGTGCGGTTGTGAAACCGCCATAAGAGGGAGCAAGAGAACTTGCTGGATTGCTGGATTGATGGTTTGCTAACTGTGTGTTCCCTGCTGCTAAGTTTTTGAACGTCGAAGGAAGAAAGGAGGTTTGACTTCTTCATATATCTACTGCAAGGAGATATATTACTGGACTGATATTTGTAAGTTTACTGACCTCTTTTTCGACACTGGACTTTGCAACTGAATAATTCCCGGACGAACTGAACTAGTGAATGATATATGGACTGTTTTACTATGCTAAAACTCTTACTGGAATAAACTATTTAACTAGCACGGTGTTTCTGTTTTACTGAGTGTAAGCTACAAAAACCGTGCAGATTCTGCTAGGGTGTATCCCTAACAGTATGTATGTATGTATGTATGTATGTATGTATCTATCTATCTATCTATCTATCTATCTATCTATCTATCTATCTATCTATCTATCTATCTATCTAATCAATCTCTCTTTCTCTCCCCCCCCCGCCCCACTGTCTCCCCCTATCAGTGGTATTATGGGGGAAAATTGAAGACTGGCCTACGGGAAGGGGAAAAGGGAATTTATTCTGGAGAGATAGAGAAAGCAAAGTTGCACGTAATCTCAAGATGCTCAACTTCCTTGGTGAATCTCTTCATTTGCAGTAATCAAGTATCGACTGACTGTGTGCACCGGGACAGTGAGTGGAAGTGGGACCGATGCCAATGTTTTCGCTTGCCTCATCGGGGAGCATGGAGACACGGGGGACCGGGTGCTCCAGAATAGCGTGAACACTGTTAATAAGTTTGAGAAAGGCAGTGTAAGTCAGTCTCTCTCTCTCTCCCTCACTCTTACTTCTTCCTTTCGTCCCTCTGTCTCCCCCTCCTCTCTCCCTCCTCCTCTCTCCCTCCTCCTCTCTCCCTCCTTCTCTCTTTCTCCCTCTCTCCTTCCTTTCTCCCTCCCTCCCTGCATCCCTCTCCTTGTCTCTCTCCCTCCTTCTGTCTCTCCCTCCCTTCTTCCCTCTCCCTCCCTTCTTCCCTCTCTCTCCCTCCCTCCATGTCTCCCTCCCTTCTTTCCTTTCTCCTTCTTTGCCTCCCTCTCTCTCCTTGCTTCTCTCTCTGTCTCTCCTGCCCTCCTTCCCTCTCTTTCCCTCCTTCCTTCCCTCCACCTCTCCCTCCCTTCTTTCCTTTCTCCCTCCCTCCCTCTCTTTGTCTCCCTCCCTCTCTCTCCTTGCTTCTCTCTCTGTCTTTCCCTCCCTCCCTCCCTCCTCCCTCCCTCCTTATCCCTCCACCTCTCCTTCACGTTTTTCCTTTCTCCCTCCCTCCCTCCCTCCCTCCCTCTCCCTCCACCTCTCTTTCCCTTTTTTCCTTTCCCTCTCCCTCCCTCCCTCTCCCTCCACCTCTCCTTCCCTTCTTTCCTTTCTCCCTCCCTCTCCCTTTCCCTCCACCTCTCCTTCCCTTCTTTCCTTTCTCCCTCCCTCTCCCTCCACCTCTCCTTCCCTTCTTTCCTTTCTCCCTCCCTCCCTCCCTCTCCCTCCACCTCTCCTTCCCTTCTTTCCTTTCTTCCTCCCTCCCTCCCTCCCTCTCCCTCCACCTTCCCTTCCCTTCTTTCCTTTCTCCCTCCCTCTCCCTCCACCTCTCCTTCCCTTCTTTCCTTTCTCCCTCCCTCTTCCTCCACCTCTCCCTCCCTTCTTTCCTTTCTCCCTCCCTCCCTCTCTTTGCCTCCCTCCCTCTCTCTCCTTGCTTCTCTCTCTGTCTTTCCCTCCCTCCCTCCCTCCTCCCTCCCTCCTTATCCCTCCACCTCTCCTTCACTTTTTTCCTATCCCTCTCCCTCCCTCCCTCTCCCTCCCCCTCTCCTTCCTTTCCTTTCTCCCTCCCTCCCTTCTTCCCTCCCTCTCCCTCCCCCTCTCCTTCCCTTCTTTCCTTTCCCTCTCCCTCCCTCCCTCTCCCTCCCCCTCTTCTTCCCTTCTTTCCTTTCTCTCTCCCTCCCTCCCTCCCTCTCCCTCCACCTTTCCTTCCCTTTTTTCCTTTCCCTCTCCCTCCCTTCCTCTCCCTCTCCCCCACCTCTCCTTCCCCTTTCCTTTCTCCCTCCCTCCCTCCCTCTCCCTCCACCTCTCCTTCCATTCTTTCCTTTCTCCCTCCCTCCCTCTCCCTCCACCTCTCCTTCCCTTTTTTCCTTTCTCCCTCCCTCCCTCTCCCTCCACCTCTCCTTCCCTTCTTTCCTTTCTCCCTCCCTCCCTCCCTCCCTCCCCCTCCCCCTCTCCTTCTCTTCTCTTCTTTCCTTTCTCCCTCCCTCCCCCTCCACCTCTCCTTCCCTTTTTACCTTTCTCCCTCCCTCCCTCCCTCTCCTTCCACCTTTCCTTCCCTTCTTTCCTTTCTCCCTCCCTCCCTCTCCCTCCACCTCTCCTTCCCTTTTTTCCTTTCTCCCTCCCTCCCTCCCTCTCCCTCCACCTCTCCTTCCCTTTTTTCCTTTCCCTCTCCCTCCCTCCCTCTCCCTCCACCTCTCCTTCCCTTCTTTCCTTTCTCCCTTCCTCCCTCCCTCTCCCTTTCCCTCCACCTCTCCTTCCCTTCTTTCCTTTCTCCCTCCCTCTACCTCCACCTCTCCTTCCCTTCTTTCCTTTCTCCCTCCCTCCCTCCCTCTCCCTCCACCTCTCCTTCCCTTCTTTCCTTTCTCCCTCCCTCCCTCCCTCTCCCTCCACCTCTCCTTCCCTTCTTTCCTTTCTCCCTCCCTCCCTCTCCCTCCACCTCTCCTTCCCTTTTTTCCTTTCTCCCTCCCTCCCTCCCTCTCCCTCCACCTCTCCTTCCCTTCTTTCCTTTCTCCCTCCCTCCCTCCCTCTCCCTCCACCTCTCCTTCTCTTCTTTCCTTTCTTCCTCCCTCCCTTCCTCCCTCCACCTCTCCTTTCCTTCCCTTCTTTCCTTTCTCCCTCCCCCCTCCCTCTCCCTCCACCTCTCCTTCCCTTTTTTCCTTTCTCCCTCCCTCCCTTCCTCTCCCTCCACCTCTCCTTCCCTTCTTTCCTTTCTCCCTCCCTCCCTCCCTCTCCCTCCACCTCTCCTTCCCTTCTTTCCTTTCTTCCTCCCTCCCTTCCTCCCTCTCCCTCCACCTTCCCTTCCCTTCTTTCCTTTCTCCCTCCCTCCCTCCCTCTCCCTCCACCTCTCCTTCCCTTCTTTCCTTTCTCCCTCCCTCCCTCCCTCTCCCTCCACCTCTCCTTCCCTTCTTTCCTTTCTCCCTCCCTCCCTCTCCCTCCACCTCTCCTTCCCTTTTTTCCTTTCTCCCTCCCTCCTTCCCTCTCCCTCCACCTCTCCTTCCCTTCTTTCCTTTCTCCCTCCCTCCCTCCCTCTCCCTCCACCTCTCCTTCCCTTCTTTCCTTTCTCCCTCCCTCCCTCTCCGTCCACCTCTCCTTCCCTTTTTACCTTTCTCCCTCCCTCCCTCCCTCTCCTTCCACCTTTCCTTCCCTTCTTTCCTTTCTCCCTCCCTCCCTCTCCCTCCACCTCTCCTTCCCTTTTTTCCTTTCTCCCTCCCTCCCTCCCTCTCCCTCCACCTCTCCTTCCCTTCTTTCCTTTCTCCCTCCCTCCCTCCCTCTCCCTCTCCCTTTCCCTCCACCTCTCCTTCCCTTCTTTCCTTTCTCCCTCCCTCTCCCTCCACCTCTCCTTCCCTTCTTTCCTTTCCCCCTCCCTCCCTTCCACTCTCCCCCCCATCGCACATTTCCCACAGGAGGGTTTGTTCATTCTTGCCAGAGGTTTGAACTGCTTGCTTGCAGACATTTTAAAATTACACGGAGACTCTCCAGTCACCCCAAGGGAGCCTAGAAATCCACCTTGGAAATAACAATCCGGTTGCAATTTCTGTTGTGTGGAAGACAGATATCTGAAAGCTACCTGAGGGGCGTTTGGCTGACCCCTGACAAGCCAGCGAGAGAGTGGCGACTTGTTCTACTGCCCCTAGGGCAGCCTCAGGAGGCATTTTAAAAATCTCACCAAGCAAAATGCCTCCCTCTTTTTGCAATTGTTGCTGCCATGAAAATGAATTGAATAACCTGTTAAGCCTGGTCCCCCAACCAATGTTAAGGAAACACGCTAAACAGAATGTGCAGCGTTAGTCAGTTAGGCAGACAGATAAATGTGTGAGATAAGTTTGTATGTTAGTTAACATTCAGTAAAAATAACAGATACGCTTGTGTTATCAAAAATATAGTTTATTCCATTATGATTCATGGCATAGTCAAAAAACAGTCCATTAGTCATGTATCATTTCAGTCAGTCCATTCGGGGATATTCAATTCGCAAAGTCCGTCTTGAATATTCAATGTCAGTTCACTTACAATAAATCAGTCCGTATTATCTCTTCTCACTGTAGAGAAAAATCAACACTCTTTTCTCTCTCCCGTTCCAGTAGGAGAAAAAACGCAGTCATCAATCCATCCAGTAATTAGGGATCATTAAGCCAGAGAGCCAGCTGCTGTTGTCTTGCTCCTTTTATGGTGCTTTTACAACCACACCCTTAATTACATTCTTGCAGTTAAAGTTACACAAACTTTAACCAACAAACCATGATAACTTATTTATTATTTTACCTAAACCAGTCAGGGTAAAAAATGTTATCCCTAACATAACCAACCTTTTAAATGTATTTTTAACCTGGCGGCCAGTTTTCTACAGATTAGTCCTTGGCTTACAACCATTCATTTAGTGGCTGTTCGAAATGACTGAAAATGACCGTTTTTCACACTTACGACCATTGCAATATCTCCATGATCAGTGTGATCAAAATTTGGATGCTTGGCGACTGAACTGACTCTTATTTATGACAGTTCTGTGGGGTCATGTGGTTCTCCTTTTGTGACCTTCTGGCAAGCCAAGTCAATGGGGAAGCCAGATTCACTTAACAACAATGCGACTAACTTAACAACCGCAGGGATTTCCTTAACCATTGTGGCACGGAATATCCTAAAACTCACTGAACAACTGCCTTGCTTAACGATAGAAACGTTGAGCTCAGCTGTGGTTGTAATTTGAGGATTAACTTGTGGGGGGGTTTCAAAGGATGGCAACCATCTCTTGGAAATGGGCTGTTACGCTTCCCATTTCACAGATGGTACAAGTGAGGAAGGCTCCATCGCTTAAGGCAAGTTCAAGGAACATTTTCCTTGATCCTTAACCACTTTTCTAGCTCCAGGAAAAAGAAAAAAAACAAACCCTACGGATCTTGATCCTTCTGCCTGCCATTTTAACCCTTCCTTTTTTTTTCTTTTTCTTTCCCCCACCCTTCTATCAAGGCTGACGAATTCATCATTGAAGCCGTCCACCTGAAGCAGGTGAGCAGGGTGAGAATAGGGCATGACGGCAAAGGAGGAAGCAGTGGCTGGCACCTTGCCAAAGTGATAGTGAGGAAAGATGGACAACCAGAAAGTGTGGCTCAAGAATTCCCATGCTACAGGTATACAATATGAATCATGATCTTCTCAGGTACTAGGCCCTGCAGCCACATACCCAAGGCACCTGGATAAATCTTTTGCCTTGATGCCTGCTGGTCACAACAGAGTCCCTTGGGTTATACAGATAGAGACCGTAATTTGAGGGGTCCTTGGTTGGTTCCTGAGTTTGGGGGGGGGGGTCTGAACTTGGTTGTTTTCTTACAGAACATTTCTTTAGGTAGGTAACATCATCAATGCTAGAAGGGAAGGGTGTCCATTCTCTTATATATGCATATAACAGAGAACAAACCCCACTCACTAACCTTAATGATGTTACCTAGTTTGGGCAATGAAACATCTGCAAGAAAACAACCAAGCTCAGAGAGCACCAAGGACCCCTCATTTCAGCTACAAAACATTCCCCCTTATTAGATCATTATTATTATTTTTTATAAAACCCAACATTAAAACCTTATTGTAGGGCTTTACTGGAGGCAACAGAAACCAGCCATCTGGGGCTAACGGTGACCTTTCAAGAGAAAGCCACAATTGGTATCAACAAATTAAAAAAAAAGAAAAAAACAATCTTGAACTGTTAAGCAACAAATTGTTGGGATGGTCCCATCCAACCTTTTCACGGTGATTTATATATGCCTGCCGAAAAGAAAAGACTCAAACAAGAGATCTACACCATATGAACTGGAATGACAAAGCCGCCCCTGACATTTCAGTAGCCAAAGGTCTCCTGTAATATAAGATTCTTTTCAGCAAATAACCTCCAGAGAAATCCCTGGTGGGGGCATGTTTAAATACTTAACAAAGCATTTCCGTCCCTCAAAGCATGAGCTGTGAAAGCATGTTTATTTCTTTTGGAGCCAAGAATAATGTCAGATGGTTAAGGGACGGGCAGAGAGGTTCAGTTTGGAAACAGGTCATAACATTGGGCCCAGCTCACTGAGCAACCGCTTTGCTTAACAACGGATATTCTGGTCTCAGTTATGGTTATATGTCGAGGACTAACTATCTGGAACCAAGGCTTTGAAGCAGGCCGCAATTGCACAATAATAAAAACATAAATGCACAGATAAAAACAGATGCCTTTTCAAGTAGAAAGATAGCACCGCTGACAAAGAAAAAGTGGCACTAAAATGTTTTTCTGACAGCTTTTCTTAAAATCTGCATAGAGATTTTATTTATTTATTTTTTAAAAAATATCAATGACATTTAAAACTTGGAAATTTTCTACCGTATACATTCTAAAGTACAGTTTCGGCAGTGTTACAACTTCTTTCCTTCCTCATTCTCTAGCAATATATAAATTAGAGTTGCATTTATACTTTATCCCAAAGGTCCTTTTTCAAAAGGGAACTAAACTTTGTTTTTTTCCTTGAAGACATTTTGCTTCTCATCCAAGAAGCTTCTTCTGTTCTGCCTTAATGGTGTAGAATGGAAGGGTTTATAATTCCTACAGTCCTCTGGTCGTTAGTACTCCCTTTGAGATTTATTGAGGCCATTTGGAAGCAGGGGGTGGGATTCTACTGGTTCGGACCAGTTCTATAGAACTGGTTGTTATGATTCTGCACAGTTTGGAGAACCGGCAAATCGTGCCCCTAGCTGGCTCTTCCCCGCCCAGTCAGTCCTTATTGCATGCATGCCCGACATCACTGACTGCGTTCTTTCCTGCCCAGTCACTCCTTAAGGTATTTCTTTTTTACCCCCCTCCTGACGACCAGCTGTTCAGATGATCAGTGTGCCGGGATCCCCCTTGCTGTCTTACTGCTTCGCCCAGGAGGCTTTCCTGAGGCCCAGGAGGCAAAAAAGGGTGCGTGGGAGTGGGATGCTGTGCAGCCCGCCGCCATGCTCCATTTTTGGTCTTCCTGGGTCTCAGGGAAATCTTCTGGGAGCAAAAACACCCTACTGGAGAGGCCCAGGAGGCAAAAAAAAGGGGGGGGGGGCAGCGCTGCAAAAAAAAAAAAAAAAAAAAAGAAGCCATGTTTACCTAGTCACGTGGCCACGCCCACCTAGCCGCACCCACAGAACCGTTAAAATTTTTGAATCCCACCCTGCTGGGAAGTCCCCTGAATAGTGTAAATGGATGTAGAACCTGCTTGGAATTGCTGAAAAGACTGTGTGGTAAACACGAGATGGGTTGTGTGGTATCCCCCCCTCCTGTTGTGATAAGGCTGTTCAGTCTTAATGTAGACAACCTTTTTGACCTCTCTTTCAAACTAATGGTCCTCTCTGTCCAGAATGTGGACTTTGTTATCTTCAAAAGAGTGCCTTTGTCTTTCAAATGTAGGTGGGCTGCAGTCCACACCCATTTGCACTGTTCAGGTGACCCCCAAGGGCACAGATAAACCTCCAAGTGGCTTCAACGACCTTCAGAAATAATTTAATGACCAGATGACTGCAAGAAATATACTGTAAATCCTTCCATCCCCCATTGTTCAGTCAGAACTGAAGAAGCTTCTTGGATGGGAAGTGAAATGTCTTCAAGGAAAAAACAAAAGAAGTCCAATTGCCTTTTGAAAAAGCACCTTTGGGACAACCATGACCTGGATGATAGAGAATCTCCATCGACACCCATAGTTTATGTTACCCCAGAGAATACATAAAAAATAAGAATTCAAAACCAAGATGTTCCAATTGTGACAAAAAGGAATATTAAGCCAACAAAACTCCTGCAAATAACCCTGGAAAAATGGGAAAAAAGTATTTAAAGTATATATTTACCCCAAAGGAAGATCACCCCAAAGCTATCTCCATCTTTGATGGAGAAACAATTTCGTTTGCAGTACTATATTCTCAGCGATTCTCAGCTGACTTTTCCATGTAAAGCTAATTATTCTGGGGAAACGAAATTTCATTTCAGTTACATGCAACTTAACTATCTCCTTAGATACCTTTTGGCTGCCTCTGAGAAAAAATGATTTTGCTGTCTTCATACCTCCATTATCTCAGCCTTCTAGGGCACAACCACATGATAGCCTGCAGAGGAAGCAGCCAATCCACGGTGACACCTTCAGTTCTCTGTCAACATGGCTGCCTTCTGTTTGTAGGTTGTGTTGTGGTCTCCTTAAGACCAAGGTGTGAGCCCACTGCATCCTCCATTATAAAGGAAAGTGGACATCTCCATGATCTGTAGATTTTGGATAAAACCCATTCCAGGCCTGCTGATCAAGGAGACTTCCGAATCCTTCATGGTTTTGAAAAACTTAATTTTGATCCACAGCGATGTGATGCCTTGATTTTGAGTCTGGTTGAATTTTATATGGTCCAAGGGCTAATCAATCAACCAATCAAGGATAAAGAAATATGGTTGAACCTACTGCAAGGATGTTGCTGAAGGCAGCATTTTTGTGGAGAACAATCCTAGCTTTCTTTTATTTGAATTAAGAATCATTAAATTGGAAAAATGGCTTCTGTTTGGGAAAAAAGAAAGGATGAAGAGAAGATATATTTATTCCATTTGAGATGGTGGACATTTTTATTAAGAATGTGTTGTTCTTAACCCATTTCCATTAATATTGAGAACTGAATACAGTGGTACCTTGGTGCTCAACTGGTTAGAAACTCATCAAATTTGGCACTCAAACGCATTTTGAGGTGAAAATTGTGTCCCAGTACTCAATGTACAAGCTAAAACTTTTCGGTGTCAGCTGACTTGTAACTCACTACATTATAGGGAAAAAATTGTTTGGTACTTATCGTTTTTGGTGGTCATCACATCTCCCAGAACCAAACAGGGATAGAGTCAAGATCACATGAAGTGTTAATACCACTTTATAAGGCCTTGGTAAGGCCACACCTAGAGTACAGTTTTGGTCGCCATGATGTAAAAAATGATGTGGAAACTCTAGAAAGAGTGCAGAGAAGAGCAAGAAAGATGATTAGGGGACTGGGGTCTAAAACATATGAAGAACAGTTAAAGGAACTGGGTATGTCTAATTTAATGAAAAGAAGGACAGGGGAGACATGCTAGCAGTGTTCCAATATCTCAGGGGCTGCCACAAAGAAGAGGGAATCAAGCTATTCTCCAAAGCACATGAAGCCAGGACAAGAAGCAATGGGTGCAAAGGAGAAAAGCAACTTAGAACTAAGGAGAAATTTCCTGACAGTTAGAACAATTAATCAGTGGAACAACTTGCCTCCAGAGGTTGTGAATGCTCCAACACTGGAAATTTTTAAAAAGATGTTGGATAACCATTTGCCTGAAGTGGTGTAGGGTTTCCTGCCTAGGCAGGGGGTTGGACTAGAACAGCGGTTGCCAACCGGTGGGCCGTGAAAATTTTTTGGTGGGCCACAGAGAAATCTCAACCCTAGAGCAAAGTAATTAATCCAGGCTGAGCAGAAACGCAAGGCTGCGCCGCCCACATGGCCCGCGGGAATCCTCTCTGCCCACTCACTCCTTACCCGGTAAACTTTGCCTGCTAAATTTCTATTTTTCCTTTTTCCAACCATCAAGTGTTCTGCTGTGCCGGGAGATTTAGATTAGCTAGGAAGCAGGAAATGGTTGGATTTCTTCCTTTCTAGCTAGTCTTTAGAACTTCGGCTCAGCACAGCTGAACCTCCCTTAGGACTGAAGATTTGCTTGCAAGCAAATTCAGTGCAGACTCACGGCAAGTAAATTTGAGAGACTGAGCTAGCCAATGGCAGATAGATAGATCACTGAATGATTCTGTGAGCAACTCAATCTGCCTGCTTTGCCTGATTTTGGGTAAAAGTTGTCTTTTTTTTAAATAAAAAATTCAATATTTATATAAATATTTATAATATTTACATACAAGCCATGCCCAGCCAGTCACATGACCACCAAGCCACACCCACAAATTAGGCCATGCCCCCAGAACCGGTTAGTGGTCCCTGGGATCTAAAATTATGAGTTTGGTGGTCCCTGAGGTCCAAAAGGTTGGCAACCCCGGACTAGAAGACCTCCAAGGTCCCTCCCAACTCTTATTCTATTCTATTCTATTCTATTCCATTAATGATGAGTATTGAGGTAGCACTGTACTTGATTGGACCAATGGAATTTGATCCGTGATTGTTTCAAGGTTCATATATTATCGAGAATGATCAAAACAATATGATAAAACCATATCCTATATACAGTATTATCAAATAATGACTCTGAAGCTTTAACTTTATTGCAGTAGAGCTATTTCAACCAGTATCTTCAATATAAAACCAGTTCTTCACAGGAATGTTATAGGCAAACTGTCAAAATTCAAAATATATCTTAATATTCACAGCTTGGGATGTGGGAGAGCATAACCAACTTCCTTAGATGATGCTAAATTGAGACAATAATATTCACTAATGATGTTTATAAGTTTTCATGCCTCCCCTTGGACATTCCTATAATTGCATTCCTGTTTATTTCCTTCAAGACTAGGCAATAATGTCCATCCTAACAAAAACAAAGATCTGTATAATGACATTTTGCAACCTGTACAATCCAATGACATTTGTTCCGAAGATGGCCAGATTACATGCCTCCAGTCATAACTTCCTTCTTCCTCATCCCTCTTGTCACCATGTGAAATGCTTTCTTAATGTGCCTCCAGGATCTCCAGTCAAGGACGGGCAGAGAAGTATGTGTCCAATTGTCCAACTTTCCTCAGTGGACATTCAGCTACAATGGCATGACAAACTGTTTAGACAAAATGCTCAGGGTTTAACAAAGAACATTTTGATGCCACCCACTTAGTATGAAATTACTCTCGCTTAGCATCGGAAACCTCAGCTAGTGAAATCAGCAGCTCCCAGAGAAATTGCTACCAAAATGGAGAATTTGTTATTAATTGGTAACAGCAGAATTGTTGACAATCGTCTTGAAATGTTTGTTAAAGGGACAATGGACTTTCTTTGAGAGCGTGTGACAGAAGTGAGCATAGACAAATGTGAAGAAGACAAGAAGTTAAGAAGACTGGGAAGTCTTCACCAGTGTAGTAATTTAATCTCTAGTCATTAGATTCCCTCTCCTGTGATGGGATTCTGTATTTCAACAAGATTGGGAAAATACATAGATACTCTGGCCCCAATTGTGGAATGCTGGAAGGAACGTATTTCTTTGAAGACTTCTATTCTTAAAACACATTGTGGTTTTTGTCTTTTTTCTCCCCCACATATTTTTCTTACACTCTTCCCCTATTTCTGTTCCATTGCACCAATCTCTTCCAAGTTACAACACTTCTCCAAGTTATAAACAAGATAGATGTTGAGACTTTGGAAAAAATGCAGAGAAGAGCAACTAAGACGATTAAGGGCCTGGAGAGTAAAACAAGGGAATTTGGGGAATTTGGTATGTGGTTAGTCTAGAGAAAAGAAAGAATAGGGGTGACATGATAGAAGTATTCCAGTATTTGAAGGGATGCCACAAAGAAGAGGGGGTCAACGTATTTTCCAAAGCACAAGAAACAATGGATGGGAATTAATCAAGGAGAGAAGCAACCTTGAATTTAGGAGAAACTTCTAACAGTGAGGACAATTAACCAGGGGAACAGCTGGCCTTCACAAATTGTAGGGGTTTCATCACTGGAGGTTTTTCAGAAGAAACTGGGCAGCCACCTATCTGAAATGGTCTCCTGATTGAGCAGTGCGGTGGACTAGAAGACCTCCAAGATCCCTTCCAACTCTGATATTTCATCTGATCTATTTGAAGTTATTAACACGTCTATGCTTATAATTGGTTTTGCTTCTACACTGCAGAAGATTTATTTTTATTTTTATTTTTGACATAAGATCTATCACTTGCCATAGCCAAGAATGATCATCCTTAATTAGCATTGAACTAAAATAGCTGGGAAAATATGATCCTTCTGCCATGATTTTTTTTAATGCTAGTTTGCACATGGGTATTACATTTCAGTAGAAGACAAAAAATGTAGATGCTTAAACAATCGTGTTAATTGTCCTTGTCTGTTGTTGTTTAAATGGTATAGAATTAATCTTCAAGTACTGTGATCTACATCAGGGGTCTCCAACCTTGGCAACTTTAAGTCTGGAGGGCTTTAACTTCCAGAATTCCCAAGTTAGTGTGGTAGACTGGGGAATTTGGGGAGTTGAGGTCCTTAAGTTTTTAAGTGGCCAAGGTTAGACATCCTTTGTCTATATCTTTCAACTTCCTTTTTTAATTTTTATCATAGTTTTATTAAATGATTTTACATGTATAGTAAGTACATTACAAATATAGTAAATTGAAAGAGAAAAAAAGGGAAAAGGAAAAGGAAAATGGAGACTGAAAAAAGAAAATAAAAGAAGAGAAACCTTTAAAAATATATATATAAAAAAATGGCTTCCAATCTTCCTTTCGGTAGTTATGTATAAAATTATAAACAAATTTCTCCAAGATTACTTTGTAATTCCCTCCTTTCAACAGTTACTCCTTTTACTTTTTAAAATCATAAGTCACAAATTCTTTTTTTAATGCAAAAGATCCATAAGAGGTTTCCAACCATTGACAAATGTCAATAATTATTTTTCTCTAATCAAAGAAGTCAGTTTGGCCATTGCAATAAATTCTGTCAATTTCACCAGTCATTCTTCCATGGCGCGTAGCTGAATCTTTCTATCTCCGTGTATCTAATAGATTCACTATGGTAATCATATATTGAAATAATAATTTAAGCCCTTTTTTTCCTAATTGTGTATCCATCAGTCCTAAAAGGAAAACTTCTAGTATCCATTGAATATTAATCTTTAAAAATCTTTAATTCTTCTGTATCAATGTTCATATCTGAATCATTAAAAAAATTTTTACATATCCACCAAACACGATAGAATGTTGATAGATAGATAGAATAGAATATACGATAGATAGAATATGTTGTTTATATTTCCAAAATAATTATGGAATGCTTCTGTACATTGTAGATAATTTTTCTGGAGTCATGTAGAATGATAAAAGTAAATGTATACATGCCCAATCATTTCCAACTCTAGGGGGCGCTGCTCATTCCTGTTTCTTAGCTGAGAGAACCAGCTTTGTCTGAAGACATGTTCTGTGGTCATGTGGCCAGCATGACTATATGCTGAGGTACATAGAACTCTATTACCTTCTCACCTAAGTGGTACCTATTTATCTACTTGCTTCTTGCGTGCTTTTCAACTGCTAGATGGGCAGGAGCTAGGGCAATGGATGGGAGCTCACCCTATCATGTGGCACTTGGATCTTGAACATTTCCAGCTGACAAGCTCAGCATCTTTAACCATCAAGCCATATCCTGTGTGCCAGGATTCCAGCTGTTACTCCAATTAAATCATGAGCCTTGAGCCACATCTCCAAAACTAAAAAAATATTTACTTGAAGGTAACATTCTATGTCTGGTATTTACCTGGGTGTAGCCAACTCTGAGATATGTAATTCACTGTCACCCTTGATCCTGCTTTCCCCCCACCCCTCTGGGTGTATCATCCAATTAAAAATGTCTGTAGCCAAGAGTCATCAATCATGCTCTCCAATTAGATTTTTGCATGGCAGAAGCTTCCGTCATCTTATCAGTGTTTGAAGAAAATATGAATGGAATGTACTTTCGATTCCACACTGCCTCCTGCTGTTTGAAACTCCTTCCTTCTTTCTGTTGTCAACTGTAAAACGTATACAAAATGTTTTATGAGTTGACACTGTGTACAATGATACAACATTAAAAAATGTAAGATCATAACATAATATAAATTTTAACCCTTTCAACCATATTTTCCTATTGATCCCTCTGTTTCTTATAATAAAAATTCTTAGCCCATCTTATCATACACTCTTTTAGCCTGTTCCTCTTCCATTTCAGATTTCAACAAAAATTCATAAATTTTAGCAATGACATGTTCATCATCTGTACACAACTGCAGTTCAAATTCTTTCTTTGCTTCATACCATATGTTTATATTCATTTTAAGTACTTAATAGAATTTCCCATTGAGAATTATATCCTTCTTCCAGCAATTATTCTCTTGATTTAATTTTATATTCCATTTGTGATTTTCCAATAATTCCGAGTACATTAACCATTTATCTTTACCTGCTTTTCTCTTCTTTAAAATACGTCTTCTGCTGTGATCTATAAAAGTTTTTCAGCCCCAGCCTGGTTTTATATCTATTCATATTCTCAATAGACACATCTAATAAAATTGCTTTTTAAAATCCACTTTAATTTTATTGTACCATAAACATGCCATCCAAACACTGAATCATGCTCTTCTAATTCTAAAAGTCTTTTGTTTCGCAGCAAGACCCAATAATTCATCCAAAGAAAAAGGTACAAAATACAATTTTTATTCCAGTAAACCAAATTCTCCTCTTCCCTTTACATCTTGTAACAAAGTGAATGAGTTTAATACGGATGCATTTCCTAGTCCATATTTATCTCTCTCTTTGTGTTGGAATATATGTTAAAATGTATTTTGTATTGCAACAACTACAGAATTATTTAGCCAGTAGAGGACAGTGTTTAGTGTGCATCTAGATTATAATCTATGGCTTCTTGATATTCTGAGGAAAGTTTCCTGTTTCCTATTTCCAGTTAAATAGTTGAGCATTAAAGTACATGGTGTGCGTGCTCTTTGTTTGTGTGGTACCTTATATAAACAGATTTTCTAACACTTTTGTTCATGTGAAGCCACTATAATTTTTTTTCTCATTATATTTTTATTTTTATCAATATAAATAGAAAGAGTAACATGTTCAAAATCCATATAAACAGCGTGTTGTCTGGTTACAATTCTTTTGATAATATTCATCATAGTAATAATAATATGTTCTCTAATTGTAATCTTATAATAACAGTGCTTTTCCCTCATAATATTGATACATATGAATTATTAGTACTAATCAAAATTAATAAAATTAATAAGTTACAGCAATTAACCTTAATATTAAAATTAATTTCTCTTGTAGTTTTCCAAGTTCTAACTCCTGTTTCTCTTGTTTAACTATCGATAAAACAGATCCCATACCTCAAAATATTAAGTGTCTTCCTTTTCTTTTGAAGCCATTATAATTTGATTATCAGGAAACTATCTAAGATCTTAAGAGAATTTTCAGGTGAGTATACACAATACAAGTATACAAGATACTATTGGAACATCTGTGATGTAAAACAAAAGATACCAACTAAATTTTAGGGCTCTCTTGAATTGCCAGCAACTAAAATACAGTTCAAATATTCTGAAATCTTTCCTAAGTTTTACTTTCTTGTTGTGGGTAGGCGGTTAACTGTAAAAAGTAGGTTGATGTTGTGTCCGCGAAATGATGCCAGGAGTCGGTGACTTTAGTGCAAGCTCTTTATTTGTAAGTTGGAACCGAACTGGCGAAAGGAAAAAAGCCCACGGCTTTTATTTCTTTCGCCGCAGCGGCCGCGGCCAATGGCACCACTTTGAATCTCCCGCAATCCGAATGGACCAATCACGGGAGATTCCTAGCGAGCCAATCGGCGCGGCTCGCCTGACCATTCGGAGAGCCCCGCGCTTTGGCCAATCAAAGCGCGGGGATCTCGAGTATGTTAATTAAGGACAGAACACCCCTCCCCTCTTGGTTCAGTCCTTATGTTGCGTAGTCACGTAGGTAGGCGGGGCTCCGTCTGGGCCTACTTGACCTGCGCAACTCAGTTGTAGGCTGGATCCCGGCCGGTTTGGTCGGGATCTCTGCTGCTCCTGCTGCCGTCGTGGGAACCGGCTGGTCGATCGGGCCGGTCCGTCCTCCGTAGCTCCCTCCTGGGCCTTCCGGGTTGGTTGAGCTGCGGGTTTCGCCGCTCCCGCTCGGTCTTTCTGGGTCGGTCGAGCTGGCCTGGCTGTTTCTTCCTGGCGAGGGGTCGTGATGGCTCCGGTGAGTACTGCTGGTTTATTCTTCTTTGGTTTTGGTCCCCTGGGTATTCCCTCCCCCCTTGGTTTGTGTTGTGGGGGTTGGTTTCGCCTGTTTGTGCGTCAGTGGTTTGTTGGTTGGTAGTCCTCGACCTTAGTTGGTCGATGTGGCGTTTCCACGCTCGTCCGTCTGCTGTTTGTAGCCGGTACGAGTGTGGGCCTGTTGTTTGTGTGATGACGGCTGGAATCCATAGTGGGTCTCCCGTCAGGTTTTTTGCGTATACGGGGTCGCCGGGTGCGAAGGTTCGGTGTTTGCTGTTTGAGTCTGGGGGCTTCTCCGGGTTATACGTGGGGTGTAACCTGTCGAGTGGGGACCTTAGTTTCCTGCCCATTAATAGTTCGGCTGGGCTTTTATTGGTTGTGGTATTTGGGGTTATGTGTTGGGTGAAGAGTAGTTTGTTTATTTTCTCCTGGATCTCCCCGTGGTCTATTTTCTGGATGGTCTTCTTAGTGAATTGGACCATCAGTTCCGCCCTACCGTTCGCCGCCGGGTGCGCCGGTGCTGTCAGCGCGTGGCGGATGCCCCTTTCCGCTAGGAATTTTTCGAATTCCAGCGAGGTGAACTGGGGCCCGTTTTCGGAGACGACGACGTCTGGGAGGCCGTGTGTTGCAAAGAGTTTGCAGAGTTCCTTGATCACGGCCTCCGTGGTTGTTGTCTTCATGTTGCTTACCTCCAGCCAGTTGGAGTAAGAGTCAACTGTTATGAGGAAGGTGTGTCCTTTTGTGGGCCCGGCGAAGTCTATATGGATCCTAGACCAAGGTCCCCTTGGGGTTTCCCACTCTAGGACGGGTGCTGTGGGTGGGCTTGGCCTAGTTTCCTGGCATCGTTGGCACCTAGCTACCCAGGCCTCTATTTGTTTGTCCATCCCTGGCCACCAAGCGTAACTTCTGGCCAGGGCTTTAGTCCTAATGATGCCAGGGTGCCCCTCGTGTAGCAGTTCCAGAACCTTCCCCTGTAGCTTTTCCGGAATGACCACCCTATCCCCCCATAGTATGCACCCTTTTAATAAAGAGAGTTCTGTTTGGCGGTTTCGGAACGTTTTGACGGACTCGTCGTTGTCCCTTTCCGGCCACCCTTTCTCCACCCAATGCAACACCCGCGCCAGACGTTTGTCTTTATTAGTCTCTCGGGCAATGACTGACGCGGTTATGGGCAGGTTGGGTAGAGTCTCGATGCTGAGGGTGGTCGTCGTGGGTGCTGGGTCGGTGTCGGGTTCCGGTAGCGGCGAGCGGCTTAAGGCGTCTGCATGGGAGATCGTCTTACCCGGTCTGTGTATGAGTTTGTAGTTGTAGGCTGCCAGGAACTCAGACCACCTTGTCATTCGGGGAGACAGAATGTTCGGGGTGGCCCGGTTTCCTGCAAGGATTCCCAGCAGCGGCTTGTGATCCGTTATGATGGTGAAAGTCCGGCCGTAGAGATACTCGTGGAATCTTTTTACGGCGGCAACGATAGCCAGAGCCTCTTTGTCCAGCTGGCTATAGTTCCGCTCCGGTTTGGTGAGGGTCCTTGAAAAGAATGCGATGGGTGCTTCTTTTCCGTCGGGAAGGGTATGGCTGAGGACAGCGCCGATGCCGAAGGGTGATGCGTCGCATGTGACGGCCAGAGGTAGGGTCTCGTTGTATTGTATAAGGACGGCGTCCGAGGTGAGGAGGTCCTTCGTTCTTTGGAAGGCGGCTTGCTCGCGTTTCCCCCAAGTCCAGGTCGCCGCCTTGTCCAGGAGCCTATGCAAGGGCTCCGCCGCCGTCGCCTTTTGGGGTAGGAACACATTGTAAAAGTTCAGTAACCCCAAGAACGCCTGTAGTTCCGTCTTTGACTTGGGTGTGGGGGTTTCTTTGATGGCCTTGATTTTTTGGTTTGTGGGGTGAATGCCGTGACGGTCTAGGAGGTAACCTAGGAATTCTACTTGTTCCGTGCATAGCTGGCATTTCTCCCTCTTGACTTTTAGTCCGGTCTCTTTAAATTTGGTTAGGACCTCCCTTAGTCGACCCTCTAGTTCGGCTTGGTTGGCTGCCGACACTAGGACGTCGTCGAAGTAAGGTACCACTCCCTTGATGCCTTGCAATAGTCTCTCCATTAGGCTTTGGAATATGCCCGGTGCCACGCTGACTCCGAATTTGAGTCGGTTGCATTTGAATGCCCCCCAGTGGGTGACTATGGTCTGCGCTTCTGCCATTTGCTCGTCGACCGGCAACTGTTGGTATGCCTGGGCGAGGTCGAGCTTGGCGAAAACCTTGCCCCCTCCCAGTGAGTGCAGTAGGTGTTGCACTACTGGGACGGGGTAGGCGCTTTGTTGCAGCGCGCCATTTAGGGTGGCCTTATAGTCCCCACAGATCCTCACCGACCCATCGGGCTTGATCGGGGTGACTATGGGGGTCTCCCACCGGGCGTGGTCTATGGGCTGTAGAACCCCTTGTTTGACGAGCTTGTCAATTTGCTCGTCTATCTTGGGTTTCAGTGCGAATGGCACCCGCCTTGGTTTCAGGCATTTTGGGGGGACGTTAGGGTCTAGGTTGAAAGATATAAGGGGCCCTCGGTACTTGCCTAGGTTTCCGCCGAAGACCTCTTGGAACTCCCGGGCCAGTTGCTGCTCCCAGCTGTCGTCGGTGACGTGGTCGACTCCCGTGAGTGCGATGTCGAGTGGGGCGAACCATTGCAGTCCCAGTAGGCTTGGGCGGTCGCGGTTGACGATTGTCAGGGGAAGTCTTTCGGTATGCCCCTTATAGGTGATGTTGAAGTGTTTGGTTCCGACTACCGGGATGCGGTTTCCCTGGTAGTCCTTTACAATGAGTCTCTGGCTGTCTACGTTCCTTCTTTGGAGGGTAGGCACCAAGCACTTTATTTCATGCCATGCAATCATGGAGAGGTAGGACCCGGAGTCCACCTCCATTTTGCATGGGTGGCCCTCGATGCCTACCTCCACGTGGACCTTCCGGGCATCGTTGGTGATGACGTGGCCGATGGTGACCGTCTGGTGGGTCTCCTCTCTTTGCCGGTTGTCGCCGCCTCGTGAGGATCGTCAGTTCCGGTCCCATCGGTTGTCCGAGGGACGATCTCTGGTCCGGGGTGGTGTGCTTTCTCTCCTCCGGTCGTTCTGGTCCCATCGTGCCGGGCTGCGATTTTTCTTCAGGCGGCAGACACGGGCGATGTGTCCCTTCTTGTCGCAATGCTGGCAGATCGATTCGAAAAACCGGCATTCCGACCTGGGGTGGTCGCCGCCGCAACCGGCACAGTTGGTCCTCGACTTACGACGTCGCCGGCTTCGTGGGTCGCGGCCTGTCTGGAGGCGATGGATGTCCTCCTCGTCATCGGAAGTGCCTGATGTCGAGTGGAACTCGCCCTGGTGGGTGGTCGTCTCGGGTTGGGCCTCGGTCGACCTCGCCGGGTTGTTGTTTCCGCTGCGGTCCCCAGTGTTCGGTCTGCGCATGCGGTCGGCAGAAGTTCGGGTTGCTTCGGCGGCTGCGGCTGCGGTGAGGGTGTCTGCTAGGCTGATGTTGCCCTTGGCCATCAGCCGGCTCTGGAGGACGGGGTCCCACAAACCAAGCACGATCCGGTCTCGCAGGGCGTTGTTTAGGTTGTCGAATTCGCAAAGCCCCCCTAGACGCCGCAGCTTGGCGACGAAGTCACTGAAACTCTCCCCCGACCTCTGGTCCCGCCAGTAGAACTCGTTGCGCCGGATCAGGATGGGTACCTCTGGAGCGTAGTGCCGCCGAAGTATGGGTTCGAGGACGTCCCAGTCCATCGCGGTCACATCGGCGGGTTTGGCGAGCGCCTTGGCCATCTTGAAGACCTCGGTCCCGCAGTGGGTCAGGAAGATGGCGCGCTTCATGGGGCCGGTAGCGTCCTTCAAGCCGCTGCACTCGAAGTACATGCGGAATCGGTCGGAGAACGATTCCCAGTCCTCGGTGGCGGGGTTGAAGGGTGCGGGTGGTGCGATTTTCACCATCGTAGTGGTTCGTCTGGCTTCCGTCGGACACGTGGTTCGGTTCAGGGTCTGGATCCCACCCTCGTCGCCAGTGTTGTGTCCGCGAAATGATGCCAGGAGTCGGTGACTTTAGTGCAAGCTCTTTATTTGTAAGTTGGAACCGAACTGGCGAAAGGAAAAAAGCCCGCGGCTTTTATTCCTTTCGCCGCGGCGGCCGCGGCCAATGGCACCACTTTGAATCTCCCGCGATCCGAATGGACCAATCGCGGGAGATTCCTAGCGAGCCAATCGGCGCAGCTCGCCTGACCAATCGGAGAGCCCCGCACTTTGGTCAATCAAAGCGCGGGGATCTCGAGTATGTTAATTAAGGACAGAACAGTTGAGATATGAAATTTCTTTTCTGCTCCCAAATTTCTGCAGATTACCAAGGACACCTGTACAAGCTGAGTGTCAACGTAGTCTTTAAAAGTGTTTTCCAGTGAACTATTTCCTCCTTCAAATAGATCTGTCTTCCCTAAGAAAAAGAACAAAAACAACAACAACAAAAAACTTCATTGGAAGCCTTCTGTAAGCCATTTTAAATAAACAACAAATATCCATTAAAAAAAACCTTCCAAAACCAATTAAAATGATTGAAACTATCCAGCAAAATTTTATCTGCACTAAATTCAAAGCTGCTCATCGGAATACATTACTAACAATTGCTCATTGTTTATCTAGAGTAGTCACAATAGCTGCCTTATTTCTTTTAAGTGGTGTACACCAGTTTTGTTTCTGTTTGGTTTCTGACCCACGTTTAATCTCCTGCCTCAGGAGATTAATATCCACCATCCTAAGAAACCCTAAAAACAAAATCGAGTTAGAAAACCAAGGAGTATACAAAATCCCTTGCACTGCCTGCCCCACTACATACATCGGACAAACTAACAGAAGAATAAGTGCACGCATTGAAGAACATAAGAACGCAATCAAAAAGGAAGAACCGATCTCTTCCCTGGTCCAACACCTCAAAGCCACAGGAAATGAGATTGACTTTAAAAATACCAGAACTATCGGACTTCTGGTTTGAAGGCTTCAGCGACAGACAGAAATCCGCGATCGTGCGTGGTTTCTGTCTGGACTCGTCGCTGGAGCGCCCCAAGCCAGCTGATTTTGGGGCTAAGCCACCCCATAGAGGCGGTGAAGAGGGGGGAGACTGCCAGCAGGGTTGAGGAGAGCCACATCTCTCCTCCTCAGCTGGCCATTACTCCCTTTCCCAAAGGCGGTTGCAGCAGTGGTCAGAAATGGCCACCACAAAGGAGAACTCGACTGGAAAGCAATGTGCAGGAGGAAGAAAAGAAGTGAAAGTTTTGGCTGACTGGGTTAAATTGTAAAAGCAACAACCAAGGTACCCTGAAATTTAAGCTTACAAAAAATAACATCGCCCCCAAAGAAGAGTCAGAAGCAGTGAAGGAAAGTGAAAAGGCTTTTTTTCTACTCTCTCCTTCCCTATGCTGACAACCAAGAGACTTAAATAAGAAATCGGAAAAATCCGTTTTGACATCAATAAGCAATTAAGCTGAAAATAAAACAAAATGCCAAAGGGATAATAAAAATTTCTGGACATTAAAATTTTTCTTTTTCATAAGCAGGAAGGGAGAGAAAAAGAATAAGGGCAGGATCTGGAAGAGGGAGGAGACTGCCTGGAATTAAAAAGAATCTACAGCAGGGGTAGGCAAATTTTTGGCTCGTGGGCCGCATTGACTTTTAAAATTTGACAAACGGGCCGGGTCAGCACAAGATTTTTGGGGAATCGCCCCCCCTTTCCCCCCCTCTTCTCCTCCTTCCCCTCCCCTTGGAGGCCCCCTGAGTCAGGAGTTGCTACCGCCGGCGCGGCTCCAGTCCCGCATTGCCTCGGGAAGGGAAAGGCAAAAAGGAAGAGTTGTAGCGGTGCTTTGCAACGGCAGCAGCGGCACCGGAGGCTCAGGCTCAGCAGCTCCTGGTTTTGCCTTTTCCTTCCCAAGGCAACACGGGACTGGAGCCATGCGGAGCTGAGCCGGCGGTAGCAACTCCTGACAGCCCCAGCCGGACACCTGAGCAGAGCCTGGGTGGAACTGCCTGTTGCTGCTGCCGGAGCACCGCCGGGTCGCCCCCTCCAAGCAGCCCGCCTGCCCGTCGAGCTTCCCCTCCTCCGCACGGCTTGGGTCAAGGCGCGAGCGCCCACAAGTTAAAACGAAGCCGAAAGTTGCTGGGAAGTTGCTCGGGTTTCCGGGGCTTCCAGGGCTTTGCAAAGGCAAAGTTTGCAGGCAGGAGCATCTTCCCGCTGAGGAGTGGGAAGGATTCCGCCCGGTGGGTGGGATGGGCTGCTTGGAGTGGGCTGTCGTGCGGCTCGGGGCGAGGCGCAAGCGCCCACGAGTTAAAAGTTGCTGGGAAGTTGCTCTGATGCTGGGAGCAGGCTTTTAAAGTGCTACCCAAGCAAAGTTTAAGCAGCCTGCCCAACTGCCGGGCGGAACCCTTCCCGCTACTCGGCGGGAAGACGCTTCAGCCTGCAAACTTTGCCTTTGCAAAATTTAAGCCTGGAAGCCCCGGAAATCCGAACAACTTCCCAGCAACTTTCGGCTTCGTTTTAACTCGCGGGTGCTTGTGCCTGGCGGAGGGGAAGCCCAGAGCCTCCTCCAAGCAGCCTGCCTGCCTGCCGGGCTTCCCTTCCGCCATGTGGCTCAGGGCCAGGTGCGAGCGCCCGTGAGTTAAAAGGAAGCCGAAAGTTGCTGGGAAGTTGCTCGGGTGCTGGGAGCAGGCTTTTAAAGTGCCACCCGAGCAAAGTTTAAGCAGCCCACCCCACCCGCCGGGCGGAACCCTTCCCGCTCCTCAGCAGGAAGACACTCCAGCCTGCAAACTTTGCCTTTGCAAAGCCCTGGAAGCCCCGGAAAACAGATCAACTTCCCAGCAACTTTCGGCTTCATTTTAACTCGCAGGCACTTGCACCTCGCCCCGAGCTGCACAGCAGCCACTCCAAGCAGCCCGTCCCTCCCGCCAGGCGGAACCCTTCCCACTCCTCGGTGGGAAGACGCTCCCGCCTGCAAACTTTGCCTTTGCAAAGCCCTGGAAGCACTGGAAAACCGAGCAACTTCCCAGCAACTTTCGGCTTCATTTTAACTCACAAGCACTCGCGCCTCGCCCCGAGCCGCATGGCAGCCCGCTCCAAGCAGCCCGTTCCACCTGCCGGGCGGAACCCTTCCCACTCCTCGGCGGGAAGACGCTCCCGCCTGCAAACTTTGCCTTTGCAAAGCCCTGGAAGCCCCGGAAAACCGAGCAACTTCCCAGCAACTTTCGGCTTTGTTTTAACTCGTGGGTGCTCGCACCTCCCCCTGAGCCGCACAACAGAGGGGAAGCCCGGAGCACCGCTGGGTTGCCTCCTCCAAGCAGCCCGCCCACCCGCCCACCAGGCTTCCCCTCCACCGCGTGGCTCGGGGCCAGCCATGAGCGCCCGCGAGTTAAAAGGAAGCCGAAAGTTGCTGGGAAGTTGCTCGGGTGCTGGGAGCAAGCTTTTAAAGTGCCGCCTGAGCAGGACCACCGAGCCGGGAAACGGGGCACCAAGGCAGGGCAAGGCTCCTCCAGCAGCGGCCTAGCTTTAGGTGGCTCCAAGCAGCCTGCCCCGCCCACTGGGCAGAACCCTTCCTGCTCCTCGGCAGGAAGATGCTCTAGCCTGCAAGCTTTGCCTTTGCAAAGTTTAAGCCTGGAAGCCCTGGAAAAAAAAGGGGGATCGGCGGGGACTAACCTTCGGAAAGGTCGCACTCAAAGGTGATTTCGAACTCCCAGCCGAGGCCTTTGCAAAGTTCTTTTCTTTCCTACCCCTAGATCACTCCGCACTGTTTTGCAGCTTTGGGGGCCACGCGGCACAGGGCAATACGCCACGCCCAGCGATTTTTTTTCAGGGGCAGGCTGGATTGGACAGACCAACAGGCCGGATGTGGCCTGCGGGCCGTAGTAAGAGCAAAAAAGAAACAGCTTGTGTGTATTTGGATTATTTGGTGATCTTTGGATTCTTGGTTATTATATTTGAATGACTAAAATCAATTGGGTGGTTGTTTAAAAATTTATACAATGGAATCACTTCTGGATGAATTGAAAATGGAACTTAAAAAGTACAAAGAAGATGCACAAGAAGGGAAGGGTTCTTTTGGCTTCATTTTTCAATTCTTAGAAATGGAGATTTGGAACTATGAGAAACAACAAGAAATGACTGCAAAACAAGAAGACTGGGACAAAGAAGAAGCCATCTTTAATGAACAAGCAATTTTATGTGAAGAAAAAAGAAAGGGGGGAAAGAGAGTGGAGAATTTAAGACTTAAAAAAACAACCAAAGAAAAAAAAATAGTTCAAAAAATAAGTATAATACTGGAAAGCAACAGAAAAGGGGAATACAGAAGAGAGAAATAGAGGTAGTGAGACAAGGGGGTAAAAAGGGGAGAGAGAAGAAGAGAGGGAAAGAGGAAAGGAAAAGAAGTTACAAAGGACCGGAGCAAGATATAGAGAAACAGGACCCATTTGGAGATAATGGGTGAAAATCTAACTGAAAAAGGGATTCTGTAAAGGTACATAAGATTGTATTGTTATATTAGTGATAGAAATAACTTTAGAAAATTGGAAACAACATATGATTAAAATGAGGGATAAAATAGTTAGTGTAATTTAGTGAAATGTTTGTGAATAAAATCAGTGAAATAAAATAAATGAGAAAATTGAATTAGGAAGGAATGGGAACATTTTAATTAGTTAATGTTTTATAAAATATAAGTGAAGGGGTGGGGGGAATTAACTATGGAAAGCTTATAATTGTTCCCATAGAAGTATGATATTTAATTGAAAAGTAATGTTAAAGATGTTAAGTCTTTAATGAATATTAATATTAATGATAGAATTGAATTGGAATGGAATATTGTTTTAATTATATACATTTATCATCTTTTTTTTTTTTTAAGAATACAGTGTGTATTTTAAGAATGTACCAAGCAGAATCCGAATGGAAGTTATGTATTATATTGAATGTTACAACTTTAGGGAAAAGATATAAAGGCGTCACAAAGCACAAAGCCGAAGACACAAGCCTGAAGATGATGAATGAGACTTCATCGAAACGTCACCTAGATACTTCCAATTTTACACGGGAGAAAACCCGAATAACCAAAGATCCAAACAAATATTTATATATATATGGTATTCAGCTTTGTTCGGGCATTTTTCCACATCATTATAGTTGTGTTTTTAAAGTTGTAGCAACGTTTCGGCAGAATCTCATCTGCCATCATCAGGCTTCTGTATAGTATTTGTCTAGATGAACACAACTATAAAAGCACAACTATAATGACGTGGAAAAATATCCAAACAAAACAAATCATTTTTCACGCTCTTTTGTTTTTTAGAAAATCTACAAGCAGGAATAGAGAATGTTGATTAGAAAGTGGAATTCAAAGTCTGTAGGTCTGAATTTTGTAATGTGCAATACTTCCTTTACAAGTATGCCAATAATCTGTTTTTTTAATTTTAGATTCTGATTTAAAAAAAAAAAACACTCTAAACACACTGCTTTTCCTTCACTATACACTGTCCTTCCCAGAATTATAATAAGCCTGCTGATACTTTATCAGTAATAGCAGATAACTTACATTTTGTTTGCTAACCAGATGGCTTGACAAAAATGAGGATGATGGCCAGATTGTTCGAGAGTTGGTTCCAGATGGGAGATCGTCTATGCTGGAAAGTGAGTTTGCTTTATTATCATGTGACTCTTTGTGTTAAGTACTTGGACATGGGTCGGAGTAAATGGAGACAGCCTCTGAATGTGAACTTTCAGCTCTTTATTGCATAGTGACTTCTCAAAACAACAACAGTGAACTCTGCCTTATATAGGCAACCCTTGTGAGAATTGTCCAATAGTGAGCTATGAACGCTAGTTCTTTTAACCAATAATAATCCTCTGTTAAGGGCCAATTGGATTCCTAAGAACTAACCAATCTGATCTGGCCGCCTAACAGCCAATCAGAAGTGCAGGGCCAGAACCCTGCACTTTACCTCAAGCTTATACTTTATTAACTATGGTACATACACAACACTTTGGAACCAAGCTTGTCGGTTTTGTTTTAGTTCATGAGAAACATATTTTTATCATGTCTATTTCCTGAATGACATCCCACTGGCAGCTGCAAAAAAAAAAAAGAAATTTCTCTCCTGTTGAGTAAGTACACTACTGCTCAGGTTTTTTATTCGTGATAAAATTCTTTCAGAGGTTTATTATTTCTTATGAATGTATAGAGTTCACATAGTTACTATCCTCATATTATATACTGCTTATGTCATCGAACATCCTTAATCAATTGACTTTAAAACAATTAGAGGCTGTATTCAAACAAGTTTGGTTAGCATGAATGGGATATGTCTGGTTTAATGAAGAGAAGGACTGGTAGAGGGATGACACAAGAGCAGTCTTGCAATATAAGAAGCAATGGATGGAAAATAATCAAAGAGAGAAGCAATCTAGAAATAAGGAGAAACTTCCTAACAGTGAGAACAATTAACTGGTGAAAGGACTGGCCTCCAGAAACTGTGGGTGGCTGCAAGTTTTTAAAGAAAAGATTGGGCAGTCATTGGTCTGAAATGGTGTAAAATTCTCCTGCTTGAGAAGGGGATTGGACTAGAAGACCTCCAAGGTCTCTTCCAACTCTATTATTCTGTTCTGTTCTGATCATTTCTTGCAATCTAGCTCCTTCTGCTCCTTCTTTATCTTTGCCATATGGTTCCCAAGTTGCTGGAAGTATCCAAAGCACTTTTCCTCTTACCTCCACAATAACAACAGCACTTAGACTTATATACCACTTCACAGTGCTTCACAGCTCTTTCTAAGTCATTTACAAAGTCAGCCTCTTGCCCCCCCCCCCAAAAAAAATCTGGGTCCTCATTTTACCCACCTTGAAAGGATGGAAAGCTGAGTCAATCTTGAGCCTGCTGAGATTCGAACTGCCAAATTGCAGTCAATCAGCAGAAGTAGCCTGAAGTACTGCACTCTAACCGCTGTGCCACAATGGCACAGTAAACTGATTTGTAGAATTCTAATTAAAGAACATCCTTTGTTCCCTCTTGTTTTGTTTTGTTCTGTTCTCTTTTATTCTTAACCTGTATTAAGTACTGTATTTTGTGGCCTCAGTGAGTGGTGTAAACCATTTCATTTGTTCCGTGCTTTGATCTAATGCATGGGTTCATTTCAGTAACTAGATTTAGTGAATTCTGTGAAGGTTATCAAGATGAATATATTGCCATACTGAGAAATACATTTTCAAATCTGAGATCAGTAAGATTTCCTGCCCCTCTCCCATAAAACAGATACAACATCCAGCCCAGAGGTGGTATTCAGCAGGTTCTGACCAGTTCTGGAGAACCGATAGTGGAAATTTTGAGTAGTTCAGAGAATCAGCAAATCCCACCTCTGACTGCCCTGCCCCTATCTCTTCTCTGCCTCCCGAGTCCCAGCTGATCGGCTGGTCTTCTTTGGTTGTCCTGCACAGGAGAATGGAGCTGGAAAGCAGGTTAGTGGGGTGGGGAAGGAATGGAGATTTTACAGTATCCTTCCCCTGCCACACCCACCAAGCCACGCCCACAGAACCTGTAGTAAAACAATTTGAATTGCACCACTGATCCAGCCTGATATTCCCAGAATTTAGCTTGGGAAGTTAGTTTTCTGAACATGCTGTCTATGGTTTCAAAGTGTTGTCAACACTTTGAACATGTTGTGAAGAACAGATCTAACTGCAGTACAGATGGTCTTCGAGATAAAATCATCTGTTAAGTGACTGTTTGAAGTTACAATGGCACTGAAAACAGTGACTTACTATATGACCTTTTTTTTTTTTTTTGCACAATCATTGTCTTTCATACAACCATTTGATGCCTATGGTCATGGGATTGAAATTCGGATTATGGTGGCAAATGGCTCATATTGATGATGGTTGCAGTGTCCTGAGGTCATGTGATCACATTTTGCAAACTTCTGACCTACAAAATCAATGGGGGAGCCGGATTCGCTTAACAAATATGTAACAACTTAACAACTGCAGTGATTCACTTAACAACTGTTGGCAAGGAAGGTTATAAAATGGGGCAAAGCTCATTTAACAACTGTCTTGCTTAGTAGCATAAATTTTGGGCTCAACTGTGGTCATAAGTTGAGGATTACCTGTAGTTAATTCAAGGGGTGTCGGCTTTCAGTTTGAGTTAGAATCCCTATTTTTTGAGGGAGGGCAGCATGTTGATTGACAAGGGCAAGGAAATAACGCACAGTGAGTTAAGCTGTAGTAACCTTTCCCCAGTTCAGACTGCACCTATAAAATATCTCTCACTCTCCCAGTTTTACAATGCTCTAAGGAGTCTTCGTCTTTTGGAGTTTCCTGAAATGATTTTGTGATCTTCTTATAATTCTAAAAAATAACCCAGATTTTTAAAATTATTATTAAATGGAATAGTAAATGCTAGCTGAACATCATTTCTGCTAGTGTTTATCCCTATGGATATACTGGGAACCAAAAAAAAAGAAAGAAAAAAGCTCCGTCCAATTCATTCCAAGTAGGGCTCATGGCAAAATGCATATGTTCTCTTATATTTGCTGGTTTCTTATTGCACTCAGATTCTCAACCCGATAGTCTTACTCCTTCCTTCGTAATAAGAATAGGAAACAAACGAGTTTCGAAAGATCCCTGAACTACAAGTCCCAGCATCCTTCACTAATTCCCACGTTTGCTAGGAACCCAATCAGTTCTCTCTTCTTGCTTCACAGGAGGGAACCCAACCTTGGTAAGTTTAAGACTTGTGGACTTTTAAGTCCAAGAATTCTGGGGAATTCTGGGAGTTGAGGTCCACAAGTCTTAAAATGGCCAAGGCTGATCACCCTTGTTTTATAGAATGGATCATCCATAGCAGGGCTGTCAAACTCAAGGCTCGTGGGCCACACCTGGCTCATGGGGTACTTAGATCTGGTCCACAGGGCTGCCCTGGAAATAGTGAAAGACCGGCCCATGGTGCCTCTGCCAGCTAAAAAGGAGTTTTGGGGGCCCATGATTTCAGCCGTGATGGCCTCTTGCCACCCACTGCCAACAAACAGGAATTCAGGAGACATGCACAGCCCCCTTAGTTCTGTTTTCGCTGACAGAGAGTGGCAGGAGGCCATCATAGCTGAAAACACAGGGCCTCGAGCTCTGTTTTCACTGGCAGAAGGCAGCAGGAGCCAGTTGTGGCTGAAAATGGAGCTCAGGAGCCAATTTTTGCTGGCAGAGCGCTTGACCACAGATGTTCTCAACACGAGTGATGTCAAGCTGGCCACACCCACCATGGCCCCTCCCATCCCACCCCCCCAGGTCAAAAACAACCCAGATGTGGCCCACAATGAAATTGAGTTTGACACCCTCGATCCATAGTAATGGAAATGATTTTTTTTTCCCTTTCAGCCGCCTGGATAGTTATAGATATCGTTCTCTTAAAAAAACAAAAACAAATTAAACCTGCCATATTTGTAGTGAATCCAGCTGTATGGGGGAAATTTCATAACATTACCTAAATTACATAATTAAGTTCACTTTCATTCTTTGTTCTCTTAAAGAGCGGGAGTGTTCCAGTTTGGGCATCCTTTTCCTCAAACTTAATTTCATTTATGATTTCTTGAGTTTCCCCCCCCCAACTTCCTTTTTTCCCCCTCTCTCTCTGCTTTGATCATCCCTGGAAGAACAAAAGCTCACACTTTTGCAGGATATGACCGTGTCTCTTGTGTACAAATGTTAATATATTCACAGATATCAGTTATCACATCAGTATTAAGACAGGAGATGTCCCAGGAGCCAGCTCTGATTCGAAGGTTTTGATCAAGCTGTACGGTGAGAAAGCAGACACCAAAAAGGAATTTCTGCTGGTTTCTGATAACGACTTAGGAAATTACTTTGAACGTAGCCGGATAGATATTTTTACTCTGGATACAATGGACATTGGGAAGGTAAGACAGATCTGAAATTACGATGCAGAGTAAGAACGGATTGCGGGTTTATTTTACTGAAAATGAGTTTTGTAAGAACATTTTTTTCACTGTCACAGTTTTTTTGGGGGAAAAAAACCCCTGCGCAGATATAGCGTAGGTGGTAGCTAGTTCAATAGTAGGATGGATACATGAAATTCAGTGAAATTCAATGGTTTGAAAAGTATCTTTCTAAATTTAGGCAAGAAAAACCAAAGGCACAGGTATAGAATAGGTGGTATTTGGCTCAATCGTAGTAACTGCTAGAGGGATCCTGGATGGAAGGAAGCAATCACTTGAACATGAACCAGCCGTGTGCTGCAGCTGCCAAAAAGGCCAACGCAATCTTAAGCTGCATAAATAGAGGGATAGAATAAAGATCATGTGAAGTGATATTATAAAGCCTTGTTAAGGCCACACCTGGAATATACTGCATCCCATTTTGGTTGCCACGATATGAAAAAGACATTGAGACTCTAGAAAAAGTGCAGAGTAGAGCAACAAAGATGATTAGGGAAGTGGAGACTAAAACAGATGAAAAATGGTTGCAGGAATTGGGTATGTCTAGGTCAGGGGTCTCCAACCTTGGCTCCTGGAAGCCTGGCGGACTTCAACTCCCAGAATTCCACAGCCAGCTTTGCTGGCTGTGGAACTCTGGGAGTTGAAGTCCGCCAGGCTTCCAGGAGCCAAGGTTGGAGACCCCTGGTCTAGGTTAATAAAAAGAAGGATTGGGGTGACACGATAGCAGTGTTCCAATATATGAGGGGCTGCCCCAAAGAAGAGGGAGTCCAGCTATTCTCCAAAGCACCTGAAGGCAGGACAAGAAGCAATGGATGGAAACTAAGCAAGGAGAGAAGCAACCTAGAACTAAGGAGAAATTTCCTGAACAATTAATCAGTTGAAACGACTCGCCTCCAGAAGTTGTGGCTGTTCCACCCACGTTTTTAAGAAGAGATTTGTCTGAAATGATATAGGGTCTCCTGATTGAACAGGGGGTTGGACTAGAAGAGGGGCCTTCAAACTTGACAGCTTGAACACCTGTGGACGTCAACTCCCAGAATTCCTCCTCCAATCAGGAATTCTGGGAATTGAAGTCCACAAGTCTTAAACGTGCCAAGTTTGAAGACCCTTGGACTAGAACAGGGGCCTTCAAACTTGACAGCTTTAATTCCTCCTCCTGTCATGTTAGCTCAGGAATTCTAGGAGTTGAAATCCACAAGTCTTCAAGTTGCCAAGTTTGGAGACCTCTGGATTAGCAGAACTCCAACTAGGTAATATAGGAGTCTCCCTATTAGCGCTGATGTTGTAATCTAGTTTGGTAATGAAATGTCTGCCAGGAAACAACCAAGCTCAGAGAGTATCAAGGACCCCTCATTTCAATTCTGAACTAGAAATATTCTCCTATTAGGCCAGGACTAGCATGAAATGCTGATGCAATGGTGAAAATTTGCTTTACCAACCCAGGTGCCCTTTATGTATCACTGCAGCAGTAAAATTTTTAAAAATATATACACACTATTCTTCTTTCTTTCCTGCCTGTCTGCCTTCCACTTTCTTTGCTTAAGATCCATCGAATTCTAATCGGGCATGACAACGTGGGCCTCCAAGCAGGCTGGCACCTTGGTAGCGTTCAAATTATCATTCCTGTCCATGGCAAGATGTACAACTTCCCATGCAACCGATGGCTTGACAAAAACGAAGCTGATGGGAAGGTAGAAATCATGACTTACCCCAGCGAAATCATGGAGATTGAAAAATGTAAGGGATGCTGTGTTTATTTGTTTAATCTATCTCTATCTCTATCCATCTCCATCTTCATCCATCCATCCATTCATCCATCCATCTATCTCTATCCATCCACCCATCCGATCTTCCATCTATCTAGTCTCTCTATCATCTCTATCTCTACTTCTGTCCATCTCCATCTCCATCCATCCATCTGTCTATTTATTATCTATCTATCTATCTATCTATCTATCTATCTATCTATCTATCTATCTATCTATCTATCCATCTCCATCCACCCATCCAATCTTCCATTTATCTAGTCTCTCTATCATCTCTATCTCTATCTCTACCTCTATCCATCTCCATTTCCATCCGACTGTGCATCCATCCATCCATCCATCCAACCAACCAATCTTCCATCTATCTAGTCTCTCTGTCATCTCTATATCTATCTACTTGTATCTATACATATCTCCATCTCTCTCTATCTCTCTCTGTCTCCCTCTCTCCATCCATTCTTATTTATTCTATATTTCATATTTCTTAACCTGCCATCTTCCTCAGAGAGAGGCTCTGGGTGGTGTACAATAACACCAATACAATTAAACATTAAAATCAGAATACTTTACGATTAAAAGGTTTTTTAAAAATGTTTATTTTATTCAAAAGATTAAAATACCAAAGCAGGGGGGGCAATGAACAGAAGCAAAGCAAAACTAAAAAAAAACATTAAAAATGTGAATAAAAAAGATTAACAAAAAATACAAAACTAGACAAGAACAATAAACAAATGCAAATGAAAATAACTTCCCCCTTCCCCCTTGGAAAACAGGTCCAAAATTCATAAGCTTCTACATCTATTTGCAACTCAATTTGAGCTGTCATACATTCTATATATGAAGAAAAAAATAGTTAACACGTTAAATAACAGCAAAGTAAAAGTTCAAGACAATCTGTTATTGTATTTTACTTGTAGAAAAGCTACAATGGTTTCTTATCAACTCTAAAATACTGCAATCATTTTTGATTCCATCCAGGTCAAATACCCTTCTTTGGCTCTTAATAATAAAACCTTGCCTTAGGATTCTATTTGTAAATTGTGTGTGCCTGCTTCACAAGGGGAGGGGCAGAATTATTGTTTTTGAAATATATTTATCAGTATTCAACTAGATGGGAATATATATATATATATATATATATATATATATATATATATATATATGTGTGTTTTCTTAAGTTTTCGCGGGTACTTACATGTCTGGCATTCAGCTTTGTTCGGGTATTTTCCCACGTGGTGCTTTTAAAGTTGTAGCAACGTTTCAGCAGAATCTCATCTGCCATCATCAGGCTTCTATATGGTGTTTGTCTTGAGTCAGACTTTTACAGTGGTTTCAGATTTAAATTTGGGGCAGCCTATTGCTGTATCAGAATGGTTTTTTCTTCCTCCTGATTGGTTGAGAGTCTTGGTCTGTGTTTATTGGTCTTGGAGTTTGCTGTGTTCTGCTACTAATATCTTCTGTCTGTTTTTTTGGCTCTTTTTGTATCTTGATTGGCTGGCAACATTGTGTTACTTTATTGGAGGCCTTTAGTGCAGCTTGGCTTCGGGTAAATGGACGGCTATCATTCGTTAGGAAGCTGGGTTTCATCTGGGTGCCTGGTTGGGGTGTGTTTGAGCTGGAGGTATCAGGGGGGATCTGTTTGTGCCAGGTATTTGCCTGGCTTGTGGTGTGGAGATTTTTTTGTTTGTGAGTGCAGGCTGCTGAAACGTTGCTACAACTTTAAAAGCACCACATGGGAAAATACCCAAACAATGCACATTTTTCTTTCTGTGTCTTGTCTAGTTGTTTTGCTTTTTATTTCCTTTCCTTTCCTTTTTTTCTTTTGGAGTTTGTATTTTAATGTTTTGAATAAGAATAAAAAGAAAAGAAGAAAAAACATCCCATCCAAATATTAATCCTACTTAGTTTTCTCAAGGTCATCTAGAATAACTGCTATAGAAATAAGAAGTGAACTAAAGGAAAGCTTGAGAAGAAATTTGATGGTAGTTGGCTAGGGACTGTAAGACATCTGAGAGGAATTAATCCCTGTCAGGTGGATGTTTCAAAAACCAAAGTCTTTGTTGCTCGTTCCTCCAAAAGATAAATATGCCTGAATTGTTATGAGATGCAATTAAATATTATTTTGTGTCACTGGGTTTCGGGTATTTTTAAAAAAAACAACTCCAATAAAAAATTCTCTAGTTGTTACACAGATTTCCCCTCCTGCGCAGGGCCCTCCTGAGTTCCATTTTCACTGGCAGAGGCACCATGGGCCAGTCTTTCACTATTTCCAGGGTGACCCCATGGGCCAGATTTAAGCACCCCATGGGTCAGATCTAGCCCACAGGCCTTGAGTTTGACACCCCTGTTTTATTGTATGCTAATGCTCTTTACAAGAATCTGAACTACTAATGATGAAAGCAAATTGGCGGTAGATAAGAGTCAACGGAATTCAAGGTGGGATGGACTTGGATAGGCACGAAGGGACTTGAGACTAATGACATATTTGACACCTCCTTCTGGCTTGGCCTGGTTGTCTCTTATAGACAGAAGATGCTGGGGTTGGAATCCCTGCAAACTCCAGAGCATTTTTTCGATTTTGGATGTTAACTTTTCTTCTGCTCAAGGTCTGTTCTTCTCTCTGAATAAACTAGAAGAATTAAGGGGTGTGTAAAGCAAGGAGAGAAGGGAGGGATGGGAGATAGAAACCCTTATAATTGTGAAAAGACCTGACTGCAAGACTTTGAACTCAGGCTCTGGATGTCTGCACACCATTTTAATGATTCTCTGCTTCATTTCTCTCTCTTCTGCTTTAAACAAGTGATCAACTATGAGATATGCACTGTTACCGGAGATGTACGGAACGCAGGAACCAACGCAAAAGTCTTTCTGCAGGTTTACGGTGAGCTGGGTAAAACAGAGGTACTGATTTTGAAGAACAGGTCCAACAACCATGAACGGGGAGTCTTGGAAAAATTCAAGGTATGCTGTCAATAGGATCATGAGGGAATTCTAATATCCATTCACAAAGATTCTGAGAAACAAAACATTGGAATTGCCACAAGGCTTGGAGATTAGGTACAATGATTCAGAAATCTGTTCCTTTGACATTGTCTTTGCCTGTGTTTGTTGTCCATTACAAACTAAATGATGAGTGCCCAGCCTTTTGGGTTGCCTGGACCACACCGAGTGAAGAGGAATTGTCTTGGACCATGTATAAAATATATAAAATCACTTAAAGTTGCCAGGTTTGGAAAAGATCACATAGAAGGTCAATCCAGGGTGCAACTCACTGAACAAGGTACTTAAGTACAGGTAGTCCTCAACCACAATTGAGCCCAATTTTTTTTTGTTGCAAAGTGAGACATTTGGTAAATGAGATTTGCCCCCATTTGATAATCTTTCTTGCCACAGTTGTTAAGTGAATCACTGCAATTGTTCAGTTAGCAACATGGTTGTTAAGTGAGTCTGGCTTTCCCACTGACTTTGTGTTGGAGTTCATTATTGGAATGTATTTCTATGCAACAACTAGAGTAGTATTTAGCCAGTAGATGGCAGTGTTTACAAGTTTGTGTCGATGATATATATTCTATGCTCTTTTATTCTAAGTTTCCTGTTTCCTATTACAGTTATATAGTTGAGCAGTAAAGCACATGGTGACTGTGCTCATTGTTAGCTCTGAGTGCTGCTTTATATAAACAGAATTCTTAACACTGTGTTTATCAGAAAGTGGTAAAAGGTAGGGACTCCGGGACATTGCTACCATCATAAATATGAGACTGTTGCTAAGCATCTGAATTTTGATCCACATGGTCAGGGGAATGCTGCAATGGTTGTAAGTGTGAAAAACAATCATAAGTCACTTTTTTCAGTGCTGCTGTAACTTTGAATGGTTACTAAATGAACTGTTGTAAGTCAAGGACTACCTGAACTCCAAATATTTTTCCAATATTGCAAAAAATTCCTAACAGTAAAAGTACGTGGAAAATGGAAGTAATTACCCTGTAAGATGGTGGTTTTCTTTCATTATATATGTACCTCTGGAAGCTAGATTGTTGGAGATGCTTCAACTTGGACTCCTGCATTGAGTAAGAAGTTGGACCCTGTGGCCTTGAGTCCTTGTAAGACCAGTAAATAGACCAGAGGTGGTATTCAGCAGGTTCCGACCAGTTCTGGAGAACCGGTAGCAGAAATTTTGAGCAGTTCAGAGAACTGGCAAATCCCACCTCTGACTGGCCCCGCCCCCATCTATTCTCTGCCTCCCATTGAGTCCCAGCTAATCAGGGTTTTCTTTGGTTGCCCTGCACAGGAGAACGGAGCTGGAAAGCAGGTTAGTGGAGTGGGGACAGAATGCAATTTTGTAGTAACCTTCCCCTGCCATGCCCACCAAACCATGCCACGCCTACAGAACCAGTAGTAAAATTTTTTGAATCCCACCACTGAAGTAGACCTTTCTAAGCAGAATGTCAGGGTTCCAAGTAATATGCCCATACCAAGCAGAACTCCAAGGCAAGCAGGTTCCTCAAAGAACAGGTTTAATGAACATATCATATTGGCACAAACTGGTGAACACTGACTGAAAAGGTTCCCACGGTTTTCACCTAATTAAAAGTTTTCCCCTTTTTCAAACAATGTCACATGGTCCAATCAAGGTGCTCTCTAGTTGCTTGGTAACTTCACTTCTCCTCTTTTTAGCCACCTGTCGGAATGTCCTTGGTTCCCAGGGGAAATGATTTTGTTTTGGTTACAAAACCTCAGCGATCTCTTTCCCCCCTCCCTATTCCTATTCCTATTGTGGCAACACTAAAGTCTCCAAGATGGCCTCAGTCAGGCCAGCTTCAGAGTTGACACGGGGATGCCAATAAAGGTACATTTAGCGGATGAATTCCACCATAGAATTATGTTTCTTTTCTCCAGATTTTTAGAGTTACCATATTACACCAAAATTAAATGTGCACGATCCTGCTTGGAAAATGTCAATATTAACCAAAGAAGAAATCCTTCAGGTTCCCATACAACTTAAGGTCAGGTATAGGGTGCTTGCTATTGACTAGAGATAGTCCTTGACTTACAGCCATTCAATTAGTGACTGTTTAAAGTTACAACAGCATTGAAAACAAGTGACTTGTGATCATTTTTCACATAACCGTTGCCACATCCCCATGGTCACATCATTAAATTTCATGCAACTAGCATGTATTTCTGATGGTTCTGGTGTCCTGAATCATCTTTTCCAAGCTGTCAAGCAAAGTCAATGGGGAAGCCAGCTTCACTTAGCTACCATGTTATAGACGTAAAAACTGCAGGGATTCATTTAACAACTGTGGCAAGTAAGGTCGTAAAATGGGGCAAAATTCACTTACCAACTGTCTTGCTTAGCAACTGAAATTTTGGGCCTGGTTGCGGTCATACGTTGAGGACTACCGTAATAAAATTCAACTTCCCTTAAAGCAGCTGTTTTAGGACGTTGCAGATACTGTGCTTCCCAGAAAATAAGACCCAATCGGAAAATTAGCCCTAGCATCATTTTTCAGGATGCTCGTAATATAAGCTCTACCCGCAAAATAAGCCCCAGTTAAGATCATCAGCCAGACAAACACATTTAGTGCCATATTTCCCAAAAATAAGACCTAACTGGAAAATAAACCCTAATGCCTCTTTTGGAGCAAAAACTAATATTACACCAGGTCTTGCTTTTTGGGGAAACATGGGTAGGTGCAAATTTTTGTCCCTTGTACTTTCTGAAGCATCTCTTTGAAAACAAATCAGAATTAGTTTAGAGGCTTTTTGGTAACCAGGCAGCGTGAGAAAACCTTGTGTTCCAAACTTGTCTTAGCCACAAATTCATTAATAGGCAGCAGCCATACCTCAAACCTCCTTTCAACTCAGTAATTTGCGCTATAAAGTTAAAAATTCTGTATTATTATCAGGATTAATGAGTTAATGGTGCACAACACTCTTTTTAAACAAAAAACAAAACTGAAACGCTATTTTACTGCTCCCGTTTATTATTCCTATTCAAGATAGAAGCTGTCGATGTTGGCAGAATCTATAAGATCCGAATTGGCCACGATGGGACAGGCTTGGCAGATGGATGGTTCCTGGAAAATGTTGTCGTTAAAAAAATGGTGACGAAGATCAATGGGCAAGACAAGAAGAAGAAACAGAAGAAAAAGAAACCCACAGAAGAGAAAGGAGAAGAAGAGACGAAGCAACCAGATCCTATGGAGGTTTATAATTTTGTAGCCCATCGTTGGCTGGCAAGGGATGAAGAGGACAAGGAACTGGTGGTGGAGTTGACACCAGAAGAGGGATCTGAGCTCGAAGGTGAAGGGGGAATCATCATCATCTGTGGTTTTAGGACCACGTACTAGCATAACCAACTTTAGGGAAGTGTTCTTTAACCTGCTGCTATTCAGTTCAGAGAACAGAAATTGAACACATTTGGGAATCACCATGCTAGGGAAAATTCTTTTAGGGTTGTGGTACAAAATATATGAGCTGCCTGTATCTCTTTTGTGGTCCTCCAACGCCCATGGAGAGGGGGCAAAGAAAAAAACGGATCCTTTGTTGGTGTTTGAGTGGGATTAAGGGGGAAAAGGGTGGTTGATGGTGATGATGGTGACAACAGAATCACAGAGTTGGAAGGGACCTTGGAGGTCTTCTAGTCTAACCCTCTGTTCAGGCAGGAAGCCCTATACCATTTCAGACAAATGGTCATCCAATCTCTTCTTAAAAACTTCCAGCGTTGTTGCATTCACAACTTCTGGAGGCAAGCTGTTCCACTGATTAATTGTTCTGTCAGGAAATGTCTCCTTAGTTCTAGGTTGCTTCTCTCCTCGATTAGTTTCCATCCATTGCTTCTTGTCCTGCCTTCAGGTGCCTTGAAGAATAGCTTGACTCCCTCTTCTTTGTGGCAACCCCTGAGATATTAGAAGACTGCCATCATGTCACCCCAAGTCCTTTTTTTTCCATCAAACTAGTCATACCCAATTCCAGCAATTGTTCTTTATATATTTTAGCCTCCAGTCCCCTAATTGTCTTTGTTGCTCTTCTCTGCACTCTTTCCAGAGTCTCAACATCTTTTTTTATGACTGAGGATGATAATTGTTATTACAATGATGATAATAATTATTATTATTGAGTCTGTTGTCTGCATCTCTGTAACTGTCTGGTTTGGTTCTGCAACCCAACAAGACAGACACAGAATTCAAAGGATAATTAGAACTGCAGAAAAAACAATTGCAACCAACCTGCCTTCCATGGAGGACCTGTATACTGCACAGGTCAAAAAGAGGGCTGTGAAAATATTTACAGACCCCTCACATCCCGGACATAAATTCCTACCCTTAAAACGACATTATGGAGCACTGCACGTCAGAACAACTGACGTGGACAGTTTTTTTCTAGAATGCCATCACTCTGCTAAACAAATTATTCCCTCAACATTGTCCAAATATTGACTACGTCTGCATTACTATTACTATTAATTTTCCCAAGCCATCTCTATCCACTTGTGACTGTATGACTGTAACTTTGTCGCTTGTATCCTAACGATTTATATTTACTGTTTCCTAGTATGATTTGATTGCTTATTTGTATCCTACAAATAATAATTATTAAGTGTTGTACCTTATGATTCTTGACTCTTGACGAATGTATCTTTTCTTTTTATATACCCTGAGAGCATTTGCACCAAGACAAATTCCTTATGTGTCCAATCACACATGGCCAATAAAGAATTCTATTCTATTCTATTCTATTCTATTCTATTCTATTCTATTCTATTCTATTCTATTCTATTCTATTCTGTTCTGTTCTGTTCCGTTCCATTCCGTTTTCTGTTCTGTTCTATTCTATTCTATTCTATTTTGTAATGATGATGTTGTTGTACATTCATTCATGTCCAACTCCTGGCAATTGTATGGACCAGGTCATTCAGAGTTTTGCAGTGTTAATTTAGCGCCAGAAAAATAAACACAGATGGCTGATGCTTCATTTAACATCTTTATAAACATAATAAGTAGATTTTACAAACCGTTTGCAGATTTCTCCAACATGGAACAAACTCAGACAGAAACATGTTGCAAGTAACTTCAGTAGCCCGGAGAACAGAAACAACAGAAACAGACACCAGTTTCACTTTAGTTCAGCAGGCAAGCAAGCAAGAAGCAGTTTCATTTTCAATAGACAGACTCAAAGCTCAACACAGCTTCACAGCTGCAGAGCTTAATATAGAGCCATGCCTAGGCTACTTCTAGTTTTAGTTTCCAGCCTAGGCTACTTCTAATTTCAGGTTCCAAACAGTCCCCATTGGCTGACTTAGTTGCTATACCTATTCATTGGCTGATCTTGTTACCATGCTCTGTTCATGAATATACTCTGACATAGGTCCCTCCACATCTTCCGATCTTACACTATTTCTTTGGATTGTTCTTTGAGCTGACTGGATCCAGCTTTGATGGTGTCCAGCTACCATGTTCTTTGGTGGCCTGGTTTCCTTCTGCTGCTAACTCTTCTCAACATAGTTGGTTTCTCCAGTGAATTCCCCTGCTTGATGTGGCCATTCTGTCAGGAATGAACCATTAGTCAGTGGAACAGCTGGCCTTCGGAAATTCTGGCTGCTCCATCACTTGAGGCTTTTAAGAAGAGATTGGACAACCATGGGTCAAGCTTGTCATCCCTCCTTTCATGCCTACGAGATATCTAAGTCCAGACTTCTGCTGACTCTCATACTGTCATCAGTTTGCCTTGACTGCTAGTTGTTCAGACAGTTAATTGTTCAGATTCTTGTTTAGAGGTAGCTTGGAACAGACATTTCTTCATTTGAACAACCCTGGTTCCTGAATTCTTGTGCTTGACGTGATGTTCTCTGGATGCTTGCAGTGATTAGGTGGACAGTGTTGTCAGATGGCAGCAGAATCAGGCAGTGAGGAAGAATGGGGATCACAGGGAGTCTGGGGAGGACTCAGACGAGGGTCAGGCGTCTGATGCAGAGATGGGGCCAGGAGCATTGGGGAGTTGTGTGCTGACTCCGGAGCCTCCAGAGTCTGTGCTGACTCTGGAGCCTCCAGAGCAGCGAGGCAGAGGAACAAGGGGAGCCTGTTCCCAGTGCAGGTATGCGCAGAGCTGCCAGAAGGCAGAGCAGGTAAGACAAAAGGGGCAACTCGGGAGTGATTGCTATTAATAATAGATATAAAGAAAGTGCAAAGGTAGAGAAACCTTTGCAGGAAGCAAAGTTGTTCGCTCTATTCAGATTAAACCTTGAAGCTCTGTGTGGACTTTGTACTCATTTGGCTTTTTACAGTTAATTTGGCACTTTAGTTGTTGGCACCAATTCAAAGGAGATAAAGGTGGGTGCTTATCTCGAGCAACTGTTTGAGATTCATTACGGGCTGGGAGTTCCCAGCATTGAAATAAAACAAGAATTGTTTGAACGAAGCGTGTGCTTAATTAGGATCTCCAGAAGTCTTGGTCATAACAGACAGGTCAGTGTAGAAAAAGGAGGAAAAGTGTGCTCCTGGAGTCAAGCTTAGGACCACAGTGGAACATGAGCCTTAAGAAGTTCCTAACAAAGCCACCCTTCACACCAAACCCTTTTGAGCTGGAGAAAAGGAACTGGAGAGAAAAAGATACTAAACAGCCTTGATCCAACTGTTCTACTTAGCCATAGCCCATTTTGGTTTCAGGCAAAGAAGGCAGCATCAGAAATTAAGAGTAAAGTATCAGTGATCTGAACTCGCTTCTCAGAAAAGGACTCAGCTTGTTATACTGGTTTGTAGTGAAAGAAAGCAGATTTTCAGCCCCCCAAAAATGTCTGAAGACCATTTGATTGACATATTCATAATTTACTTTTTCTCTAGCAAACACCTACGAAGCCCATGTTATAACTGGAATGATATGGGGAGCTGGTACTGATGCCAATGTTTACCTGAGCATCTATGGTGAAAGGGGAGACACTGGGGAACGTCATTTGAAATACTCGAATAATCTGAACAAGTTTGAAAAGAAACAGGTAAGTAGCCAAATAACAGAACTCCAAAGGATTTGCTCCATATACCGTGTTTTCCCGAAAATAAAACCCTGTCTTATATATCTTTTTGCCACCAAAAAAGGCACCAGGTCTTATTTTCGGGGGACATCATCCACTGACTAACCTCACTTGTGTGTGTCGCCCCTGGCCTCCTTTTTTTGTGTCAGAGGCCTTCAGGAACTTCTTCGTCTGTGGCCAGCAAGGCTTTCCTGAAGGCCTCTGCAGCTGATAACAGAGCTCTGGATTGATTTGTTATCAGCTATATCTTTGTTATCAGCTATAAAGGCCTTCAGGAAAACCTTGCCTGCCTTGCCAGCTGCAGAAGAAATGGGTCGGCAAGGCAGGTGTCGGGGTGTGCGAGGCATGGCTAAAACTGTCCAAAGGCAAGTAGTAGAGAAGCTCCATCACCTCCCAATCCCCACCCGAGCTTAATTTTCACCCATGAACTCTGGAGTGGGTGGGTTCTTAATTAGGGCTTATTTTGGGAGTATGGCTTATATTGGGCATACGTGTAAAAATCAAGCTAGGACTTACTTTCAGGGTAGGTTGTATTTTCCGGGAAACAGGGATTCCTATAAGTGTGTGCAGAATTATTATATATAAATATATGTGCTCCTCTCTCTATGTGGTCTTCCTCATTCAGCAGGTCTCTGCATCCAATTTATTATAATATATATTAATTTTATTGGTTGTTTTGTTCTCTACAGTTAGTCCTTGACTTACAACAGTTCATTTAGTGACCATTCGTAATTACAAGAGCACTAAAAAAAAGTGACTTATGATCATTTTTCCACACTTTACCACCGTTGCAAGCACCCCCAAGGTCACATGATCAGAATTCAGAAGTTTGGCAGCTGACTCATATTTATGACGGTTGCAGGGTACCTCGATCACATGATCCCTTTTTACAACTTTCTGACAAGCAAAGTCAACGGGGAAGCTGGATTCATTTAACAACCATGTCAGTAACTTAACAGTTGCAGAGATTCACTTAACAACCGGGTCAGGAGAAGTCATAAAACGGGTCAAAACTCAACAAATGTCTCGGCAACAGAAATTTTGTGTTCAGTTGTGGTTGTAAGTTGAAGACTACCTGTAGTTATAAGGACATAATAAATAAAATAACTACAGTTACTATTACTACACTTTTAAGTATTTAAAGTTCACTGAAGAGAATTCTGCAGAGAATTCTGAGGGGGGGAAATCTTGGCAGATCTCTCATTGGCTCTTCATCAAGCTGTAAACCTGGGCTCACTTAAAATGTGAAATCTTCTCTTCAGTCCAGCTCAATTCCAGACAATTGTACGTTTTCTTGGTAACAACACAGAAGGGGAATAGTTTGTCACTGCCGCCTTTCAGGATGGTTTTTTGCCCCCCCAAATGTATCAATCTAGCCTGCAGCCATGGGTTTTCCTGCTGATCTCTCATCCTGGCCTGTCCCACTGAATTTACTGACACTAACTTTTGACTTAGGTCCTACGTAGGAATGTAGTGGGATCTGTCTGGCCATCTGTCTGTCCATAATTTCATTTCTGTCTGTCTGTCTATCTATCATCTATCAATCGTTTGTCTCTCCATCCATCCATAATTTCATGTCTCTCTCTGTGTCTGTCTATATCTATCTATCTGTCTGTCTGTCTGTCTGTCTGTCTGTCTGTCTATCTATCTATCTATCTATCTATCTATCTATCTATCTATCTATCTATCTATCTATCTATCTCTGTCTGTCATCTCTCTCTCCATCCATCCATAATTTCATGTCTGTCTGTGTCTGACTGTCTCTCTGTCTCTCTATCTGTCTGTCTGTCTCTCTGTCTCTGTCTATCTATCTATCTGTCTATCTATCTATCTATCTATCTATCTATCTATCTATCTATCTATCTAGCCATCTAACCATCTAGCCATCTAGCTAACATCTAGCTATCATCTCAATCACCCCTCTCCCTCTCCATTCATCCATCTGTGCTTAATGTCATTTCTGTCTGTCTGTGTCTGTCTCTCTATCTCTCTATCTCTCTATCATCTATTTGTCTATCATCTCTCAATATCTGTCTGTATTCCATCTCTCTCAATGTCTGTGTCTCTGTCTCTCATGTATCCATTTGTCTTTCTTCTCTCTCTCTGTATCATCTGTCTGTCTATCTGTCTGTCTATCATCTATCTACCTTCTGTATCTCTCCTCTCTCTCTCTATCCATCCATTATTTCATTTCTTTCTCTCTCCCTCTCCGTCTCTCTCTGTCTTCCTCTCTTTCTTCTATTTCTACACCACCCATCAGCCTTGATTTTAGTTTTAGAACACAAACTACAAGATTGTGATCCTCTCTGCCTTGTGCTGTTGCAGGTAGACGTATTCACTGTCAAAGCCATCGACTTGGGAGAACTGAAGAAGCTGAGAATTCGCCATGATGACTCGGGAAGCAATTCAGCCTGGTTCCTGGAAAGAATTGACATCATCGACACCAAAGAGGATAGGATGTGAGACTGAGTCAAGAGTTAATTAGCCAAGCAGCTACTCCAAATTAGTTTCCCAAAATTCAATTTGTTGCAATTAGAATCCATAGGAGAAATGGATGGTATAGTGTTAGATTTTGCAGCAGAAATTCAGATCCAGAAAGCACACACAGATGACTTATTCAGCAGGATTCATTAACTTCTTTATGTACATAATAACATGTGAAGTAAATGTACAGGACCAACAGCAGATTCTTCCAATGTGGTAGCAATTATAGGCAAAACACAAGCAGAGGAGAGAACAGCAGAGTTTCACTTTCAATTCAGCAGTTGCAGACAAGACTGCAGCTTCGGAGGACAGAGCTTAATATAGAGCCACAACATATAGGCAGTCCTCGTTTTTTTAAAAAATCCTTGTCTCCTTGTCTGCTTTTGGAATGGAACTTCAGTATGCCATTCATGGGTCAAATGCATGTGCTGTCCCCCTTCTCCAAAGAGTTCCACAATTCAAAATAGCTGACATTTGTTTAGGTAAGGATGAGAACCAAATGTAAAACAAATCTCCCCCCCTTTTTTTTAAATCCGGTGACCTTTCTAGATCCTTTTGTTCTTAGAAATTGTGTACTTTTTGCCTAATTTTGTATTCTACCAAGTACATTCTACCAAGAAAAAGCCACCTGATAATCAAATGGAAGTGGAATGGAATATGGAGTGGAGAAGAGCTGAGTGGAACAGGAGAGGACAAGATGGAAGAGAATAGGGAATGGAACGGAATGGAATAGAATAGAATAGAATAGAATATATGGAACAGAATGGAACAGAACAGAACACAACAGAACAGAACAGAAAATATGGAATGGAATGGAATAGAATAGAAAATATGGAAAGGAATGGAATGGAATGGAATAGAATAGAATAGAATAGAAAATATGGAAAGGAATGGAATAGAATAGAATAGAATAGAATATATGGAACGGAATGGAACAGAACAGAACACAACAGAACAGAAAATATGGAATGGAATGGAATAGAATAGAAAATATGGAAAGGAATGGAATGGAATGGAATAGAATAGAATAGAATAGAAAATATGGAAAGGAATGGAATGGAATAGAATAGAATAGAATAGAAAATATGGAAAGGAATGGAATGGAATAGAATAGAATAGAATAGAAAATATGGAAAGGAATGGAATGGAATAGAATAGAATAGAATAGAAAATATGGAATAAGAATGAATGGAATGGAATGGAATGGAATATACGGAATGGAATGGAAAGGAACAGAACAGAATGGAACAGAACAGAATAGAATAGAATATATGGAATTGAATAAGAATGAATAGAATGGAATGATAATGAATGGAATAAGAATGAATAGAAATGGTAGGGAAGAAGATGGGAGAGGGGAGGAGAGGGGAGGGGAAGGGAGAGGACAAAAGAGGAGAAGACAAGGATGTATTGGGATGGGATGGGATGGGATGGGATGAAATGGAATGGAATGGAATGGAATAAGAATGAATGGAATAAGAATTAATAGAAAGGGTGATGCTTGTGCTAAAATGGGCCTGTTTCTCCTCAACAGAGAGCGGGCTGATGCTAAACCATATTATCCCTGCAGGTATTACTTCCCCTGCCAGAGGTGGTTGGCAGTGGAAGAAGATGACGGCCAGATTGCCAGGGAGCTTGTCCCAGTGGCTGAAGCCTTTGTGATGAAGGATTCGGAGAACGCAGGCTCTATTGCAACCCTGGGCTTGGAACAGAAAGGTTTGCTACTGTCCATTTGTATGATATAGAAGAAACTAAGACTACGGAGTAGCACAAACTTGAATAAACCATCATTTGTGGTTTGGGAGTGCGGTGATTTTAGAATAAAGAGGAGGAGGAGGAGGAGGAGGAGGAGGAGGAGGAAGAGGAGGAGGAGGAGGAGGAGGAGGAGGAGGAGGAGGAGGAGGAGAAAGAAAAGGAGAATGGGAGAAGGAGGAGAACTGTGGCGTCCTTGGTGCTCTCTGAGGTTGATTGTTTTCTTTCAGATGTTTCATAACCTGGCTAAGTAACATCATCAGTGCTAGAAGTGAGAGGGTCTGTGAAGTTGGAGGAGGAGGTGGAGGAGGAGCAGGAAAAGAAGGAGAAGGGGAAGAGCAGGACTGTGGGGTCCTTGGCGTTCTCTGAACTTGATGATTTTCTTGCAGACGTTTTATGACCCACCTAGGTAACATCATCAGTACTCGCTGATTACAAAACCTAGTCTGGGTGATTAAACATCTGCTAGAAAACCACCAAGCTCAGAGAGCACCAAGGAGCCCACAGTCCTGCTCCTCCTCCCCTTGTCCTTCTTTTCCTCCTCCTCTTCCTCCGCTTCTTCCTCCAATTTCACAAACCCTACTCCCTTCTAGCACTGATGGTGTTGCTTAGTTGGGCCATGAAATGTCTGCCTTTCTTGTTTCATTAAAAACAAAGTTGTAAATGTGAAACAAAAAGGGAACTAAATTCGGACTATCTCAGAAATGGCCTTTCCCAAACAGAGATTTTTTTTTTTTTTTTAAACAGCTAATTCAACTACATTCACAGTAAGGGTGAAAACAGGAGACAAGAAAAATGCCGGGACGGACTCCAATGTCTTTATCATCCTTTACGGATCAAAAGATGACACAGGTAGGAGCCAAACTCACTTTTGCAAATCATTCAGGGGGATGTTGGCCACTGGTTTAATGAGTAGCCCAAGATGCAGGAAAATTGGCTCAGTACTTTGATTGGCTCCTTCTGCCAGTTTTTAAAATCTTCATATGTTTTGTTCACTCATCAACGAACGGTTCTCGTGTCAGGGTTCCGACGATTGCCCTAATTAAATCATGAGCCTGGAGCCAAGCTTCAAAAGAATCCAAAAGATTTATTGGGAGCAACACGTCGGCATTAACCTAAATTCAGCCAACTCTGGCATATGTAATTTACAGTCACCTGTGATCCCATTCCCCACTCCCCTCTGGGTGTTTCATAAATCAGATTTATATTTATTTATTTATTTTGTCAAGCGGTTATAAGATAACAGGTATAAATATAAACATAGTTATGAATACATGAAATGGATACATATAAGAAAAATAAAAAGATTATCCAATGAAGTGTGGGCTGGACGTCATCAATCACATTCTCCAAGGAAGGATTTTTGCCAACAGAAGATCCGGTAGCCTAGCTACAATCTTTGTAAGATAAGCATGGGATGTGCTTCTGCTTTTAAACTGCCGTACTCTCCTTCAGATTTCTTCCTCCCCTTTGTTTATGGCAACTGGAAAACAGGCATAGGAATGTTTTACGAGTTGACGCCTCAATTTACAATCATTTGTTTAGTGACAGTTCAACGTTACAATAGCAGTGAAAAAAGTGACATTTTTCACACAACCATTGCAGCATTCCCACGGTCACGCGATCAAAATTCAACCGATTGGCAGCTAAATCCTATTTATGACGGTTGCAATATCCTGGGATCACATGATCCCTTTTCGCAACCTTCTGACAAGCAAAGTCAACGGGGAAGCCAGATTTATTTTACAACCCTGTTACTAACTTAACAACTGCAGTGATTCACTCAACAGCAGTGGCAAAAAATGGGGCAAAACTCACTTCACCACTGTCTCGCTTAGCAACAGAAATTTTGGGCTCTCCATTGTGGTCATAAGTCGATGACTACCTGTACAGCTGAATCAAATAATTTTTGTCCTTTACAACTGAAATAAATATTTTTGGAGGCTTTTTTAGGGTGGGTGGATGGGTGGGATGTGGGTTCTTCTTGGGGCCTTCTGAGGTTTCTTCCCAGCTTATTATTAAAGGTAAAAGTTCCCCTCGCACATACATGCTAGTCATTTCGGGCTCTAGGGGGCAGTGTTCATCACTGTTTCAAAGCTGAAGAGCCAGTGCTGTCCAAAGACGGCTCCATGGTCATGTGACCAGCATGACTAAATGCCCCAAAGTGCATGGAATGCTGTTACTTTCCCACCAAAGTGGTCCCTATTTTTCTACTTGCATTTATTACATGCTTTTGAGCTGCTAGGTTGGCAGAAGCTGGGACAAGGAACGGGAGCTCACTCCGTTATGCGGTGCTAGGGATTCAAACCATTGAACTGCCGACCTTTCTGATCAACAAGCTCAGCATCTGAGCCACTGACCCACCATGTCCCTAACGATTTATTAATTTATTATTTATTAATTAATAATTATAATTAATAAATTGTAATTATAAACAAAATAAATAAATAACTATATGAAATAAATTAAATAAAATAAATAAAATTACATAAATTAAATAAAATTAATAAGTACATAAATCAATAAATTTTAAGAAATTAAAATAAATCAATAATTATAAATAATTATTATTTGTAATAATTATTAATCCTGCTTATTATTAAGAGCAGAGTCATTTATGTTCAGTCCTGGTAATAACTAGAAGGAGTTCCCTCTTGCTATTTCACTCTCGATTTTTACAGTGAAAGTACAAAATCTGGGAAACCTAAAACCAATCTCTGGATGGATTTTATGACTGTCTGAAGATTGAAAATGATGGGGAAATATGCCATGTGCACCTGGTCCATATTGTGTCCTAAACAGGTGCAACCTTTAAAGTTGGAAAAAGAATTTATCTTACCTGAAATTGCTAGGTGTTGGACAGCATATAAATTTAATATATTATTTCGGTTCATCACACAGTCAGCCAGATGTTCAGACTGGATTTGGCATTTTTGTCACCTACTTCCTCATAATTAAAATGTGCTAACGACAGGTTCTGCTTGACAAGGGAATGGGCTAAATGTCTATGGAGATTTTCAGCCATCCAGGTCATGGTTGTCCCAAAGGTGCTTTTTTTTCAAGAGTCAACTGGATTTTCTGGATTTTCTTTGAAGATAGAATAGAATAGAATAGAATAGAATAGAATAGAATAGAACAGAAATTATGGAATGGTCTGGAATGGAATAGAATGGAATAGGATAGGATAGGATAGAATAGAATAGAATAGAATAGAATAGAATAGAATAGAATAGAATAGAATAGAACAGAAATTATGGAATGGTCTGGAATGGAATAGAATAGAATAGAATAGAATAGAATAGAATAGAACAGAACAAAACAGAATAGAACAGAATAGAATATAATTCTTTATTGGCCAAGTGTGATTGGACACACAAGGAATTTGTCTTGGTGCAAAAGCTCTCAGTGTATATAAAAAGAAAAGATACATTCATCAAGAATCATCAGGTACAACACTTAATGAAAGTCATAGGGTACAATAAGCAATCAAATCATACTAGGAAACAGTCAATATAAACCGTAAGGATACAAGCGACGAAGTTACAGTCATACAGTCACAAGTGGGAGGGGATGGGCGATAAAGGAGTGATGAGAAGATTAACAGTAATAGTAGTGCAGACTTTGTGAATAGTTGGACAGTGTTGAGGGAATTATTTGTTTAGCAGAGTGATGGTGTTTGGGAAAAAAATGTCCTTGCGTCTAGTTGTTCTGGTGTGCAGTGCCCTGTAGCGTCGTCTTGAGGGAAGGAATTGAAACAGTTTATGTCCGGGATGTGAGGGGTCTGTAGATATTTTCACAGCCCTCTTTTTAACTTGTGCAGTATACAAGTCCTCGTTGGAAGATAGGTTGGTTGCAGTTGTTTTTTCTGCAGTCCTCATCGAAGAAGCTTCTTCAGTTCTGACTGGATGATTCATCTGCATTTAAAAAACACAGGCCACTCGTTTGAAGACAGCTTTCAAAGTCCATATTTTGGACAGAGAGGACCACTGGTTTCAAAGAGGGCTCAAAGAGGCCATCTATGTCAAAACTGAACAGCCTTCTCTCAACAGAGGAGAAAGGATAGGAGATTATCTATTTCCAGTCTACAACACAGTCCTTTCAGCAGTTCCAAGAAGGTTCCACACCCATTTGCACTACTCAGGTGGCCCTGAGAACACCGACAGACCTCCAAGTGGCCTCAATGACTCTCTAAAAGGGTACAAATGACCAGCTCTCTGCAAGGGGTACAAATCCTTCCATTCCCCACCATCCAGTCAGAGCTGAAGAAGCTTCTTGGATGAGAAGCGACACACCTTCAAAGAAAAAACCAGAAAGTCCATTTGCCTCTTGAAAAAAAAGCACCTTTGGGACAAAGGCTGTCTCAGGATTTGGTGGACTGGTCATCTTTAAATACAGTTTAAATGACCATTTGTCATGGATATTGTAGTACAGATAATCCTCGACTTACAATCACTTGTTTAGTGACTGTTCAAAGTTACAATGGCTCTGAAAATAGTGACTTATGACCGTTTCTCACACAACCAACGCAGTATATCCATGGTCATGTGATCAAAATTGAGGTGTTTGGCTACTGGCCTGTATTTGTGATGGTTGCAGTGTCCCACAATCATGTGATCACTTTTTGTGACTTTCTGACAGGGAAAATCAGTGAGGAAGCTACATTCACTTAGCAAGTGGGTTCTACTTTTTAAAAAAAATATTTTTATTGTACTTTTTTCTTTTTACGAAACTCAATCAACTTTAACAGTACACATGGTTCTCCTTAATGATGAATTGTAATAAATACAATTAATAATAAATACAAGTAAGCAAATAAATGAAGTGATGTGAATATCCTACTGTATGTGGAATTATTATATGTTAATACTAATATAGTTTAATGTATATTTGTACACAATTCTTGTTCTAATTGTTCCATATATAAATATATATCCATTAATATATATATAAATACAGTATAAATATATGCAACTATAAGTACAAACATATCAAGCCCAATTTCAAAAACTATAAGTAAAAAATTGTTAAATAGATCTTACTATTATCTATATTTCACATTTCCATATATTTCTAAATTGGGTTCTACTTTAATAAGCAGGTTGATTTGCTTAACTACTGAGGAAGAAAGGTTGTAAAATGGGATAAATCTCATTTAATGTCTTGCTTAGCAGCAGAAAAATTGAGCCTAATTATGGTCGTAAGTTGAGGACTACCTGTAATATATTCCTGCACTGAACAGAGGGGTGGATTGGATGTTCTTCAAGGTTTCTTCCAACCCTTGCATTCAATTATTCTAAGGTAGCAGAAAGCACTCTTGATGGGCCCTAAATGGACAGCTCCTTAAGAGGTGCTTAAATATGGTACTGCTGGCACCTTCTTCTTCTTGTGCCATATCCATCATCAGATATTGGCGATCATGTTGGCGTCTTGGCGATCCTATTTTTATCAACAGCCACACAAAAAAGTGCTGCTGAATTTTGTCCAAACCAGTGCCTTAGATTTTGAAGCCATGATGTTCTTCTTCTGCATGGACCTCGTTTGCCTTCGATTTTTCCTTGGAGGGTTAAGTGAAGTGTGCCGTATTTTTCCATCACATGTCCAAAAATATTCTAATTTTCACTTTTTAATGGTTTTGATGATTTCCCTTGGCTTTCCTGGGCAGCTTATCCCCTCCTCATTTCTGATTTTGTCAGCACAACTTATATGTAAGAGCCACCCGTAAATCAAATGCTTCTAGTCTCTTCAAGTGGCTTTCTGTCAGAGACCAACTCTCCACTCCATAGAGCAGGATAGAAAAGACGTAGAATCTGACAAGCCTGATTTTCAATCTTAAGCTTATGTCATGATTGCAGAAGACCTGTCCTGACCAAGGCTTATTAAGACACTAACAAACACATGTTAGTTCCCAAACCCTTTTTTCTTTATTTCAACAGCTGTGAATTATAGTCATTCACAGCCCGTAATGAGTCTCAAACAGTTTGTAAACAGTCCCATGGAAGTCTGCCATAGGCCTTCAGGATAATTCTGATAAGCACACACCTCTATCTTCCTTGAAAGCTGCCAACGACTAAATTGCCAATTAGTTGTACAAGACCAAATGGAGCACAAAGTCAACATGGACCTTCAGAGTTTAAACCGACCAGAATGAACAAAGTTGCTTCCTGCAAAGGCTCCTGTCCCTTTGTTCCTCCTTTATGTCTTACGGAAGGGGCCAATCTCCAAGCCTTACTCCTGAGTTGCCCCTTTTGTCTTAGCTGCTCTTGCCTTCTGGCAGCTCTGCGCACATGCGCACTGGGAACAGGCTCCCCCTGTTCCTCTGCCTCGCTGCTGCCAGATTCTGGAGGCTCCGGAGTCAGTACAGAACTCCCAGATGGCCCTGGCTCCATCTCTATGTCGGACACAGGACCCTCATCCATGTCCTCCCCAGACTCCAGGGCTGGCCCTTGTTCCTCCCCACTTGTCCAACTCTGCTGCCATCTCTGCAGCCGGCCGATGGACCACAACAAGACCTTTTGGCCTTCTGTAGTCACTGCTGGCACTATCCAAGTTATTTTCATTTGTAACAATGAGAGTTTGTGATTAAAACCCAAACAGGGACAATCTACTTGAAGGCTTCCAAGACTAACCGGAACAAATTTGAACGAGATAAAGTTGATGTCTTCATGGTGGGATGTGTGGACCTCGGAGATCTGAAGAAGATAAAGATTGGCCATGATAATAGAGGTAGGATGGCATGAAATTCTTTGGAGAGTTGTAGGATGGGTTGACTTGATACCATAATGTCCATACCTCTATTTATCTCCTTTGGGGAAACTCAAAATTTACCTGGATTTAAAAATGTTCCAAGTTTAGAGGTTAAACCTGGAAGTTATAGAGTATACCTTTGTTCTAGAGCAGGGCTCTCCATACTTGGCAACTTTAAGATTTGTGGACTTCAACTCCCAGAATTCCTCGGCCAACTAAAACTTAATATTATTCTAATTAAAACAGAAGCAAAACTAAGCAGGATCCATTAGCTCTGAATTGTTTATTCAGACACAGAGCTATCTTATCTGGGCTATAAAAAATCTAGAGGGACACCAGGCAGCAAAAACTTGGTTTTTCTGATTCTCTTCTAATCATCTAGATCAGCAATCTCCAAACTTGGCAACTTAAGATCTGTGGGTTTCAACTCCCAGAATTCCCCAGTCAGCATGGCATGAAGCCCACAAGCATCAACGTTGCCAAGTTTGGAGAACTCTGCTCTAGAAAATCACAAGAGAATCAGAAACACCGAATGCTTTGCTATCTAGTGTTCCTCTAGAACGGTTCTCCATGCTTCAATGGAACTGCTCCAAGATGACAGGTAAGTCTCTCCTGGTGACTTAGAAGGAGATTCCTGCATCCTTCACTTGCCACTGATATGGAACCAATTGTCTTTCTTCTGTTCTAAAATGGTCGTTCAAGTTCTCACTCGAGCCTGATGAGCTCTGTGGAAGTTTTGAGTCAAACATTGACCAAACTGATCCTATTTGGTTTCCCAGCCAGATAAGATCACCTAAGTGTCACCTCTCTAGTAGGGATGTGGTGGCTCAGTGGCTAAGACGCTGAGCTTGTTGATCAGAAAGGTCGGCAGTTGGGCAGTTCGAATCCCTCTGCGCTGCGTGACGGAGTTCCTTGTCCCAGCTTCTGCCAACCTAGGAGTTCGAAAGCATGTAAAAAAGGCAAGTAGAAAAATAGGGACCCCTTTGGTAGGAAGGGAACAGTGTTCTGTGCACCTTCGGTGTTTAATCATGCCGGCCACATGATCACGGAGACGTCTTCGGACAGCGCTGGCTCTTCGGCTTTACGACCTCTGACTGGCCCCGCCCCCGTCTCTTCTCTGCCTCCCGAGTCCCAGCTGATCGGCTGGGTCTCATTTGGTTGCCTTACACAGGAGAACGGAGCTGGAAAGCAGGTTAGTGGGGTGGGAAGGGAATGGGGATTTTGCAGTTTCCTTCCCCCGCCATGCCTACCAAGCCATGCCATGCCTACCAAGCCATGCCCACAGAACTGGTAATAAAACAATTTGAATCCCACCACTGGTATAGGGCCCCCTTCTTAAGCAGGGGGTTGGACTAGAAGACCTCCAAGGTCCCTTCCGACTCTGTTATTCTTTGCAGGTCATTCTGAGGGATGGTTTTTAGACTGGGTGGAGGTGGACGCTCCTTGCCTTGGACTTTGCCTGAAGTTTCCTTGTGGTCGTTGGCTGGATAAATCTGAAGATGACGGAGCAATTGAAAGAGTCCTGTTTCCTGCAAAACTGCAGACAGTGACTTACATCCCATGTGAGTAGCACGGTAGCAGATCAAACTGCATTCAGTCAGAAAGAAATACAAGTACAGGCAGTCCTTGACTTACAGCAGTTCATTTAGTGACCGTTCAAAGTTACAATGGCACTGAAAAAAAGTGACTGATGTCGTTTTTCACACTGATGACCCCTGTAGCATCTCCGTGCTCACACGATCAAAATTCAGACGCTTGGCAGCTGACTCGCATTTATGTCGGTTGCAGTGTCCTGAGATCATATGTTCCCCTTTTGGACAAGCAAAGTCAATGGGGGAAGCCAGGTTCCCTTAATGAACAATGTTCACTTAACAACTGCAGTGTGGCAACTCAACTGTGGCAAACACAGACGTAAAATGGGGCAAAATTCACTTAACAAAGGTCTCCCTTAGCAAGAGAAATGTCATCCCCCTGTTGGAGTCTGAATCCGAGGAGGAAGATGAACAGCTGACAGGGAGCAGGAGTGTGACTCGGTTGGTTGTGGAGGAAACTGGGGAAGGGCAAAGTCCAGCTGGGCAGAGCAGGGGAGAGGTAGAACAAGGGAAAGGGAGTTCAGAGGAAAACCCAGGCCCAACCCCTCTTTATCCTAGGGCACGCAGGGAGGAATGGAGTAGGGAGCAATGCAGATTGCATGGCTTACAGGGGAGGAAAAGGCCCTGATTCCCTTCATTAGCACAGCTGGGAAGAGAGATTAAAAGAGATGCAAGCTGAGTGTGGCGTCTTCTGGGAACAAACATGAGTTTATTTTGTGCTGACTTTGGTTATCTGTGTTCCTGGCATCCTGCCAGCTGGGTTGAATTACAGCCATTCCTTCATGTCTGGAATTCCTTCTCTTGCCCTGCTGGACTAATTACCTCATTTTGCCTTGATTGGACTTATAGTTACAGTTTTTGTTGACCACCTTTTGGACCTGATTCTCTGCAGCCAAAGGCTTTTCCTGGGAGAGTTTTTCTCCAGCCCAGAAGGTAACCAGGATATTGGGGGCAAAGTTGGAGCTAATAAAGGGACTCTTGTTGATTGTCTGACCATGTTGCCTTTGTGCCACGCCCCGGGTCATCACAAGAAATGTGGGGGCTCATTTGTGGTCGTAAATTGAGGACTATTTTTAATCCTTGACTTGCACCGTAAGTTGAGTCCAAATTTCTGTTGCCAAGTGGGACAATTGTTGAGTTTTGCCCCATTTAATGACCTTTCTTGCCATAGTTCACTGCGAGTTGTCAAGTTGGCAACATGGATATTAAGTGAAACTGTCTTCCCCCTTGATTTTGCTTGTCCAAAGGTTTCAAAAGGGGATCTCATGACCCTGGGACACGCCGACTGTCATAAATACGAGACAGTTGCCAAGCATCTGAATTTTGATTACGTGGCCACAGGGATTTGCAATGGTTATAAGTGTGAAAAATGGTGATCAGTCAATTTCTTTAGTACTGTTGTAGCTTCAAATGGTCACTAAACGAATTGTTGTAAGTCAAGGACTACCTGTATTGATATTATTACTGGATACAAAGCAGACTAAAATGGTACATCTTGTTACTTGCGGGTTAACTACAATAGGCAGAGTGGAACTTAATTTACAGGTAGTCCTTGACTTACGACCAGAATGGAGCTCCAAAATGTTGTTGCTAAGTGAGACATTTGTTAAGTGAATTCTGCTCCGTTCTACAACCTTTCTTGCCGCAGTTGTTAAGTGAATCCCTGCCCTTGTTAAATTAGAAACCCGGTTGTTAAGTGAATCTTAACATTGATTTTGCTTATCAGAAGGTCGCAAAAGGGGATCATCTGAACCCCCCCCCCCCTCCCCAGGATGCTGCAATCATCATAAATGTGAATCAGTTGCCTTCGCCTCTGAATTCTGATCACGTGAGCATGGGGAGGCTGCAATGGTCATACGTGTGAAAAATGGCCATAAGTCACCTTTTTCACTTCTGTTGTAACTTTGGACAATCACTAAATGAACCCTCCTCAGTCGAGTGTCAACTCATACAATATTTCTATGGTCCAGAAAGGGAGCGGGGGGGAAAGGGGCTTGAAAGAGCAGTGCAATAGTTTGGAAATCAAAAGTACATTCCATCAATAGTGGTTCAAAGAGAGTAACTAGGTGAAGTTTCTGCCATGCGAAATTCAAACTGGAGAACATGATTGATGACTCTTGGCTATGGAGGTGTCCCATTGGAGAATAGGAATTACCATACGCCCAGGGGGCGTGGGGAAAACCAGGGTCAAGGGTGACCATGAATGATGAGTCTCAGAGTCGGCTACACCCAGGCAGTGGCGGACATGTTAACTCCCAATAAATGTTTTTTCTTTTTTTTAAGTTTTGGAAGTTTGGCTCAAGACACATGATTTAAATTGGGGTAACGGCCGGAATCCTAACAGCGAGGACTGCCTGTTCATTGAGGTGGCCTGGGATGTTAATCTTGAGAGTTGCTTCAGATGATTTTGCGAGAGGAGAAAACATATTGGCAGGTGCTCATCCTGCCCCTTCTTTTAATGTGCAAAGTGCTTCGGTCCATCGGACATGTCATGCTTTTCTTTACTTCTTCTGAGTAAATATTAAAATTGTCATCACTCATTTGACTAGGAAAGCTGCTCTTCAACCCAAGCGTGGTCCCAAGATTGCTCCACTTAAATGAATTCTTTGTGCCTCTGAACAATAATCTCATTTTTCCATCGTCACCCTTACAGATTATTTACTTCGCTTGCAAGAGGAAGAAGGGAAAAAAAAAAAACCCCAATGATCTGATAACATTTCAGAAAGCTTAGTTGTTAGCAAGCCTTAAAGGACTTAGGATGTTATAACATGTCCCAATTAAATAACTGTACTGGGTTACAGGATTGTTTAACTGTTACAGGATCAAGCAGGAAGCTGGAAAAAGAAAGTGACGATTTTTGCACCTTGCCTGAAATATTGAAATGAAAACTAGAGCTGCACCTTTCCCTTTGTTGTATAATCGATGTGATGTGGTTTCTTCTTTAACTGAATAATATATTTAATCTAAATAACAGAATAACAGAGTTGGAAGGGACCTTGGAGGTCTTCTAGTCCAACCCCCTATTTAGGCAGGAAACCCTACACCACTTCAGACAAATGGTGGTCCAATCTCTTCTTAAAAACTTCCAGTGTTGAAGCACCCGCAACTTCTGGAGGCAAGATGGTACCATTGATTAACTTTTCTAACTGTGAGGAAATTTCTCCTTAGTTCTAAATTGGTTCTCCCTATTGTGGCCGGCCCTTTCACGAATCAGATGTGGAGGCGGCATGGGAATCGGGGCAACCTGAGAGCTGCGAGGGGGGAAGAGGGAGTGGAGCTGGCAGAGAGGCAGGACCTGGGCTATCCATCAACTCAGATGGAGAATCAACAGCCCTCAGGTCTGGAGGTGGCTGTTGAGGAAGTGGAGGAACAGCTGGGTCCAAGACCTGACATGCAGATGTACAGAAGGCAGAGGAAAGGAGAGCAGTGGAAATCTATGGGCCGGTCCTCAGGATGGAAGAGCCACCGCTGGTAGCGAAGCCCCACTCTAGTTCTGGGGATAAAAGGCAGGGGGAACAGATGAATAGATGTGACAGTCAACTATTTATCTTCCGGATGGATGGACTTGTTAGCCTGCAGCGAGAGAGGAATTTTTTGGCAGGGCTGCTGATGCTCCTAATAAAGGAATCTTTGAGTTAACCCCATTGATTAGTTTCCACCCATTGCTTCTTGTCCTACCCTCAGGCGATTTGGCAAATAGGTTGACCCCTTCTTCTTTGTGGCAACAGTCCCCCCAAATATTGGAAGCCTGCTATCATGTCACCCCTAGTTCTTCCTTCCAATAAACATTCTCCACTGAAATGAAACCATCTTAAGACAACTGAAATCAAATAGGCATAGTGCTGTGAAGGCTCAGCCAATGTTGGCGTAAGGGATGGAAATGACAAAGTTTGAATCCTCATCTAGAACAGATACAGACACTTCCTTTAGTTGCTGAATCACTACAGGGAGCCTTGACTTATTTGCTAAGTGACCGTTCAAACTTACAACGGCAGTGAAAATACGACTGGTTATCATCCTTATGACCGTTGCACCATCCCCATCCGTGGTGGGATTCAAATTTTTTTTACTGTCGGTTCTGTGGGTGTGGCTTGGTGGGCGTGGCTTGGTGGGTGTTGCAGGGGAAGGTTACTGCAAAATCCCCATTCCCTTCCCACCCCACTAACCTGCTTTCCAGATCCGTTCTCCTGTGCAGGGCAACCAAAGAAGACCCAGCCAATCAGCTGGGACTTCGGAGGCAGAGAAGAGATGGGGGCGGGGCCAGTCAGAGGTGGGATTTGCCGGTTCTCTGAACTGCTCAAAATTTCCACTAGCAGTTCTCCAGAACTGGTCAGAACCTGCTGAAGACCACTTCTGCCCGTGATCACCTTTGTTGCTCTTCTCTGCACACTTTCTAGAATCTCAACATCTTTTTTACATCATGGTGACCAAAAGTGGATGCCGTATTCCAAGGGTGGCCTTACCAAGACATTATAAAGTGGTATTAACACTTCAAGTGATCTTGATTCTATCCTTCTCTTTAAGCAGCTTAGGACTGTGCTGGCTTTTTTGGCAGCAGCTTTATTTTCTAGTAACATTTTTCTATCACAGACCCAGCAATGCCAGACCAGAAAAAAAACACGAACATTTCCCATCAACTAATCAGTGCATCAGTCAATGCACTTTGATGGCATTAAATAATAAATCTATAGTTTATTAAAAAGGCAAGGGTGGCCAAATCTCACTAAAGGTTATGCAAGAATGTAGGGATTGTTGGGAGGTTAGGGTACTACTCAAAACTACTCCAGATTCACGCGGCAACTGTGCTACTTAACTGAGCAACCGCAGTGATTCACTTAACAACAGTGGCAAGACAAGTCGCAAAATGGGCCAAAACTCCATTAATAATCTGTCCAGCTTAGCAACAGAAATTTGACTTCCATGTGACTGTAAGTCAAGGAATAGATATATTAGAAAAGCAGAAAACAGCAGGCAAAATGGTGATTATTTACGAATTGGTGGCCACAGGGATTCATCTCAAACATGGCAACTTGTATAGAAAGTCCTCAACTTACAACAGTTCATTTAGTGACCATTTGAAGTTACATAAGGGACTTATAGCCCTTTTTTTTCACACTCCTGACCATTGCAAAATCCCCAGGGTCATACGATTTATATCCAGATGCTCAGCAACTAATTCATACTTATGACTGTTTAAGCATCCTGGAGTCACACAATTCCCCCTTTGCGACCTTGTGATGAGCAAAGTCAATGGAAGAGCCAGATTCACTTAACAACCAGGTTTCTAACTGAGGAACTGCAGTGATACACTTAACAACGGTAGCGAGAAAGGTCACAAAATGGGGGCAAAACCCACTTCACAACTGTCTGACATAGCAAGAGAAATTTTGGCCTCAATTGTGGTTGTAAGTCGAGGACCATCGGTATTCAAAAAGCAGGAAACAACAGGCAAAATGGTGATTACTTACTAATTGTTGCGGATTCCTGCCAGACACAGGGATTCTGTGATTACCCAGGGCATGGCACAAAAATAACAAAGTCACCAAAGTAGATAAATTCCCTTTAATGCCTCCAGCTTGGCCCACAATTATCCTCGGCAGGAGATCATACTCTTCCAAAAACAGTCTACAAAGGGAAGAAATGCAGTCCGAACCCAAAATACAGATAAAGTAGAAATAAAAAAACCAACACAAACTACGCTGAGGTAATTAACACGACAGACCAGGATAACTTGCAGACTTCCAAAAGATAACAAGGCACACAAAGCTGGAAGGACGCCAAGAACCCAGATAAGCCTCAACAAAGATAATGCATGCTTTGCTTCCAGCAACTTTGCCATGTACAGTTTGCCCTTTTAAACAGTCTTCCCAGCTGCAGCCCATGAAGGGGATTAGGGCCCTTTCCTCCCCTGTAAACCACTTTGATCCCTTATCCGCTCCTCCCTGCATGCCCTAGGATAAAGAAGGGGTGGACCTGGATCTTCCTCTGAATGCCTAGCTGGCCTGTGCCCTTCCCCAGTTTCCTCCACAGCCACCGGAGTCACACTCCCACACCCTGTCAGCTGTTCCACCCGTCCCTCGGAATCAGATTCCAACTGGGGCATGACAGATTCATCCCAAATTTGGCACTTGTATGCATAGTGTTCTGTCCCCTCATTTGAATTATTGAGATCCCCGTGCTTTGATTGGCCAAAGCGCGGGGCACTCTGATTGGTCAGGCGAGCCGCGCCGATTGGCTCGCTGAGAATCTCCCACGATTGGTCAATTCGAATCGCGGGAGATTCAAAGTGGTGCTATTGGCCGCGGCCGCCGCGGCTTGGAAATAAAAAGCCGCGAAGTTTTCCTTTAGCCCCAGTTCGGTTCCTGACTAAATAAAAGAGCTTGATCCACAGTCACCGACTCCTGGCTTCCTTCCACGCGGACTTAACACATAGATCAAAAGTTGTCATAATAACTGAATCAAGATTCTTGGCCCTGGTAAAATGCATTTTATTGACGACAGGTGTAAAGTTGGCCAGGAAGAATAGTAATCCTGTCCTTTTCATGCTGTCCCTTTTGTTTTGTTTCCCATCTGGACAGTTGTTCCCTACGAAATTAATGTTTATACCAGTGACATTTTGGGAGCGGGTACCGATGCTGACGTCTTTATTGTTCTATACGGGGCTGACGGCATCTGCACGCAACAGAAACCCCTGTGCCAAAACAAGAGGGAACAAAGGATGTTCTTTAAGAGGAATTCTG